>LTAT01000007.1:1643899-1655916 GCA_003286495.1 Chlorodrepanis virens | reverse complement strand
TCCAGTGGCTGCAGTGGCTGCAGTTTGTCCTGCATCCCTCCAGTGGCTGCAATGTCTGCAGCTTGTCCTGCATCCCTCCAGTGTCTGCAGTGTGTGCAGCTTGTCCTGCATCCTTCCAATGGCTGCAATGTCTGCAGCTTGTCCTGCATCCCTCCAGTGGCTGCAGTGTGCAGCTTGTCCTGCATCCCTCCAGTGGCTGCAGCGTGTGCAGCTTGTCCTGCATCCCTCCAGTGGCTGCAGTGTGTGCAGCTTGTCCTGCATCCCTCCAGTGGCTGCAGTGTCTGCAGCTTGTCCTGCATCCATCCAGTGGCTGCAGCGTCTGCAGCTTGTCCTGCATCCCTCCAGTGGCTGCAGTGTGTGCAGCTTGTCCTGCATCCCTCCAGTGGCTGCAGTGTGTGCAGCTTGTCCTGCATCCCTCCAGTGGCTGCAGTGTGTGCAGCTTGTCCTGCATCCCTCCAGTGGCTGCAGTGTGTGCAGCTTGTCCTGCATCCCTCCAGTGGCTGCAGTGTCTGCAGCTTGTCCTGCATCCCTCCAGTGGCTGCAGCGTCTGCAGCTTGTCCTGCATCCCTCCAGTGGCTGCAGTGTCTGCAGCTTGTCCTGCATCCCTCCAGTGGCTGCAGCGTGTGCAGCTTGTCCTGCATCCCTCCAGTGGCTGCAGTGTGTGGGAACTGTGCAGCCCCAGGCACTCTGGGGTGGAGTGCCCCCCTGGTTCCTGACAGGCTGTTCCAGGGTGATTTCTTTCCTGTCAGTCTGTAATCAAGCTGGTGCCCCAGTGCTCCTGGAACCACGGGATCCTGGGGGTTTGTTGCTGTTTCTTTGGTCACCTCTGCAGAGTGGAGCTCTTGGGCATTCCCAGTTGAGCTCCTGGCTGGCCTGTGAAGTTACACGCATGAATTCAATTATTCCAAATCTTCTCCATGTCAGGTCTCTTCAGCAGTGCAAGGAGCAATAAGGTTGTTCTGTGGAAGAAGAATGTTATTTTGTCTTTGCTGTTGCATTGAAAGTGGCCCAAATCTGCTGAGCAGCGCTGGTGTAAGCCCTGGGCCCTGCAGGAGCACGAGCATTTCTAAACTCCCAAAACCACTCCTGAGCCTGGGGCTCCAAACCAGAGGGAACAGGATTGGTGTCAAACCCAGATTCCAGCAAATGGGGCTCGTGGTTGTCACTTCAGTTCATCCCTGAGAATCCTTCTGCAGTCCTGTTTAACACTGGAGTGAATCTGGCTCTCTGCTAAGGCCAGTCAGAGGAAATTACCAATTTTTTTTTGCATGTCTCCACACATTTTCTCTTTTTTAAATGCTTGGGGCCAACTTGGAGAAGAAACAATGAGGAAGAAAATGACTTGTTCCAGATGAAACTCCTGCCCTTGTGTGCAATGAAAGACATCTAAAAGACAAATAATGATTATGGGTTTTGTTTCTGCTGACAGAAATGTTGGAAATAAGTTTTTAGTTTTCAAACTTCTGGCAATGTCTTTGTTTTTTATTTGTGTCTATAAATTGCTGTGGGTGGTATAAAAAAGACAAATGGAGGAGGTAGCTGCTACTGTGTGAAGAACTGCAGCCAGGGAAAGACTGAAATTTCTGTTGAATTTTATTCATCAATTTTAATCAGGGCTCCCTGAAAATGCAGTTCTTTGTCCAGTTCCCACTTAAGCAGCTGAAGTCTGTGATTAAGATGCACTGCTGAGATCAGACCTTGCATGAATTTTACTTTGAGGAGTTAAAGATCTCATCACTCTGTCCTACAGCTTCCTCAACAACGTGTTCTCTGTTGTGGACTCTGGCATCCCAAAGCCAGGCTGGCTTTTGGCAGCTGCAGTAATTAGCAGGTAGAGCAGCTCACTCAGCAAAAAAGTGGAAGGCTGCATAAACATTCATGAAGTATTGAAGGATTTTTGTCTTTTTTAATAAACTCTGCCAGCTCTTACTTTTAATGAAGATCGAAGAATATTGTAATTTTTCTACACATTGAATATTCAAAGACATTAACTAGTTCTGGGTCTGCAGTCACTGCCATTAAGTGTTTCAGACCAGCTTGATGTGTATTAATTTGGACAAAGTATATTCACAGACCTTTGATTTTGAAGGTAAATTTAATACAGAGCCAACAACAAATCAATGAATAAGCATGGGTAGGGATAAGAAACACAAAGAAAAACAATTCTCTTGTACAGTTTAAAGAAAATTCTGGCTTTGGATGTGAGGGGGAATTGAGAAAAGCTAATTTGCTTATTTGTTTTGCAGGAGCTCAGTTGTTTGAGGCTTTTAGATGGGATGTAATTAAAGCTGGTATTTCAGAGTCTTGGGCTGGCTCCTGCACTTGCTCTGCTCCCTTTGCTCTCCCTCTGGGTGTGTTGTGTAGTGTGTGTGGAATGGTGGCAGTTAGGTGGATGTATAATTTAAAGGTTTCAAGTAGTTATTCCAATGATCAGCTTGTAGAAAGTTGAACCAGGTTCTGTTTTAGGTGTGCTCTTACATCAGGTGTGGATTGAGTCTAATAAAGCTGAGTGTAACAGAGAACCAGGACAGAACAGCTTGTTCATTAATAGGCTGCTTTTAAACTTGAGCATTTGAGAGCCTGAATGTACCTCTAACCTCCCACACCTCATGTGAGTCAGAAGGTTTTTACCATTATGTAATTTTTTTTGCATGAAGTAATGATCCTTTCTTTCCCAGACGGGGAAATTTATATGAGTTTGGAGTCTGAGAGATGTGGGTGAAATGTCCACCTGCCTGCTGAGCCTAACCTATATTTTAGTTTTGGGTTATAGCACAGATATGGGAACAGAAAGAGGCATTCATCAGTACTTCTGTAACCTTTCAGTTCTCTGACCTCTATTTCTCATGCTGCTGAATGCTGCTGTCAACTGTTATTAACAGACTGAAATGCAAAGGAATGTAAAGAGTCAAATATATAAAAAGAAATAATTTTCCCACCCAGATTTCCATAATGCACCATAAAGTCCAGCAATTTAAAGGCTGCAAGTTAGCCTGGATATGGAAAAAGCAAAATAAGAAAAGGAGCAGAAGCAAAATTCAGCTGTGAGAAATGTTACACCAGTGACTTTCACTGCATGGTTATCCCCTCCTCATTGTCTTTATGGCACCTGAAGGCCATCCTTGCTATTGATTGTGTAGATAATTCTTCCAAAGATCTAGTGAACCATGAGTCGGGAGGCATCATATAAAATATTTCCTGCAGCATTGAACTTTCTGCTGTTCAGTGCCATCAGATGCATGGATTAAACTGACCTGGTTCCACCTCAGAAAGGCCTTCAGCTGTCCCAGCAGCGAGGCAGCCGTCACTCAGCAGCAGCTGAGGATGCCATCAGTAATGCCCAGGGGAACATCTCCCAGCTGAAAGAAGGGTTGGCATCACCTGTGCCTGATGGGCATCGCCCCCAGCAGGGAGTGCCCCCTGCCCTGCCAGCAGCCTGGCTCTCAGATGGGCCTGCCTCTGGTGTGGCAGCGTTACGGAAACGGGACAGCACTTGGGCTTCTGCTTCCTTCCAAAGTCTGCTCTCAGCTGTACTGATGGAATTTTGCTTTCCTGCTTGCAGAGGGTGATGAGACAGGGGTGATGGACAGTCTGCTGGAGGCCCTGCAGTCGGGAGCAGCTTTCAGGGACCGCCGGAAACGAACGCCGCGAGCGCAAGGTAAGGGAAATTCTGCACTCCTTGGGCTATGGACTGAGCGGCTCCAGCTGGGCTGCAAACACAGCAGCCTGAAGCTGCTTGGCAGAGACTTGCCAGCAGTTTTCACTGGGCTGCTGTTGGGCAGGGAGCTCCTGTGAAAGCCCAGCCCAGTCCCAGATTTTTAACCTGCAGCTCCAGGTTTCTGGGTGCTCTCAGGGCTCCTGCTGTCTTTGAAATGGCATTTAAGCATCCCTGCATTGCGTGTGCTTCATTCTTAGAGCTGTAAGTACATTAATTCATTCTAGGTGGTGCCACGATGAGCATTAGCTCCTTAACAAATAAGATTTGAGCGTTCAGCTGATCATCATTTCCAAGCACTGCTCTTGGGTGTGTTCTGCTCTGGTAGGAACTTCCAGTACTTGGAGTCTTCAAAGTAAAAATACATTAAGACAGCTTTGTTTTCCTGAGGAAGACAATGGTTTTGGACTCTACTCTGTCCACTTTACTGAGCAATTGCTTCTTCATGCAAAGCTGATTTTGAGGCAATTTTGAGACAATTTGAGAATCGGTGTCAGAGCGTTTCCTTCGTTCACTTCTCTGGTTGTGATATCCCTGTGGCACACACTTTGTGAAATGCATTTACTCTGCTTTCACTTCTCATCAAAGCTCATGGTAACTGCGTTTCGCAATTTTTCATTTCAAACGTATCTTATATAAAAAATGCAGTCTTAAAAATCTACAGTTGAAGATATTTGGCATAAAATCAAAAGCTTGGTTTGGATATGTTTGGCAAAAGAGGGTCATGAATCAGCCGTGTTAATCCACCTGATCCTCAGTGAGCTGGGCTTAGGTTCATGTTGGCTGATGAGCTTTTTAGAGGAACAGAAGAGTAAAGGCAAATTCTGTTACCCTCTTTAATAGCAAAAGTAGTGTATAATTATTTTTAATTTGCCATATGTATGATCTTATGGGAAAAAACCAAATAAGTGACTTGATTTGTTCATACTCTGAAGTCAATTCCACTGCAGCTCCAGGATCATTCTTAATTCAAGGCTTGTTTCTGCTCTCTGATCAGAGGTGAAAGAAATCCTCAATCAAAATATGTTTTTTCCCCCCTATCTTGAGAAGTATCATTTTGAGAGATGGTTTCTCTGTATTGTGACTCGAGGAGACATTTGTCACCAAGTGGTGACAAAGCAAATCTTCCCAGGGAGCAGAAGAGATTGCACAGAATCTGCTGCAGCTGAGAAAACAAATGATTGAACCTGGGGCAAAACCAGGGATTCCTCAGCAAAAACAGGGGACAGAGATAATTAAAAATCCCTTTGACTGATCTTCTTTTTTTCTGTAGCTACTTTGACTTCTGTGTTTGGAATTTCATTGAGTCAGGTGATGTTCCAGTGGGGCCTGGCTTTTAAATGTAAGGAGCTGGTTGACTTTGGAGAACTCACTGTGAGAAAAGTGTTTGGAACTCCAGCTCCAGACTCTGGCCAACTCTGAGTGTTCTCTAGGAGAAGGCCATGAAGTGAAATTTTCAGGGGTAGTTAAGAGTTGAAAATAGGATGCAATAAATGTTAGCAGCAGTTAAATATCTCATTGAAACTTTCATGTAAATTTTCTCACGTTTAGAAACATAGGTGACATTTTGTGAGTAACTTGTCTACACACCAAAAAATGTGGCTGTGACATTTCTGAGCAGTGAACTGCAGCATGAAAATCCTGGGACCACATTTACAACCTTCCACATCTCTCCTTCAAAAAAGGAGCAATGGCATTTCCCTCCATGGTGCCACTCTGTCCTGCAGAGTTCCGTCCAGTGAGATTGGAATCAACAATTAATTCCATTCCTCCTCTGGTCCAGTGGAAAGGGGAAAAAAAGGAAATAAAAGAGAAGAGCTTGGGGGATTTCTGGGCTTGCTGGGTTGTGTGGTTGTGATTGGCAAATGGAATAATTCTGTCTGTGGGCAGGGAACAGTGCAGGGATTTCCTGGGCATTGTCAGAGCTGAACTCCCCTGGAGTCAGCCTGGGTTTGGGACACTCATGGGGAAAAAATAATAAAGGTGTTGCTATTTCAAAGTTAGACTTGTCCAGCAGAGTTTAGGCTTTGAACTTGTCTTGATTACACATTATGGTCTGAGAGGAAAATCCATTAATAGTTCCCTGCCTGTTTGGACACAGATCTCATTTTTCTGTGTCAGTTTGGTTGTAGTTTAGCAAGGAGAAAAAAAACAACTTCTGCTTGTTTACTTTTTGTAGTTTTGCTAATTCCTTGGTAACAGGTGGCTGCTACAGAAAGGCAAAAACCCTTTCCAAACTCCTAAAAAACCCACAAAGGAAATTCCCCCCAAACCACTCAGCACTAACAGTGGGTTCACTTTTGTGCACTTTTCATGTATGAGCTCTAGATCTGTCTTTTTCCAAACTTGCTTATTCTGTTTGCATCTTGTCATGGTGAAAATTAAAACTAGAGAGGTTTCACACCCTCACAGTGGCTGCAATCAGAAGATCCTGGGAATTTAGCTTTTTTGTTGTGTTTTCTCCCAGTGTTTTCATGAAGGAAATTTAACTCAGAAGGAACAAACTGTAGTTTCACTTGTAGGTTTTGGATCAGTTTGGCTGAACCCCCAAAACTTTGGGGAAAAAAAAAAAGCCAAAAAAACCCTGTGTTTGTTCCCTGTGGCTTTAGGTGAGTGGGCTGGACCTGGGAGGGATTAATTAATTTGGGTAATGGAGCTCCAATTACTACAGGCTTACAACAAATTGTGTCCCTCCACCTCTTCAATTTGCCTTTTTTACAGGAGTTGCTGCTGTGCCTTGGAGAATATCTGCTTACATGGTCATGCCTTTAAAATAATTTCTTTTAAACTAATTTCCAGTCAGATTCAGGCTGGGTAAGAGGTGCAGAAGGGAAGAGAGGGACTGCTCAACATTGCAGTACTTCTGCTGGGGAAAATGTGAAATGTACAGACAGGTTCAGAAAAATAAAGCCCATTTCAAATATGTTTCACTGCATTATGTTTGTTTGCTAAGCCTGGAAATGAAAAGCTACACTTTAATGGGTTGCATTACAACCCCAGACTTTTCCAGTAAAAATGGTTTTGTTAGCAGGTCATGGAAGTAATAATAATAAATTCCTGCCTCCCTCCTCTAGTTTTACATTTCACTCTTTAATTTTCTTCCTGCTGTAGATTTCTCAGTGCAAAAGCACTGTGTGCTTCCTCTCTCCTGAGCTCAGTGCTCCACTTTAATGTTTCTGGCCCCTGGATTTTGGGGAGAGAGATTGTCCTTTCAGTGCCTTGCTTTGCTCAGAGAGCCTACAAAATAATCATTAGCAATCAGCCTCTGGAAATGTTGGTTCCTCTTCCAGAAATACCCTTGCATTTTGCAAGTTTGCCAATGTTGGGATAATCAAGAGCAGTGTTAGGTGGCATTTATGCCATTAAAATCTGCACCAGCCCTGCTGCTGCACAAGAATCCCTGCCCTTGTTCCTGGCCCTGGGCTGGGAAATTATTAAAAGAAGAACAATTCAGGAATAATTTTTTCCTTAAATTAGCTTAAGCAAATTTTCTGCACAGAGCTAACTATTCTGCTAAGGCTCTTCTTATTAAGTTTCTGAGGTTTTTTTGGCGTGGAATTTAATTTCTTTTAGGAATGTTAATAACCAGTGCCCTCTCCCATACATGCAAACTCTGGCAGCCTCCCCGGGCCAGTTTTTCTGTGGCTCTCTGCTGGGGATGCAGTGCTGCAAGGGACCTGCAGGAAGCTTCTCCTGCTTTAGATCTGTGTGTTTCTTGAGGATTTCCTCTGCTCTCTTAGCACACATTTTGGATTTGTTTTTAATTCCTGCACCAAAATCAGATCAGTTGCAGCCCTGTCGTTATTTCCATGCTAAGAGCACACCTTGAGAATGAAAGGGAGACCCTGAACCTCCCTGGCTCAGTCCCAGCCTCTGGTCTGTGTCTTTGGTGGGCTTCCACTCCTTGGTTAACCTTTGCAAGAGAAAAGGAGTTGTGGCAATAGTGTTCCTGTTTTTCTAATGATTTTTGGTAATTTTCATACGGCATTCAGACATTTTCATTTAAAATATGAGTTTATTTAAAGAGGTGGATATTTTTTATTGCATCAGAATTCTAATAGGAGGTTATTGTTTAGGAATCTTGTGTCTTCTGCTTGCTGTGCTTAAAGACTCACTGCTGCTTGTACACCATTCTAAACTAACTTTACCTTTGCACTGATTGCATGAAATAAGATCTGGAGGGTTAGTTGGGTTTCTGCCTGCACAATCCTCATTTACCTGAACACATTCAAATAAAAACCTTCAGTCAAAGCCAATTTGCTTTCCTGAAAGCACTGTCAGTCACTCTGGATGTGTCAGTTGTCTAAATGAGCTGGGTTTTGGTATGCCTGCATCTGTGCCTTGGTGAGAATGTCAGAAATGTTCAAATGCCAGGAGGTGGGAGGTGCCCTGAATTTGTGCTCAATAAAATCCCTTTCAGAGGAACGGATCCCTAACATTCAATTCCTGTTATCAAGTTGGAAATACCCATTATGGGCTATAAAAATTTAGTCCTGAGTTTAAAGATCAGTTTGTATTTTAAACTTCTTCATCTTTTCAAACATTTCAGCTTTGAGGAGCTGAGTATTTAGAGGCATGCTTGCTATGCAGTTGTGTCGTGGAGGATTTTTGCTTACAGCCAGGTGTTGTGGACTGGTGGGACTCACACAAGATCCAAGTGCTTCAAAATTCCCACATCTGTAATAGCAAGGGCTAAACATGATCACCAATAATAAATTTACTCATTTTGCTATCATGGCACTATTGTAGATTTCAGTTTGCTTTTTATTTCTAAATATAACTACGAGCACCATTCAAATTGAATCTCAGCAAGTTACCCGAGTCCTGGGAGCTCCATAAACAGTCCCAAAGCTGTTTAAAAATAGGTATTTGTGGTATAATCTGTTTTTACTGTGTCTGCATTTTGTCTTATGGCTTTTGTAATTAAAGGAGTCGTTAGATAATGCATTTTTCCTGTGGCCTGGCATGAAAGGAGCAGCTTTGATATGGGGAGAGGTTACTTGACAGGGGGAGGTGCCTCTGCCCATGACGGGGGGTTGGAAATTGATGAATTTTAGGTCTCTTGCAGCCCAAACCTGAATTCTGTGAGTTTTCAGAGGAATTCCCCTTGCAGGCAGGATGGAGGAGAAGTGGACAAAAAGGGACTAAAGAGGCTTCAGCCTGCTCAGGCTGGATGCTCCAGGTTTTTGGGTGGACACCACATTCCCTGGAGCAGGCACGGAGTGAAGGGGCTCCAGAAACACCTCAGGAGCAGTGGCTGGACAGAAAGACAGAAATTCAGGAACTCTGCACATTTGCATAATTGCTTTCACCTCTGTGGGTGTGTTACCCTCCTCTGAAGCGAGTGCTGGAGATGGATTTGTGTGTTTAAAATTGATTTTCTGCTCTTGGTGCGCAGGGACTGTTCACGTGCTGACCTGGAGCATGTCAGGTGTTTGTAAATGTTTGGGGACAGACACAGAGGAATGGGACTGTGAGCTCTGGCCTTTGCATCTCTTGTGCTGCTTTCTCTGAACCTGAGCTGTTTTTTGCCATTTGATGCATTCTTATTTCCCAATGCAGGTTTTTCCTGAACAAATGAAAATGTGCCATCAAGTGGCAAAGCCACGAGCACGTTCTGCTGAATGTCCTTCAGAAAGTTATTGTGCTATGTAATTGCAACTAATTACCTCAGTTTGGTGCTCACATAAAGCATTTAATTACTTACCCAGGCTAAGGAGAGCTCTGTACCCCTTGCTTTTATAAGTGTGCTTCAGAGTGCATTCAGTGCAGTGGGAAAAGTTCTCCCTCTCAAGTTTCAGAGTATTTTTCAAGTTTCAGCATTTTTAAAACCCAGCACTGGTGCTACTTTACTCACTGAATTGCCATAAGATCCAAACATAGGAAATTCAAGAATTTTGTGCCTTCTGAAGCAAAAACCCTCTGTCCGTGAGTGATGATGGGAGTTCCATGGGAGCACTGAGGATTCTTCATCTGCAGCTGGTACCACAGAACTTCTGGGCTTGTGCCAGACAGGTGCAGACCTGTGCCAGTTGCTCCAGACCTTGAAATTGTGTTGTATTTCATTTTAAATTTCCATACAAATTTGCATTTATTTGTATTTATTCATTTAAAGTTGTTTGTCTGATCACAGGACTCTGCAGGCACCCACAGCAGCCCTGGAGTCTCTCACAGTGTTTATTGTGGAGCTCCTTCCTCTTCGAGATGCTCTGGCACATTTGTCTCTGAACCTCCTAAAAGCCCTCAGAAATCCAAAAGCCTTTTTGAACGTCCTGTGTCGTGAAATAGATTTTTACAAATAAAACAAGCAAACAAAATTTTTACAAATAAAACCAAGAAAGCTTTTCTGGGAGCCAGGAATTCTTCCCAGCAAGCAGCCCATCAAAAGGATGATCCAGGAGGAGCTGCCAAGGTCACAGAGCAGGATTGGAAGTTGGAAGTCACTCACCACTGTGAATTTATTTATTTTTTAATTCACACTGAATCTGAAAACTGCTCTATTTTAATGAGCTATGTCCTGCTCCATGGGAAGGCAGGAAGGAATCTCCATTTCCAGAGATTGATAGCTGAGTTCTGGCTGCATCTTTATGCAGTAGCTGAAGTTAGAGGAACTTCTTTTACATGCAGAGAAAGGATATTCATGCATTCATTTACCAACTACATGAGTAGTAATGAACGATATGCAAGGCTAACTTAATTTGCATTTGGCCATTTGAATTTTCTTTGTCAGTGCTGACAGTGTTATCATGCAATTATTGTGAAACACTTTGAAAAAATTTCTCCCACAGTACTGTTTACTGAGGTAAAGCACATTGGCTTTAATATTTCAATATATATACATAATGAATGGAAAGGGAAGAGATGAAAATCACTGTTGCAGTGTGTGACTTGGGAGGGGATTAATTGAAGTGACATTAGGTCCAAATGGTTATTTTGTAGATAGGGAGGATTTCTGTTCCATCCTGCTCAGGGCACAGGGTGCAGAACTGAGTCCCCAGCCTCAGCACGGGGCCACGGCCCAGTCCTTCACTGGGGCTGTCTTTGAACTGTAAGAACTTCATTTGTTCCCTTCCTGCAGAGGCAATATTTACCCTATGGGCTATGATGTAACAGAGCAAACTGTGAAACTTCTCATTTCCTTGTGGCATTAGCAGGAGAAAATAAGAGAAAACCCCCAAAATAGCAGTGCTCAGTTACAGAGTACTGATACCATCTTGGGCAGGCAGTTCTGTCATTTCGTGGGAGGTCAGCATTGCAGTTGCCTCAAGTAACTCTATTTTCCTGACTTTTTAGTTTCCTAATCATAAGAATTTATTCTCCTGATGTTTTAGGTTCACATTTTTTCATTTCATAAGGAATAAATTTATTTTCCTGATGTTTTTAGTTTCATATCCCTCTGAGAGGACAAGTTCAAGGTGCAGCCCAGGTGTGCAGTGGCAGAGGGACAGGTCGAGGCAGCAGTGCCTTTGGAGCAGCTCTGCAGGGGAGGGCAGCAGTGTGGAATGGCAGTGCAGCCTGAATTCTGGGCTTAGACCTCTGCTGCTGTTATGGTGCTCACAGAGGTGTGCTACCCAAAACAGAGTTTGTTCTTTATGGCTTATTGCAAGTGGAAAATGTTACCAATTTTGTGATATCACCTCGTCCTCTATTGGATTGCTTTTGTGCTTCTAGGAATGTGGGGGAAGATGATTTCAGGGAGCTGATTTGTGTATTGGCACGTTGTTGGCACATTTTATCTGTGATATTTTTTTACACCATTCTACAAAGCATCTCTGGCCATTTATTCCCACTATGCTGGGTTTAGGAGGCTGCAGGCCTGACTGTGCCTGGCAGTGCCCCTTGTCAGTGCAGGCACTGCTGAGCTGCAGGCAGGCTGGGATTTCAGATGGTGCTTGGGAAGGCTGAGCTGGAGCAGAGGCTGGACAGAGCTAAAGAATAAAGCAGGGATTTATTCCAAGAATCTCCTCCATGGATGCACCTTGGGCAGCACCAGAGCCCAGCCAGGGCTGCACCCAAGATGAACCACAATGGCCCCAAAATGGTCACAGGGTCTCTCCCTGGGATCAGCTCTGCTCCATTTGCACCTTGCAGTTCATTGTCCCAGCCCAGCTTTAGCCCAGGCAGTCCCACCCTGCTTGTTTTTCTCTCTCCAGCCCACGGGGTTTGTGCTCCTGGGCTGAGATTTGGGTCATTTGTCCTTGGTGCCCAGCTGGAGCAGGAATTGTTTTGTCTCCTTGCTCTGTGCAGAGAGCTCAGCATCCCATAATAAGAAGCTCAGAACTGCACACTAAAACAGCACAGA
>LTAT01000007.1:1618499-1641653 GCA_003286495.1 Chlorodrepanis virens | reverse complement strand
TGGGTGCCACTAGGTGGAACCATCCACCCTCCCTTCCTGCCAGCTCAGAGCTCCAGGAGCCTCTAAAGCATCTGAGCCAGGAGGTTTTGTGTCGGTTTTTGTGTGTGTGTGTGTCTGTGAGAGAAGGAGTAAATTGCTGCCTGCTTGGCTGAAATTGTTTTTGCTAAAATAGGCAATACAATCTCTCCTCTGTGGCCACTGGGATTTTGTGCATGGGCAGTAATGCAGCCTTTGCAGTGTTCTCACCCCAAAGTTTCTGGGTTTGTGTCCCAGTTCTGGCTAAAATCCCCTTTCATAGTGTATATGTGGTCACTTCTCCAAAAATTAAGCCAGGCTCTAATATAAATTTCATTCTTTGCAGGTTTTTGAATGAGTAGTGTCAGTGAAGGAGAGCTCTGGAAATACATTTTTTAGAATCACATTTAGTATTTATATTAAATAGATCACATTTAGTACTTATATAGTATTTATAGAAATATTTATATATTTATTTATTTCTCTTCTTAGCAAAAGAATAAATGGCTTTTCATTAGGGAAACCATGAATTCCAAACCATGACTGTGAGTAAGGGGTAAGATTTCTTGGTTTATTCTAATTTTCTGTGTTAGCTTGCATTGTGCTATCTTGTCCACAGTCCTTTCCTACAGTAATTCATTAATCTTTCAGGGCTGTCACAGGGCTGTGCTCACTCCAGCTGCAAAGCCCTGACCCTTTGCTGGACGTGGGGATCTCTGGTGAAATGATGCAACAGCACTAAAAATAATTGCACCTTGAGATTGGGAACACCTAGGAATGGAAACAGTTTGTCATTGTGCCTTTCCCTTCTTTCATTGCCAGCAATGATTGGAGTAAAAGATAAGCAGAAAAGAGAACTTTTATGGTGAGAATCGTTCCTTATGTCTTATTTTCTCTCTTTTTTTCCCCACCTTTGGTGCAGCACAGGGGAAGCTTTGCATGTGGGGACCCACAGAATGCAGCTGCAGACAGCAGGGGGAAGAGTTTGGTCAAATTGCCACTCTACCAAACACCCACAGAAAAAAAACAAAAACATTTCCATTGCCAATGACAAATCCAAGCTGAAAGTTGGCCTTGCCTGTTGTCATTCATTGCCATTCATATTTGGGAAGCAGACTGCTGTGATAATTGATTTGATGGTCCAGCTTGAGTGGAAGCACTTCTGGGCATAGCAGGCCTCAGAGATGCCAAAAAAGAAGAAAAGGTGGGAATGAAATAATGCACTACTTTCTCCTCAGAGGCATGTGGCCCAGTTTTTGAGAACAGAAAAACATGCTTTAGAAGAAGAAAGGAAAAAAACTTAGTAACTCAGTAATAAGTACAAAAATGACCACATAGCCTCAGTCAGATAAAAATAGGCATTCAGAGAGAGACAATGAGTGTACATATTTTACTGGCAGGTGAATAATAGGAGAATGCTGTGGAAATAATCTGATTTTTAACGGACTCTGTCCAAGGGAGTACCTTCCTTGCTTCTTTTTTTTTGTGTAGCAACAAAAGAGGCTCCCTTTCCTCAAAACACAGACACAAAATCAAAACCACCCAAAAAACACAATGTTTAATTTTTTTTAGGCTTTCCAAAGAGGAATTGATAGTTCAGAAGAAGGGAAGGAAGGCAATTATTGAATTTGAAAGGCAATAGATGTGCTTGGATTATGTGAACTCCCGTTGGGTTTATTTACTTCCAGCCTAGGTGATAATGAGGCTTTTCCCTGCATTTCTGGCCATGGGGCAGTGCTCACCCACAGCCTCCTGCTGCCGTGAATAACCCAGGACACTGAGTGCTACTTGGGGGGAAAAGTAGATTTAAAAACTTCTGTGTTCAGTGCTTGACCTCTTAATCACAAGTGCCAGCAGCCTTTCATCGATTTAAAGACCCAAACAAAACCAGATCAGCCTGAGCCATTGAAACACAGAGCTGCAATCACAACCCGTTTGTCTTTTGAGGCTGCTTGTTTACTGGCAAAACCAGTGTGGTCCCTCAACTGCTGAACTCTTCGAATTCATGGCGCTGGATCTTTTATCCAGGCCAAGCAGAAGGGGCTGAACTGTGCCAGTAGAGCCTGGAAGAGCAGAGCTGGTGGAGGAGCAGGGGGCTGGGAGTGGGCTGCTCCAGGCCCTACATGAACATCACTCTGATTTTCAGGCTTTGGAGGACCTGTCCTGCCTTCGTGAGATGGTAGCTGGTGTGAGCACAGAACATAGTCCACACCTAGCAAAGAGTCTGTAAAAACATACTCATTTCTTAGGAGAAAATATCAGATTTGCTGGTATGTTAGGACTTTTTTGATGCATTGTTCACAGGGGTCTTAGGATGAGGGAAGAGACGAGAATCTTGACTCCGTGTTTCAGAAGGTTTGGTTTATTATTTTATGATGTATAATATATTAAAACTATACTAAAAAAGTAGAAGAAAGGATTCCATCAGAAGGAAGCTAAGAATAGAAAAGGAGTGAATAACAAAGGTTTGTCTCTGACTGAGACAGTCTGGACAGCTGGACTGGGATTGGCCATTAATGAGAAACAACCAGATGAGACCAATCCCAGATCCACCTGCTGCATCCCACAGCAGCAGATAAGAATTGTTCACAGTTTGTTCCTGAGGCCTCTCAGCCTCTCAGGAGGAAAAAATCCTAAGGAAAGGATTTTTCACAGAACATGTCGGTGACACTTTTTAAATTCCTTTTTTTTTATACATTGGAAGCAGAAGCTCAGAGTTTCATAAGCCAGTAAACACCTGAAAGTGATATAACCTCTGTGCCATTCTTCCTTTGAATTCTTCTTGCTTTCTCTCCACTTATCTATAAAATTCCTTTTTAAGTATCAAAACACTCCATTAAATTGATGGATAGGAACCATCACACGTGGCAGATGTTTGAAGGAAATGCTCTTTGTGCATCTCAGCAGAAGAAAACTTCTCAGAGAAGCCTTGGTTTGGAGTGAAGCTGAAGTTCAGGTGGGATATTGTCTTGGTCACAATTGGGGCAGCAAGGGAATAAATGGAACACTCGAGGAGTTCTGGTTTTTTGGGGATTCATGGAGAGCACTGAAAGTTAACCTGACTCTGCATCCCTTGTGCATCCCTGCTGAGTTGGTCTGGATCTGCACCCAGATCCATTTCCTGGGGCTCTGAAATGTGTGAATTCTCCCCCGGCTTTGTTGGGAAATGTGTTCTTCCTTTCAGGGTGCTTTGGAGACATTTGTGACCAATTACTGGAGCTCCTGAGCACACAGATCCTGGTCAGTTCATCTGAGCTGCAGCTAGGGAAGTGCTTCCAGCTGAGCACACTGCAGTAAATATTATTAGACCTTGATTAAAAGATAATTGGAGTAATTTAGATTTTGACTGTGAATTCTGTGTGAGCCATTGTGTTGTAGTGGTAATGATTAGTAATTATTTTATTCTATTTTCAAACTGGGCAGTACCTCCATGCTTCACCAAGTGCATGCTGCTGCCTCTCAGGCAGGACCTGAGGCCAGAGGACTTCCAGGGAATGGTGCTGGAGATGTGGAATATTGCAGGAGCTGCTGCTGGCCCTGGCAGGGGGAGCCTGGCACCAGGGAATGGGGGAGCCTTCCCAAACCCAGTGGATTTGGCACTCTGCTGTGTAATTCACTGATAAGTGAGGGCAGCACGGGTGAAACCCTTTGGAATTCCCTCCTGTGCCATCTCCCTGCCCACGGTGGGGCTCTGTGTGTTCTCAGACCATGGAGAGGTCTGCTCTGGAGGGGACTTCGAGGTCACCTCATCCAAGCCCTGCTGGAAAAGGGCCACACACCAGGGGCTGCTTCCCCCTGTCCTGGGTTGACTCTCTGATGCTTTTACCTGCGATCCCCTTGTCCTGCTCATGCTGAATAAGGACAGGAACCAGGACACCCACCCAGCTCTCCTGGGTGTTTCCAGCACAAAGGAGTTCCCAGCACTTGGCTGGTGATGTTTAATTGCTGCCACAGTGGATTTGGAGCTCACCCTGGAGGAGCTCTGGCCTTTTGTCAGCCCCTGGTGCTGGCAGTGCCTGGGAGCACCCTGAGGAGCTCAGCTGGTTCTGGCTCAGGTTAGGCTGAGCCCAGCCTCATTGCCAGGTGTCACAACATGTCAGGAGAGAGCTCCACGCTCTGTGAGTGGTTAAATGTGTCTTCTGTGAGTGGCTAAATGTGCCTTGGTGCTGTCACATCATTTCTGATAGTCACAGGCAACTGCTGCATCATAAAAGCAGCCAGTGCAAAGCTCTGCTCAAAGCAAGGCAGGGATCAGCACAAAAGCACCCGATTTAAAAAGGGAGAAAGCTATTGGGAGGTGACAGCTGGAATTCCAGTGCTTAATCTGTGTAATTAAAACTTTTCTGAGGAGCAGAAAAAGCAGGTTGGACTTGAGGTAGTTTTAGGAGTTAATTAGCAAGGTCTTTTTGAATATTAAGAATGCCTTTGAAGGATAAAGTTTTAAAAAACTAGTTCAGGGCTTTCAAACAGCATAAATTAAGAGAGAAACTTACTTTTTACACCTCCTCAAGAATGCAGACAGAGTCATCCTCCCTAAGCATGCCATTTCCTTCCATCAGAAATATAATCATAGATCCCCCTCAATGTCTGATCTTCATAAGGATTTATGAGCTTGCTAACAGTGCACTGGTGATTTAACTGGAAATAATATTTTACAGGAGTGTTTTTGCACATTCACCGTTGCAAATACTGAAGTCAGTAGCTCTCGAGTCATAAAGTGAGTTTCTTCCTGGGCTGGGTCCTGTGATGTGTCCCCAATATTGGAAACAGCAGCCTGCGTATTTCAAGGTGCAGCCGTAGAGTTCTGGAGTGCTTCGGGCTGTAAAGGAGCTTAAACATCACCTGAACCATCCCTGCCCCACCTCCCACCCGCCCAGTTTGCTCAAAGCCTTTTTTACCCTGGCCTTGGACACCCCCAGGGAGGGAGGGGCGGCTACAGCCGGTGTCTCAGGAACCCTCACCATGAAGAATTTCCTGCCAGAATCCACCCAGCCCTTCCCTTGGCAGTCTGGAGCCATTCCCTGCTCCTGCCGCTCCCTGCTCTGGTCACAAGTGCCCCCCCAGCTCCAGAGGAGCCCCTCCAGGCTCTCCCCAGAGCCTGCTCTTAGAAAAGTTCTGCCTTTTTCCAGGGGAGTGCAGCTGCAGACACAGCCCTGCTCGTTCTCACACGGCTCTGCTGGGTTTTGAAAGCATTTGCCAAGAAATAAAACTTCAGTACACTGAAAATTTGGGGCCGTATCTCTTAAAGCATATGGAGAGCATGGGCTTGTTTTGCTCATCTTTTACCTGGGTTTATGCTTTGTTTTGTGAATGCCCTCACTCTCACAGGGAAAAAGAGCTCTGTGTTTCTTTTACAGAGCTATGTGGGCAAAATTTAGGAGATGTACTTTACTTTCACTCACTTTTTATTAGTTCTGATGCACTCAGCTCTTAGAGAATTTCTCACCTGTGAGCCGTTCCAAGCAGCTGTTACAGCAGCAGAGTGCATCTGGATATGAAACGAAATTAATTCACCTGGTTTATCACCTGTGGGTTTGGAAAGCAAATCAACCTCAGAATTATCTATCAAGAGTAAATACATCAGAGCAGGGCACACTCAGTGAGTGGCAGTAAAGCTCTGGTGCTGTCTGCAGAGATGGTTCAAAGAGGAGTGCACTGTTCTTTGGGTGGGAACTCCAGAGGAACTGCAGAATTTTGTAGGACTCAATCACTCACAAGGCATTATTTAAGTTTATTTTAGTACAGCATCCAATCCATTGAGCATTTAAGCTTCTCAAACATCCAGATTAAAAAATAAAATAAAATTCAACAGGCTTCAAAATCACTTGAGGAAGAGTCAAAAAATCCAGGTGTGAAAAGGAAGAAGGTATAAATTAGTATTTGAAGTTTTACTTCTGCCCAGTTGTGAATTATTTAGAAATGTTACACTGATTGCTTCATGAATCAGTACTTATCTTCCTCCTTAAAAAGCATTGTTCTGGAAACTGTAGAAATTCATAAACAGAACTGACCGAAAGTAAACTGCTCTGCTTCTAGGACAGGGTTCCTAGTCAGAGGAAACAAATAATAAAAAAAAAACCCAAATAACAAGAATAACAACAAACCCCAAGCCTGAAGTTCATGATAAAGCAATGTAGAAATAGCAGAATTGGGTGGCAGTGTTGGCCTTGCAGCAGAAAACTCTCCCAGCCCTGTGTGGGACGGTGTGGGGAGCAGGCACATTCCAGCTGTGCCCCCAGCTGTGCTCAGACACCCAGGGTGGGAATTTGTCACCCCTGGGAGCTGCAGCCCCAGCCCAGTCTGGCCCCACACTCCAATTAAAAGGATGTTTGGCACCCAGGGAAAGGCTCCATGGTTTGTAATTGAGGTGTACTGCAGGAACAGGGTCATGAAATCATGGATTGGTTTGTTCAGAGCTGGGGGTTTGTGCTAAAACAAAAATCATGGATTGGTTTGTTCAGAGCTGGGGGTTTGTGCTAAGACAAAAATCATGGATTGGTTTGTTCAGAGCTGGGGGTTTGTGCTAACACAAAAATCATGGATTGGTTTGTTCAGAGTTGGGGGTTTGTGCTAACACAAAAATCATGGATTGGTTTGTTCAGAGCTGGGGGTTTGTGCTAAGACAAAAATCATGGATTGGTTTGTTCAGAGTTGGGGGTTTGTGCTACCACAAAAATCATGGATTGGTTTGTTCAGAGCTGGGGGTTTGTGCTAACACAAAAATCATGGATGGGTTTGTTCAGAGCTGGGGGTTTGTGCTAACACAAAAATCATGGATTGGTTTGTTCAGAGCTGGGGGTTTGTGCTAACACAAAAAGGAGCAGAACCTCGTGCTGGAGCATGTGTCACATCTCTCTGTTACACTTCAGCTTCATTATTTAGGATTTTTGGGTGCCTTTTCTGTGGTAATGTCTGCCTCAGAATCCTAGAGTGACTCTGATGCTGGTGGTGTTTGTCAGGGTGCCCTTGCCCAGCTGCAGCAGCTTTCAGCAGGAGTGATGAGGAAATGCTTCGTGGCATGTCACACACAGAGTGCCTCAGACAGCCAGGGAGTGCAGCAGACAAACCTCTGAGGAAAACGCTCCCTGAGCAGGGCTGATGTATTTAAGAACATATTTTAGACAACCTGTCTGTGGTGCAAATTAAAGATGCGAGAGGTAAAACACTTTTAACATGAACGTCAAAACATTTTCTCATTCCAAAAGCACCCTGTCTTTTTTATCAGTCACTCATGATGCTGTGGAAGGGGGAATCTTCAGACCTGAAAAGTCATTTTTGCAATGCAGAAAATGAGACCAAAAGCTCTGGGTATGTGTGGGTGTTAAACACAGGTGAATCTGTGTTGGATTCTCTATAGACAAATACATGTGTAAAAAATTCTGGGCTGGCACCAGGATTTCATGGAGCTTAAAATTTTATACTGACTCAAAGCAGACAGTTCAAGACTGGCTCTGCATGCAGAAAGGACCCAAAATGTCCCATAAATTCTGTGAGAAAGCTAAGATGTAGTTTTAGTGTATAAACTTTTTTTGTCTGACTTGTAAATCTTCCTTTTAAGGTAATCCATACCGCCTGTAGTTTTAGTGTCACATCACCATTTATCTCTGACTCTTATCAAGCTTTGGAGAAAATGTTTAAATTGCAAAATAATTATGTCTTTAAATATTAGTTCAATTTGTCTTTATTCCTCATTTTCCACACAAAAAGGTTCTTGCTGCTATTTCTCTTTTTGGCCATAAAATTCGCTAAGCAGAAATGTTCCATTTGTGACGTTTTCCATTCAAGTTATTATTTCCCATCCTTGGTAATCTGACTCCAGCTCAGGTTATTTGTGGGCTTTAGCCAGACTTAGATGAGCACAGAAGTGACCTTAAAAAAACCAAAAAAGAATAAACCAAGCCCCAAGAGAAATCACCCCAAATGCCATTAATCTGTCAGGTTTATTTCTCATTTGGCTACAGAGTGGGCAAGGTGTTGGCAGCATCTCCTAGCTGTAGTATTTCTCTTTTTAACTGTGTTTTCATTTCTTTTATGCAAGCAGGGGTTTAGATCCTGGGACAGGTACAAGATTAATCCTGATTTGTGCATTAAAGGTGGCCTGAGCTGGCCAGTCCCATTTGCAGTGCAGAGATGGAAATTGTCTCTTTTTTTCTGACATGTCACTGGGAAATCCTGGGAGCTCGTTGAGAGCAATATTTCTACAGCAGTGGAAATAGGATTGTTTGCTCAAGGAGTTGTCAGTTGGTGTGAATTTTAAATACATTTCATTTTAAATAGCTGCTTGTCAGAGCTTTGCTGGGCTCCTGGGTCAATCCCCACCCCAAGCTCTCAAGTCAGGTTTTAACAAAAGGCTTTTGCAGGTGCCAGCAACCTTTCAAATGTTCCTTTTTCCTGTGGTGAGCTTCCAGGTGGCAAGCTGCTATAAAATGGGTGAAACTGTGCTGAGCAGTGTTAGCAGGTAAACAGCTTTTATTTCTAGTTAATCCAAGTTGTTTTTCTTCACCTTCTTCTGCCTTTAAAAGTGGTAGGAATCATCATTATCCTATAATTAACCCCTTCAAAAGTCGAATGTAAAAGTAATGAGACATTTATTTTTACAGCACAGGGGAAAACCAGATTTTCCTGAAGTGAGAAAATGGTTTTATCATCATGAAAACTGTTTTGTTCAATTTCACACAGCTTTAATTGGCGACCTTTCTTGAATAATGGGTTACTCATAGTTGTTCAATTTCAAATTTCAATTTATCTTCACCTCTTTTATTGGCAAGGCAAAGGATGTGAGAGTTAATGCAGCCAGTGTTTGTCTGTCAAATGGAGTTTCTCCTTCATCAGAAGATGCAAACATCTGAAATATTTTCACTTTTTTAATATCCTCTTATACTTTGTTGTCAATTTTTTTTTGCTGAATAGTATGCATATTAAAAACTAGGAAACAGTAAATTAATTAAAAACAATCAAATTAGACAACTCAAAACTAATGATAATTTCCAATGCAGATGAAGAGAAAATTACTTTTGTTTTGTGGGTTTGTTTCTGGTGCTAACATAGCTCAAAGAAACTTTCCTTGCCATAACCCAGTTTCTCCCAAGTTCAAGTTTTTCTCAGGTGCAAATAAGGATTTTTGCAGCTGCAGACACCCATTCATATTCACTATAGCTCTGCTAATAATTCTATTTCTGCTGCTTTTACTGCTGCTACCTTTAATTCTGCTGCCTGAACTCCTGTTCGAGTCCCAGGGTGGCAGGAGAGCATCTTTGGCCATTTGAGTTCTTGGTCTTCACAGATATTTGTATTTACTCTTCATTATCTGCTGTTTACAGTCACACATTTGTATCTGAAAATGATATTTTCACCCACTAAAGCCTGAAGCTGCTTTGTTGAGAATAATTAATAATAGTTGCTCACATCTCAGGCCACAAATTCTCAATATTCTCAAAATCCTCAAATTCTCAGTATCTCCCACAAACATCATTTAAACAGAGATTTTCTAAATAGCAAAGGATGATTTTAAGTGAATTCCCCCTTCATTTGTCACTCTGCATCTTTCTCCAAAGTCCAGAAATGCCAAGATAACATTTCAGGGCTTTGCTGGGTTCTGCTCTGCCGTGCTGGGTGCAGTGGTGTTGGTGATGAGTTTTAGAGCTGTGGTTCCACTGCTCTGTAAATCTGTGAGGAAAAGACACCTCCCATGAGCAGAGTTCATGATGGCAACCAAAGCACGCTGCTTGTGCTTTAGATCTGCTGTGTTTCCAGAGAATCTGGAGCTAGGTTTGTCCTGGCTCTGCAGGCTGTGCCCAGTTTTTGTGGCTGCATAATTCACAGTCCAAATACGGAGCAAATTCCTGCAGATTTCTGACTCTGTTGGAGGAAGTTCTGTTTGGAACTGTTTGATTTCCATGCAGATAAAGCTGCAGTGGTCCTGTAGTGTGTGTCATTTTATTCTAACAGATTTTTTAAAGGGCAACGAGCTGTCTTTAAGGCAGTGTTGATTTTTCAGTGTCGAGGTTATGTTCCAACCTCAGAATTAATTAATTAAATCACATCAGTTGGGCTTCAGATCCAGTCTGATTCTTGAAAGAGCTCTTTTAGAGGAAGGTATGATTGTGACCACAGTGAAATAAAAATTGCAATTCTGAAATGCAGGGTTTGAGGCTTTGGGGGGCTGGAGAGAGGTGGAAAGGAGCCCTTTGGCAGGGCTGAGAGGCAGTGATGGGGCTGTTCCAGGGCCCTGCCTGCTCTGCTTCCAGCACAGATGTGCTGCTCCAGTCAAGGTGACTCAGAGAGGAAACCCAGGGGCAGCCTGGCTTTGCCATCCCCTGGCTGGGAAATGCACAAATGAAAATGGACAGGCCCGTGGGATTTATGTTTTATAAAGCTGAGCACTTAAAGGCATCCTGATAAACTCCTGAGCAGAGAGCTCTGCTGGTGCTGCTCATTTCTGATCCTGGCAGCACATTTCTGATCCTCTGCTTTGGCCAGGGACACCTCTGGGGTTATCCTGGCTTTTGCAGCCTTTGCTCTGCACCTTATTGGCCAATATTTGGGATTTGGGTGTATTTGGCCAATATTTGGGATTTGGGTGTATTTGGCCAGTATTTGGGATTTGGGTGTATTTGGCCAATAGTTGGGATTTGGGTGTACTTGGCCAATATTTGGGATTTGGGTGTACTTGGCCAATATTTGGGATTTGGGTGTATTTAGCCAGTATTTGGGATTTAGGTGTATTTGGCCAGTATTTGGGATTTGGGTGTATTTGGCCAATAGTTGGGATTTGGGTGTACTTGGCCAATATTTGGGATTTGGGTGTATTTGGCCAATATTTGGGATTTGGGTGTACTTGGCCAATATTTGGGATTTGGGTGTATTTGGCCAGTATTTGGGTGTACTTGGCCAATATTTGGGATTTGGGTGTTGGGCCAATAGTTGGGATTTGGGTGTACTTGGCCAGTATTTGGGATTTGGGTGTATTTGGCCAGTATTTGGGATTTGGGTGTATTTGGCCAATAGTTGGGATTTGGGTGTACTTGGCCAGTATTTGGGATTTGGGTGTATTTGGCCAGTATTTGGGATTTAGGTGTACTTGGCCAATATTTGGGATTTGGATGTACTTGGCCAGTATTTGGGATTTGGGTGTACTTGGCCAGTATTTGGGATTTGGGTGTATTTTGCCAATATTTGGGATTTGGGTGTATTTGGCCAATATTTGGGATTTGGGTGTTCTTGGCCAATATTTGGGATTTGGGTGTATTTGGCCAATATTTGGGATTTGGGTGTATTTGGCCAATAGTTGGGATTTGGGTGTACTTGGCCAATATTTGGGATTTGGGTGTATTTGGCCAGGATTTGGGATTTGGGTGTACTTGGCCAGTATTTGGGCTTTGGGTGTATTTGGCCAGGATTTGGGTGTACTTGGCCAATATTTGGGATTTGGGTGTACTTGGCCAATATTTGGGATTTGGGTGTATTTGGCCAATATTTGGGATTTGGGTGTTGGGCCAATAGTTGGGATTTGGGTGTACTTGGCCAATATTTGGGATTTGGGTGTACTTGGCCAGTATTTGGGATTTGGGTGTATTTGGCCAGGATTTGGGTGTACTTGGCCAATAGTTGGGATTTGGGTGTACTTGGCCAATATTTGGGTCTGTGATGTTCTCACTGAGCACTGTCAGGGACAATCTATCAGGAAAAATCCCTTTGGATACACACACATACACACCCCTCTCTTCCCACAGGGACAGACAGCTCTGGGAGGGTGATACTGGGAGTTTAATATTATCTGTGCCTTAGAGAATTAAGATTATTAGGCAAATCCATATTTTAGGCCAGAGTAAGACACCCCACGTTATCAAAACAGACAATTTCACTCCAGGTGCAGTGGCAGCAATTTGAAATCAGCCTCGTGCCTCAGCATGGGAAATTTCTGATGTGGTTCGTGCGTGACAGCTCCTTTTTCACTCAGTTACACTCAAAGCACTTAAATTATCCTAAAGATCTCCAGACAGAAATGTTCAGAAAGCTGTAATTGCATCAACCGTGCACCCGCTGCTGACCTTCCAATCTGCTGGAGCTGCACAGGGAGGAGAGCCCAGCTCTGGGGCTGCTGCAGAAAGCCCGAGGTCAAAGCCAGACTTTTGTTTTCTGGGAACGTGGGCAAGGAGTCCATTTAGCTTAAGTGCCCTTCATGAGAAAGGAACGAGGTCACAGGTTCTGCTGCTGCTCTGTGGCTGCAGGTGGGTCGCTGCAAAAGAGCTTTTTTCTCTTTCTGAAGGAGGTATTTTGGTTAAACACACGGCCTCTGTTTTCCTTTGGAAGGGCGGTGCAGGATTCCTGGGGAATGGAGACAAAGCCTTGGCTTTGCTTCTCCTGAAGGTGTTGAGGGTGGGAAATCCATTCTGGGCTTCAGAAGGGCTGGGGACTAATGGCACAATCATGAAAAAAAGCCATTTTATCCTAATGCTGAATGAAGGAAACAGAGCTGCCTGGAGAAGAGCTCTGTATCCTTTTGGGGCCTTGTCTGTGCTGTTCAGTTCTCTGAAATCCAAGAGGTGATTGCAGGTGCAACGCCTCAGCCTCAGGACTGGCTTGCACGTTGGTATGCATTTAATGTTTTCAGCATAATCCAAATAGACATATTAATTTGCATTTTATTATTTTATTTACTCTGATATCATGTTTCAGAAAAAATTATGACTTTATTGGATCATCATCATCTTTTGAAACTCTTCTGCTGTAATTAACCACGCAAAGTAATGAATTCTAAATTACATTTTCAATTACTCGTGACTAAAATTATCTTGGATTTTTTAAAAAATAGGTTTTTCCTCTGGAAAGATTCATTGCTTTCTCGGTGTGGTTGTGCTAGAGCTCTAGATTAGGGTAACTTGATTTTGAAATGTCAAATATAATTTACTGTTAGAAACATAAAGGGTACGCCTGTATTCTGCAGGAGAAAAAAGCCACTTCAGCATCATTTAATAGTGATGTGTATTTAAAATCAGCTTCTTAGCAGCTGGAGAAAGTCTGGCAGAACAAAGTTTTTATGTCCAAAGGAAGTTTTTAGGGACCCACTTTTGTATGGTTGGATCTGGAATGTGTCTGTGCACTCAGTGCTGGAAATGGAGGACTCTGTTTGGTCACAGATCTCCTGGAAAGAGAAGATTCCATAACTGAGAACTCTCCATGAGACAGGAGTGGCTTTGGACAGGTGAGGTGCTGGTCATGGACACCTGGGGCTGGTGCTGGGGGTGAGTGGATGGATTTAAATCTTCTGAGGTGCCAATGAAACAGCCCCAGGGAAGGAGGAGCAGAGGGGAAGGGATTGAAACAGGAGTCTGAACGTGTGAAGAGCTGGCAGGGAGCGTGTCTGAGGGCTGGGCTGTAGGTGTTACTTGGTATGAGTCACAGTTACTCCAAGTTTTCATTAACAGCCTTCAAAACAAAGAACTTTATCTGGGAAAAGATAAATGATGGGAAAAGGCTGCCAGTGAAAGGGAGATCCATTTTCCTCAGCACTGCAGAAATGTTCTGTGAGCAGTGAGCCCAGCCTTTGCTCCTGGAGGAGGTGTTCCTCCAAAGTTCCCATGGGACAGTGATCATTTGAATTAAAATATGGATCAATATTAAAATATTGATTAATATATGAAACTAGTGGGGAACGTTGATCTAAAGGGAAATCTGGGGGTGTGGTTCATCTAAAACCACAACAGCATCATTGCTGGCATCTTTTGTCACTCTCACTTCTACTCACTGCGTGGGGACATGGATGGCACAAGTGCCAGCATCTGTCCCTCCTCCTGGGCCAGCTCTGGCATTTCAAACTGGGCTGGGGAGGGTGGCAGCCCCAGGGGGCTCTGGGGGGGCTGTGACCCCCCAGAGGTGACACTGAGGGGGCTGTGACCCCGCTAAGGTGACAATGTGTCCCCTCAGAGGTGGCACTGAGGTGGCTGTGACCCCTCTGAGGTGGCACTGAGGTGGCACTGAGGTGCTGTGACCTCTCTGAGGTGGCACTGAGGTGCCCTCTGAGGTGGCACTGAGGTGGCACTGAGGTGGCTGTGACCCCTCTGAGGTGGCACTGAGGTGGCACTGAGGTGGCTGTGACCCCTCAGAGGTGGCAGTGCCACCAGTGCTTTGTCCAGAGAAGGTTCTGCCTGTGCCCTGGGGTGGGCTGAGCACCCTGAATTCCAGAACTGATTTCCTGCCCCTTTTGCACCCCTCTTGCCTTGAGTGGCAGCAGTTTGAGTCCAAGCCTCTCTTGAGCTGTGAGGTGGCTCCTCCAAAGACTCTTCCAAAGTGACAAAGCAGAATGGGAAGATTGAGGTGGGGAGGGCTTGGAAGGCAAAGGAAAGTTAATTACTTCTGCAAATCCCAGGTTCCTCCTTTGCCACTGAAGATATTCAGCACTTTTCACTGCACCTTTTAAGTTTTATGTTGAAAATAGCAAAGAAATGGATTTTATGGGTAAAATGGCATCTTTGGGGAGCCCAGAAGTGGTATAAAGGTAGCATGAAGGACAACTCACTCACCTTTAGCTCCGTGTGCATTCTGCAGCCCACTAAATGTGAGCTCTGTGCGAGCTCAGAGCTGGCCTGATCCAGAGCAGGAAATGCCAGGGATTAAACACAGCCTGGAAATGTGGGGAGAATGGCAGAGAAATGGATGTGGGGTGGGGTTTGAGGGTCCCAGGACGAGGGAAGAAATGAGAATCCATGGTTCAGAAGGCTGATTCATTATTGCATTATATTATATTAATTATATAGTATTAATTATAGATATTATATATGATATGATATTATATATTATATTAATTATACTGTAATAATTATACTTATTAAATTATGCTATATATTATATGATTTATATTATATTATATTTACTATATTATATTCATGATATTTATTTATTTTATTATATTATACTAAAACTATACTAAAACTATACAAAAGAAAGAGAAAGGAGCCATCAGAAGGCTGGAAAGGAATGATAATAAAAACCCATGACTGACCAGAGCCCTGACACAGCTGGCTGTGATTGTCTCATGTGGATTGTTTTTAATTAATGACCAATCAAAGATGCCCCTGTTGCTAAACCACCTCCAGACCACATTCTAACAATCTGATAATTATTGTTTGCATTTCTTTTCTGAGGCTTCTCAGCTCCTCAGGAGAAAAATCCTGGCAAAAGGATTTCCATGAAATGTGTCAGTGAGAGGATGGAAGCCCTGGCCAGGGCAGAGGTGTCCTGCTGAAACCACAGCTGCATTTGGTGACACCTGGGGACAGGGCAGAGAGGCTGCAGGAGTCAGGATTGCAGGGGGAGAAGGGAAATGCTGTTCCTGTCTTTGATCCTGCCCCATCGTTTCTGCAGATGGAAGGAAGATCTCCAGATCTCCTCTCAGTCGCTGTACAGGCGAGTCAAGGCCAACAGCATCAGACCAAGCTGAGCTTTGTAGAAGTTCCTTGGGATTCCACAGTGATAGGTTTTAAGGTTTTTATGGGAAGCAAAAATCTGAGATTGCGGTGTGGTTTTTGTTCAAGCACTTATCCAGGCTGGCAGCTGGGCTGAGGGAAGGTTTCTCTGGTCTCCTCCCCTCAGACATGACCTGCAGGGCACCTTCCCAGCCCTCTTGCTTCCATTGGATGGGAATTCCTGGGATGCTCAGGCTGACACAAACGGGTCTGCCATCAGCAAGAGTGGCTTTTTCAGGGTCAGAATAGCAGCAGCCTCTAAATCCCATTTCCAGTTTATACCAGTATACATTTTTGGGAATTTCAGGGAAGCATTTGCCAGGATTTTCCGTTGCAGTCAGAATTCCCTGGAGCTGCCTGTGGAGCCCACTGTGGCTCTCAGGTGTTCTGGTGCAATCTCTGACTCAGGGCTCTCAGGATTGCTGCAAACCCTGGTCTGTGGGTTGATGGTGATTGCAGAGAGGAGAGGCAATGTTCCACCACTGCAGAGCTTCAGTTTTAGCTGATTTGAAGTATGAATGTCCACGAACAGCACAGGGGATAAAGGCTGAGCAGTCAGGCTGGACACCAGGGGAAGGAAGGTTCTTCCCCAGAGGGGTCAGGCACAGGGGGAGGCTCCAGGGGATGGGCACAGCCCCAGATCTGAGCTCCCAGAGCACCTGGGCCGTGCTCAGTGAGGGTTGGTGCCCTGCAGGGAGCAGGGAGTCACACCTGGGCGTCCTTCTTGGTCCCTTCCAACCTGAAATATTGTATGGTTGTGTGTATAAATAGATTGTCATTGGCTTGTTCTTGGTTTTACACTGTTCCTGCTGCCAGAGACAGCTCTGGGGCAAAAAAAATAAGAAAAAAGGAAAAAAAAATCAATGCACAGGCTGTAGAGCTTCTGCATCCCCATTTTTCACACCACTGTTAGTTCTAATGTTACTTCCCTGCAGACATGACTTGAAAGCTAAAAAATTTACCTAAAAATCATTTACTGCATATCATTTTTACTAGGCTGAAATCAGTGGCTCTGTGAGATTGCACAAAGCACATTATTTGAGTGCATGGTTTTGGCCTGATGGCCCTGGGTGAAGAGATGCCTTGATCTGGAGAGCGTTGTTGTCTTAGAGTGAGCAGCAGTGTTTCCACAAGGTCACTGGGTTAAAATCCTTCCAGGTGTTTTCCCATTCCAGGCTCTTTTGGAGGAGTGCTGGAGGGGCTCAGTTTGTCTGTTTGATCAAAGCACAGGGTTAGAGCTCTGCAGATTTTAATGAAGGCCCCTTTTACCTTCTGAACCTTTTACTGTACATACCAAATCTGGTTTTTGCTCTGTGTTTTCTTAAAAATTAGTTAAATGGATATTCTGCATGGTGTTTTCCTTATATATGTAAAATCATTTTATTTTGTCTGAATTATGATCTCAGTTTACTTTGGAATTCCTAAGGGTTATCAGATGATCATTAAATCTTGATTTTCTGTCAGGAAGAATTAATAATCTTGACTTCTGAATGAATTTAGAAGCAATAGGGGATTGGAGTCAAATATTTGAATACCATTTCAGTGTTAAATCTGTAATTCATATTTCAACTTAGGCTTACTGGTAGATAAAAAATAAATTCAATTCATAAATCCTCCTTTGCATTTGAATATTTTATTTTTTTACCCCCACAGCTGGGTGAGGATTGCTGCTTGAGTGTTTAGAACATATTTTCATATACATTCCAGCACAGCATTTATGGAGCTGTGTGCATGCATCATCCATGATGCTGTGTTAAAAATCAGCTGTGTGGAGGAAAGGAAGAGCTGGGTTCTGGCTGAATTGGTCAATTTAAGATAAGGGAAGCTCAGGTTGAAGGTAAGACTTGGCTCTTGTGGCACTGCCTCACCAGGAACTGCCCCTTGAGAGCTGCTGCTTCTCTTTTGGATTGCTTTAAGTGGCTGTGCTTTCATTAATACTTATTGCCTCACTCCTCAGTGCCAGGGAGCTCTGAAAGAAAAACCAGCTGCCAGCATCTCGGAGGTGTCTGTGCTCTGTTCTTGCTGTGTGGATTTCTGGGTTGAGGCATCAGTGCCCCGGAGCCACAGTGTCCCACAGCTTTCCTTGTGGCCAGGACTGGCTCTGGGGGACACAGAGCATTCCCTCAGCCCTGCTTTGCTTTGGATGGACCAGCACAGGAGGTCCCTCATCCTCTGTTCCTTAGCCAGGCTTTTATTTAACTGGCACGTGCTGCTGCACAGCATTTCATGGCTTCTCTGACACTCTAGAAAACGTTTCCTCAGCTCTGCTATTCCCAATTAATTAATTTCTCTGCCTGGTTTTTCCTGCTGTGACAGATTTCTGATCAGCTCCTCTAAATGCCACGGATTTCTCCCAGATATATTTGTGTACATCCACGCAGCCATCAGCAGTGGACATATATCCCACATATTAAGGATGTGTTTATGGCTTTAGGCTTGGAGTCTTTTCAGCATTTTGAACCCATATGTCATCCCGTCTGTCCTTTGAGAATAAATCACATTTCTTGCCTGTATTTTGTTCTTCCTTCTGTGTTTATCCTGAGCTCGAGGACACAATATTCGGCTCTCTGTGAATTTCTGAATCTAAATCATGTTTTAGCTTCTCTAGTCCAGCTTCAAAAACCACGAACCGAAAGCAAAGGTGTGTTGTGAATTCAGTCTGAATAAGTATCCTAAATTCCAGATCTAATAACATGAATTCATTCATTCATTAGGTGGCAATGAATCCTTTTGTGGATAACAAACAGGTTTACTTAGGAGCTGCAGGAAAATATTCTGTCAGAAGGTCAAAACCAGTCTGGTTTGCTGTCATGAAAGTAATTTCATCTTGTTCTGTTTTCCTGTTGATTATACAAAGTTTTTCTATAAAAACCCATGTTTATACTTTCTAGAATAAGAGCTGGCTTTAATAACACTTTGTTGATTTATAGACTTTTTTCCCATTTTACCTCTAAGGCAAAGATCCTACCTGAACAAAGGCTTCCTTGGCAGGTGCAGTTTTCAGTGGTGGCTGGAAGTTACTCCACAACTCCAGCAAAAATATGATCAGAATTTATACCAGCCAGTTTATTCCTGCCTTGAAGTTGCCCTGTGATTTATTTTGTTTCCAATTTTAGCACGTGTCATAAAAAGCAAAGCTGAATTAATCGTTCATGTTTCAGATCACGCACACTTGAGAGACACCTGTCAATCTCCAGTCCCTGCAGATCCCATCCTTGCTATAATAAGGCCACAAAAAGTAACAAAACAACACCAAAAAAGCCACCACATCACGAAGCAGTCTGATGGGCTTTTTTTTCCCCCTTTGGTTTCTTTTAACTTCTGAATTCCCTTCTGTTTTCCGTGCTGGCTTTTCTCAGTTCCGCGTCGTTTCCCTCTCGCAGACGCATTCACAAATCGGTGACATCTCAGGAATTTGTCAAAACTCGCTGCTTTTCTTGGAATGTCCTTGCTTGCTGTTACAGAGCAGAATCTGCCAGCCCTGTGGTGGAGCCCAGCAGCAATCTAATTAATAAATGAAGCAAGCAGAACTAAGTTTTCCCAGTCTCCCACTTGCCTTCCCCCTCCCTCGCCCCCTAGCCCAGCTCCCTCTCTGGGTCAATGCTGAAGATGATGGTGAGAGCTGATTTAGGGTTCTGGAGACCTGATCATGGCTGCTGTAGTTGTGAAAATAGAATTAATCGTATCTCACCTCTATTAAATTCTGGGCCATTACTGGTAGTTTTGGGAATCCTAGCTCTGCCACATCTTCTGAGTCCTCAGAAAGGGGTGAAGATCCCCTCTCTAAAACTTTGGTTTATTTTTTCAGTAGATGCTGTAGCCCGTGGGCATATGTTAACTATTTTAAGAATGAAGCCAAATAATAGATGTTAATTTATTTTAATTTTGTGCAGTTATTTATGAAGAAGTCTCACTGAAGAGTTCTGGCTTAAGCTTTGAACAGATTAGAAATGATAAATTGGCAAAAAAAAAAAAAAGCCCTTTCCTTTTTGAAAAATATCACTGAAACAGGAGCCTTGGCATTTGGAGCTGCTGAGAGTGTGGATGTAAATACTAATGACAAGCCCAAAATAACTAATGGTAATAGTTATTATTTCTGAATGCCTCCATGTGCTTGCCAGGAGCTGGTGAGCTGATGGGGTGTGAGCAGTGTTTGAGAGGCCTTTGGGATTCATCTCCTGCAGAGCTGCCCAGCTCCTGGGCACCCCATTCCTTGGCTGGAATAGGGGTTTTATAAATTAAAGCTGCAGGTTTGGGCTGCTGGCTCTTGTTTTACCTCCTGGCTGTGCCCAAGAGCGTTTGACTTTTGTGATTTTTGTGATTTTTGTTGTTGGGTCCTTTCCCAGCCCTTCTCTCCACATGAGCCAACAAGACCAAGTCCTTGAGCCTCTCTGTAGGCCCCAGAGCAGTCATCTGTCTGCAGCTCACCTGAAAGAAAAAGCAGGACAAAACTTCTTCACAGACTGAGTTTTCTTCCTTTCTTCCTTTCTTCCTTTCTTCCTTTCTTCCAGAGCCTGTATGACCTGAATTCATTTGGGGGTTTTGTATCAAAAGTCGATTTTGCAAAGGCAGGGGATTGGAGACAGAGGAATCAATGATTTAGTGAATTACCTGAATATGGGCAATATGATATCACAGATTAAATATCAGTTCTGTAGGATAAGAATTAATGTCTGCTTCCATCAGCTGTCAGTTACAGGCAGGGAGCTTTTTAACTGCATAAGGGCAGGCTGGATGATAAAGCCATTTTCAGGGAGGAGGAAGGAGAGACAGCTTAACTTGTGGCTAAACTGCCAGGATTAGACCCAGCCTATCCAGGGCTAAGTGGTTTGCTCAAATGCTGACTCTGTACTTGACCTGGGATTTTTTAAAGACACTTACTGAGATTTTCAGCACCACTGAGATGAACAGGAGATAATTCTGCCAGACATCTTTCACTGGGAGAGAGGGAGGGCTGGGAAACCTCCTGCTCTTATCCATTCTCATGTGCTCCAGGGGAAATAACATTGCTGCTTCCTGTCAGGGGCTGGCTTTGGGAATTCTGAGGTGATGCAGAGATCATCCTGCTTTGCTGGAATAATTTAGACAAGATTTGAGCTTTTGGAAGGATTCCTGCTCGTTCAGAACAGCTTCTCTGCCCCCTCAGCGCTGGTACCTCCCCTCCATCCAGCACCACGCTCAGTCTGTTTCTCCTTTTATTCCTCCCTAAATTCCCCTTTCTTTCCTGCAGTGGCTGGATTGTTGTAAAACAGCTTGGGGAAGATCAGATTGTACCTGTGGATTTAACTGCTCTCTAAATTAACTGATGTTTTCTCTGCAAAAATAAAGAGTGCACTGCATTTCCTACAGGCTTCCAAAGGTATTATTGGGACTTGGTGGGTGTAAATTATTTTTCTCAGTGCCAAATTGGTGTGAAGACCCTCCTTTTTTATTTTTTTCTTTTTTAGAAAGCTGATGGGTTGCTGGTGACACAATTTAATATGCAAAACAGTTTTCTCTCTGTCATGGATCTCACCAGATAGCTCTTGGCAAAGTGCAGTTGGGATAAACCTGTTAAATATCCTCACTCACACAAAAATCGTGAGCTCCTCATGGTTACCGTTGCCTTGCTTTGTTTTTTGCAAGGATTCTGAAACTTAACATCACATTTCCTTCTTACTCCCTAAAGAGGGGACACTGAGGAGCAGATTGAACCTTTTGTTCTTCATCTTGTGCAGCAGAAGTAAATCACTGGAAGTGAAATTATTTGAAAAAATCATTTGATTACGAGCAAACTCAGCAGAAACTGAGAAAAAAAAGTAACTCAGAGGTGTACAAAGTCAAATACTCTGTAAATATACATAGATATTTCATAATAAAATCCTGCAGTGTGCTGTTAATGCCTTATTAAAGTTGAGAGGCCCGGTGGTGGCAAATGAGAGTGGAATTAATGTTGTCAGCAGCACAAAATATTCCCCAGATCCTCCCTGCCTCGTCTGCAGGGGGTGGCCCTGGACCAGGAACATCCAAGGAAAAGCAGAAATTCTGTCAGTGCTTAAAAGTCTTCCAGAGGAAGAATTAATATCTTGTGTAATCATGTATTTTCAGAAAATCTAGAAGGTGCTGGAGCCATATTGCTCTGTGTAATTACCTTAAACCTGACTTCTCTCTTTGAAAAATGCTCTGGGGAAAGTGTTGAAAATGGTTCAATATTACTTTTCATTGCTTCTTAAAGGAAAAAAGTTTTGGTTCTTCACTTAGTCAGTCTATCAGAACTTCAATTAATACTAATTTTATTGGGTTTTGAGAACATTTTTAGACCTTTATCTTTCTGCTCAGGTTTCAGATGACAGAGATTCTTTACATGCTCTGAGAGTGAGTTTAAAATGCTAACATTTACTAGATTTAGTAGCGTCTTCATTGTTGCCTTAAACTGCAGAACCATAATTGTTTTCAGCTGCTAGTCCAAGTCCAGAGACCCAGATGTGACCAGAAATGGAGTGAGATCCTTTTTCACTGAGTTATTGCCGAGCCTCTGAATTTCCAGGCATCCCACAGGTGGTCACTGCCTGTGTCCAAGGGCAGTCAGACATGCTGGGTATCAGCAGTTTGTCTTTTCTCCAGGGACTCTTTGCCTGTCAAAGGCACAAGTTGGTGTTCCTCTGGAATACACATTTATGTACATGGATATAGCTTATTTTCAATTACCCAGAGCATTTTTGGGTAACTTTTGGAGGGTCCCTCCTGTGCCCAGCTTTGTCCATGTGGGTGAGGATGCAGGAGAAAGAGATGTTTTTTTAAAGAGGGGAGGCTCACAGACCTTCCAGCCCAATGCAGATTTTTTTGAAGGCACCCTGCTGGACTTTTCCTGTTCAAACTCTTGAATCATTCCCTAGTTTAAGGATCTGCTGTGCCCTGAAGGTGTTGTGACATTTTCTAATCCTTCCTGCTGGACTTTGCAGATATTGAGGCTGTCTCATGCTGGGCTGGACTTGGAGTGCACGAGGCTTGGGTTTGAATAAGAGCTCAAAACAAACCAAATAAATCAAATTGCAGTTAGCACTTTGACTCTTTTTTACTGGCATTCCAAGAGTATTTATAAAAAAATTAAAAGGCATCTGAAAATACTTTGCATAGTCAAGAGTATTTCTCTTCCTTGGATTTTCCCCTTCTGGAGTGAGCTGTCATTTCCAGCCCTCTGCAGTTATTTACCTTAAACTGAGTCAGTGGAACTCTTGGAATATAAGTAGCCAGATTTGCATAGTTTATGGGGGGAAAAATATCTCTGTAACAAGCTTTGTAGTAAATCTTTTGAAAATATTTCATCTACAGTTTGCTTTGCTGCTGAGTAGGAAATTCCAGAATCACAGCTGTGAATTTCATAGAAATAAAACCAACCCACATTTTGAAAAGTCCCCATCCTCACAGAAAAGTCCCTAGAGATGACTTTCTGTATCCAAAGCCTAAAAACTTGCAAGTCAAGTTGTTAAGCTGAAATACAAGCTCTGTTTTATTTACTATTTCAGCTTTTTTGCTATTTTCTATTGGAATATTAGGAAAATAGGAGGAGTTTGCTGATCTCTGTTTTATTAGGAATATTAGAATATTTGCTCTCTTCTATTGGAATATTAGGAAAATTAAAGGAGTTTGCTGATCTCTTTTTTTATTAGGAATATTAGAATATTTGCTGTCTTCT
>LTAT01000007.1:1604420-1616494 GCA_003286495.1 Chlorodrepanis virens | reverse complement strand
GAGCCGGTTCTGAGCCTGTTCTGAACCGGTTCTGAGCCTGTTCTGAGCCTGTTCTCAGCCTGTTCTCAGCCTGTTCTGAGCCCGTTCTGAGCCGGTTCTGAGCCTGTTCTCAGCCTGTTCTCAGCCGGTTCTGAGCCTGTTCTGAGCCTGTTCTCAGCCGGTTCTCTGTTCTGCTGCCCCAGACACAGCCAAGCTCCCCTCGCCTTATCCTTCAGTCCCACCTCATCCTGAGAACAATTTCAATCCCAAACTGCTCCTGGTACCTTTGGGGGAGGTGTACCTTTGGTGCTGCAGCCCCAGAGAATGTGGATATATTTATTCCCTTTTTACATCTCCTCCTGTTGTGGGAGCTGAAGGAGGGGCCTGGTTTGGTCCCTCTGCATCTGGAGAGAAAAATCCTGAGTGAATTTGGAGCAGCACACACAATAACCCTCCTTAGATACAGGTGTTGATCAAGAGAAACTGTTTTGAGCTATTTAGGGACACCTCGTTGCCCTGTCCCAGCATTAACTGCCTCTCTATTTTTATTCTTTTTATGAACAGAAAGGGTCAAATTCTGCTTCATCTGAGCATGGGGTTCTCACACTGAATCATAATGGAGTTGTCCGTGCTCAGCCAAGAAAGAAATTAGACTCCTAAATTCTTAAAAGTTATTCTATTTTACCTCAGAGCCTGCCATGTATAGTCTAAATTACTTTCTTGTATGAATTATTTTAATAAGCAACAGTTTTACATTCACATAACCTGCACATGCAAATAATAGAGATTAAAGTCACTTTCAGGATGGGGTTATTCTCAGTCGGGGGTGCAGAGAGGTGCAGGTGGTGCTGAGATCATCCTGCCAGGCTGGAGCAGGAGCTTCTCTTTCATGTCCTGTGCTAAAATGGGCACAGACAGCCACGGCCTGTGCCAGCAGGCCATACAGGAGGGATGGAGCTTTAAGTTTTCTCATAGCATATTCAATTCCATTTAAATATTGCAAAATGCTGAATTGTAAATGTTAACCTAGCCATGAATAAGAAATGCTGATATTTTATTTAATCAAAAAAAAAAATTATGGGTATTCTGCCTTTATTGTATTATTTAAAATATTTCGTTTTACTTGTAGTCTACAAGTTCTTGCAGAGTGGGTTTTAATATATATATATATTTATATAGAGAGAGAATATTTTTCTGATGCATAAAAAATACAGAAGACTGACTTTTGCAGGCTGCAGGGAATATTGCCATTGTCTGGGGCTCACAGGGAGCCCGGGGGTGCCAGCCTGACTCCCTCAGGGGCAGGGGCAGTGGGATGAGGGATGGGAACTCTGGGGTTCCCTGTGCACTTCACATTCAGACCCTGCCACTGTCTGTGTTCTTGTCCTGCTCTGGGATCTCCCAGCCACCTCACCCCAGAGCAAGCACAGGTTGGAGTGGAGGTGGGGTGTCCATAGGGACATTTTCCATTTCATTGTTGGTGAAGAGTACAGCAGATCAGCACCAGACAGATCTGTTTGAAGTGTGAATTCCTGGTTCTTGCAGTGCCACAGGCTTTTCCTTGGCAGAGAAATAGCAGGGACAATCAAAACAGGGAAGCACAGCTTTCACATCAGCAAACCTGTCCTCTCTGACGTGAAGTGCTTTTTGAGTGGAGGCTCTACTTTTACTTTTGGACAAGTACAAAAAGTGTGTGTGTGTGTAGTCATGGAAGAAGAGTCACAATCTCTGTGCTTTGAGATTTGGATTCTTTCAGTACTGAAGCAGACAGTTAATTTACTCTCTTAAACTTGTTTTACCCTTCTGATTCATCAGCTAAATGTTTTCACTCTGCAGGAGAGGTTACAAATGGGAAGTTCAAGGGAAAAAATATCTGAATAAATGTATTTTTATAGCCAAGGATCTCTCTCTCTTCTCCTTTGTTGCTGTTACTTAGTCCTGACCTTGCTGGATTTGACACATTCAATTCTCATGTGTCTTATTCTTTTCTTGGAGTTGTTTCCTGAAGTACTTCCATTTGTCTCATTTGGCTTCAAACAAATCGTACAGTCATGTCCTAAATGTTTCACTAGTCAGAATAATTAAGCTGATCAGGTCTGGGAGCACTGGAAGGAAAATAATAGGGTCACTGAAGCACTCAGGCTCTAATGGGAACGGGAGTTCATTCAGATATCAAATCTAATAATTGCTTTACACCTGTAGGCACACCCCCAGTGAGAGAGGTCACATGAATGGTTTAGTGCTCTCAGGACTGTTTCCAGGGAATATCAGTGCTGTTCTTAAACCACCAAGTTGTTTTGACTGTTTTCAACTTTGTTCTTGTTTTTATGTATCAGTTGTAGCTCAGCTGATTGCTCATCTTTATGCACAGGGAAATATTTTCACGTGACAATCTCTTATTAAAAGTAGAATGTGATTAATGTATTGCAAAGCAGATTTAATGGCAATCAGAAAAGTAAGAAGACTATCATCTGAGTTTCACTGCCATCAAACAATTTATTAGCCAATTTAAATGCACTGTATACAATTTAACAGTATTCAAGGGCTGAAACTGAGTCTGCAGGTGATTATGTGTACAGCACAGCAGAAGGATTCCAGGGATATTCACAGCCATGATTGCTCCTTGAAAAAGGCAATTTCAGAAGAATGAGGTAAAAATCAGTATTACTTTGTGAGATTTTATGGGAAATGAAGCAATAATTATAACTCCTCAGTCTGACTAAATTCTGTGGTAAATCTCCATGAATGCCGGCAGTATGGGCTGTCACAAAAATTTGAGAAAATTTTATCACAATCAAGAATAAAAAAATACTGCCTAGGAAAATGACAGCTATTCATAGCAGGTTTCAGTAAATTCCAGCCTCGAATGCTGGTCACAGTGCTGCTTGTTATTGGAGGGGATTTGAACTGATGCAATCGTTCCTCTTCATCTTCTTTTTATTTTCCCACCTTTATAAGTTTACATCTCAGCTGAGAATTCCAACTGAAAAAGAAATGGAAAATGGCTGTGTATGTGCCTGCATTGTGCTGACATGAAGGCCTATTTTTCTCTGTAATTTTAAAGGCCAATTACCCTTGGAGGAAAGGAGAAAAATAGATTGATTTGTCTTGTAACCCCTGAGGCAGGCATGTGTTGTCTCCTGCTAAGGCTTTTCCAGTGCAACTCTTGTGGAAGAGCTTTCACTGCACATCCCAAGTGGTGCTATTAACAAAGAAAGCAAAGGCAAATTAAAATATTAAACAGATCATTTAAAGGTTTAAGGAATCTTATCTTTCTGGGCCAGTTCCTTCTTTGTTTTTCGGGTGGTTTGGAAATCTTAAGGTCCGGAATAAGCAATAGTGAAATTTCCTTTAAAGTGATTACTTGAAAATAGGGTCTACAAATCCATTTGTCATCCTACAAATACTGAACTTCAGCTCTAAATAGGGTAAGTATTTATTTCTTTATTGGAATTATGATACAGATGGCCAATATGCTCACTCTGGCTTGCAGCAGTGTGACTTTCATTGTGCTGCCACGCTGGATTGGCCGTGGTCACAGCTGGATTGAGCTGAGCTGGTAAATGTCATCACACATGCCATTTAGCATTAAAACTTCCCACATTATTCCCTTTTAAAGCGGTTTTGTGTCTAACACACAGGACACAAATAAATGGGTTTTCTTCTGATGTTCTGCATTTTCCTTCGACTCAAAGGCCACAATTAACAGTGCCCAGCAAGCCGGGGCTGAGTGGCAGCACAGAGATTAGACGTGGCTTTGTTCCCTTCTAATCTGAGCAAAACTCTTTTGTGGCAGGGCTTAAATTCCTTAACTCTCTGTATTTTAGTCCTGCTTCCGTGCCACAGCGCCGCTGGGTATTAACAAATTTATTTAGCAAGTTAAAGAGGATCCAAAGGGGCACATCTCTCCTCCCTGAGAAGTTGTTCGCACGGAATCGTTGGGAAACCTGAAAATGAAGGTGCTGTGTGTTACCTGAATGGCTCCCCAGCTTTGAAGGCAGTCTTTGAACAGAACACGACACTCCTGACTCCTGCAGATAACTCAGGAGATGCGTTTGTGCTTTTTTCCTGAGGAGGAGCTCTCCTTAGTGCTTTTTCTTCCTGCTTATTTCTTCTTAAACCTTTTCTTCCCCCTCAACGCCTCCCAGATCAATGGATTTGTGAATATCCCAGTAACCAGGAACACATTTTTAACAAATGATGTCTTTATAATTAATGTGTTCAGCTGTGCTGTCTTGATTTGGGGGCTTTAAAAAAACGAAACCAACAACAAAAAAGCAAACACCAAAACCATTTTGCTTTCTTTTTGGCCTAAGGGTAAGTTTCTGTTTCTCGATCATAACATTTATAAACTCAGGTTATCACTCAGCTTTCACATGAAAGTCTTGACCTAAACCAAAATAAACCAGGATTTATAGAATTTGACCTTACAGCTCCAGGGTTTGCTTGACATCTCCATGTTTTCTTTGAAACTGATGCTAAAATAACCTTTTTAGCTGGCATTTAACTTTGATTGTCAAGAATTTGAGATTCTGTTTAGCAAAAAAAAAAACCCAGAAAACTGAGAGCAGGGCTGTTGGATGACTTGGTCTGTTCTCCTTTTTGGTTACAGAAACATCAAGTCCCAGGGAATGCCAGCTGCCCTGCTGGGATGGTTGTAAAGGGCCGAGGTCAGGTTTTGCCAGGCGTGTTTAGGTTGAAATAGGAGTGGTTTAAATACTTCATGATTAACAGAAAACACATTAACTGTACAGTGTCCCTTCACCCAGCTAGAAAAGTGTTTTATTTGCTTGTTTCATCTGCTGGCAATAAGGATCTTTTGAAAAGAGCTATTTCAGCCCCTTTTCTGCAGGGTTATTTCAGCTGTATTTCTCCCATAACTGATTTTTACCTTATTGCTATTTTTTTTTCTCTATAGGCCACACATTCTGAAAGATCAATTTGAAATCAAATCTCACAGAGATGGACTGAATCTTAACAGAATTGAGGTTAGGAGAGCCATTTTCTCTCAAAAAGGGTTTTGCTCCAGACAGCAGCAGCAGTTTTGATGCTCTTAATTTCCTTTCCTGGCCTTTTTCTCAGCTGGGACCTGCAGTAATGCAGAGGGACAGGCCAGCAGTACCACAGGCAGGCTTCAGCTGCTAAAGAGCTGCTGGGTGGGGATGGAGTTCCCTGCTGGTTTGGTCTGGGTCAATTCTGCTCCTGCCTGAGGTTCTACCAATTCCATTTTCCAAAAAAAAAAAAAAAAAAAATTGTACCTTTGATTATTTCATTATGGGGTTCTAAAGGCAATGAAGGTGCCTGCAGCCCATGAAGGAAAATAAGAATAATAAAATAAAACAACAATAATGAAATTAAAACTAAAACTATTATTAAATTTTTTTTTAACTTAGGTTGTTCCTTCAAGCAGTTGATGATGTGCTGGTACAGCAAATGAAGAGTTGTCTTAGTTGGCTTCAGTCTTCCCTGTGCTTGGGGAGCTCCAGGAGGAAACTGGAGGCTACCCAGGCTCAAGTGAATTGAATTTCACCTAACTTGTCACCATTTTAATCAGTGATACTGGAAAATATTTGGTTATCCTGATCAGAAAAAAGTGATACTTGTAAAACAAAATTCAGGTTTTCACCTTTTTCTCTAGAGTAAATGCCAATGTCATCATTATTACAGGTGAGGTGTTTGGTCCTTGGAGTCCATCTGCTGTCACTTTATCCATTTAAAACCCACTAAAATGAGCCAGTTCCTCATTTTTCATCATTCCCCACCTGTAGGAAATTGTCTTCCTTCTCTGGCTGCTCTCCCTGTTTCACTGCTGCAGTGCTTGGGACTGCAGGAGTATTTTCCCTTTGGTTGCTCATGAAAACAAGATGTGTTTCAGTAGGATTTCCTAGTGAACAAGATTTTACATGAATGAAGAGATAAATGTTTGATGTAAAGGCTTTCATTGATTCCCAGAGGCACGGGCCATACAAATTCCCTTACAGCACGCAGTTCTGCCTCTTTTGCATAGTCAAAACTATTTCAAAAAGATGAAATTTTAAATATTTTATTAACTGCTGAGAGTTCTACCTTCTTGCTGTGATCATTTTCAAGGCAAGTCAAACCAGGACCTCCTTTCTCTGAGCATGGAACAGTTTTTATTATTATTATTATTATTATTATTGTCAGCTGTGGAAAGGTCAATTCTTCCACCTTGGGGAGGTGATTTAGGAGGGGAGAAAGGAGTCAAACAAGGTAGCAAGCCCAAGGTAGCAGTTTGTAACACAATTTATAATTCTAATATCAGGGCTGAGAGATAATGATAGAAGAGAACCTTTTTCCTTGTTGCAGAATAATGCAAATTCCAATCAGGTGCCTTTGAGGTATGGCTTTATAGACTCTGTCTTTCCATTATCAGATATCTCAGTGTCATGACCAGTCCACTGGACTGCACAACATCTCTATTAATACTAGCATTGATTGCTCATAAAAAATAGGGTTTGTAATTAGGAGTGCATAAAGTTACTACCTGGAAGAGTGGATAAGGAGAAGATGAAATGAAAAAGTCACTTAATCTTAGCACTGCAGTTGTGCAAAGTACCATTTATTTTTCTCCTCATCTAACCGAGTTCTGTGTTGATAACAAGCTGCTGAGTTAATAAATCTGTGGCAGCTATTGAGACTTCTCTTTTAATAACAGAGCTAATGAAGGAGCATTAAGGAGAGGAAAAATAGCTTTTGCAGGGTTTATTCCCATCTTGGTGCTATGCTGAGTGCAAGAAGACTCGAGCAAGGAATTGTTTTATAACAAAGTCCGTTTGTTTTTTGCAGGGTCACCATTGCATTCCAGGGTTATGTGTACTAAAAGGGAACTGCTGGTTTCATTCCTCAGCTCTTAATTTTATATTGCCTTCATTTTCATTTGATCCAGCTAGCTAAAAGATGGAGATTATTTTGTGATATAAAATTCTGCTTTGTTTCCCATTTTAATCCCTCGCTCTTGTACCTTTCACTGCTCTGAGATCCTTTCAGCAGATTGAGAGGCCACTGTGAAGGTCGTGTGCTCACTTCTGAGACAGATTATAATGTCTGTAATGGGAGCAGAGTGGGTGTGCCTGCTTTTAAGAGAAAAGGACTTCTAAGATTAAAGTGAGAAATCCAATTCTCTCCCTGTGGGGTTGCCCAGAAGGCCTGGCTGGTACCCACAGAACCTGTGATCATGGTTTCCAGTCATGTTTGCATGTTTTCAAAGTACACCTGAGCCTTTGGGCAATGATTTCTTATTTCATTTCCACTACTTTAAACTTACTCTATTTTCCCTCTCCATCCCCCCCGTACAAAAGGAAAGAGTTTCACCATTTATTGATGTGAGAGTTGATTTTATGCCAGAATAGTCAGTCATGTTTATGAGCCAGGCTTGCTTTGTGCTGTATTCAATACGGTCTGTTACATAAAAAAGGTAAATACAGATGTTGGAGATAACTGAATGTGCATGTTGGAAGTGATAGAAATTTAATGATTTTTCAAAACTCTTGCTCAAGTAACTGCAATGCCAGCCCAGCCCAGTTTCACAAGGCATCAAGATATGAAACCCTTTGTTTTAACTTAATACATCATCTATTAAGAAAATACTTTGTTATTACCTGAAGAAGGAAATTATATTTTTTTTTTACAATTTTGTTTTGTGTTTGCCTGAAGTCCCAGCCCAGCTTTGCAATTGCATGATGGTAAAAAAACTGAAGGGAGAAAATCCAAAACAAAATAAAAATCAGCAGTTCTAATACTCTCTTAACCTGTTTTTAACCTGTGGAGTTGCAGCTGGTGTGTTGGGGGCCACTGAGAGCAGCATCAGTGCAGCCTTTGCTCTTGGAGGAGCAGCAGCACATCGGAGTTGATCACTTCCCTTCCTCTGTGCTTTAATTGCCAGCTCTTAGTGACACTGCAACCAGCACGGAGATTTATTCCCATGCAAAACAGATTGACTTAGGGTAATTTGAATACTTTATGCATGGCTAGGTTCATTAGGAGAAGGAGGCAAGGCAGAACTATAAAAAGAACTAATAATCTTGCTAAAGGAGCCGGTAATTCCCCGTAGCACTGCAGACACTCCCTGAGCAGGGAAGGGGAGGCTGAATTTGCAGCCTCTGTTCTCTGTCCAGGAACAGATCACAGAGATGACTTCCTTTGTCTCCTTTAATTGCCTGCCCACTCTGCTGGGTTAGAGCAGGGCCCGGGCTTGGAGGGGGCTCTGGAGGTCACCTTGGCCACCCCGTGCCCAGCCTGGTTCCAGGGGAATGGATGGAATATCTCTGAGGATGGAGCCTCCAGCCCATCCTGGGGCAGTGCCCAGTGCCCTTCAGAGTCAGGAGGAGTTCCCTGCTGGTCACTTGTGCCCTGGCAGGAGGAGTCCCTGCTGGTCACTTGTGCCCTGGCAGGAGGAGTTCCCTGCTGGTCAGTGCCCTGGCAGGAGTTCCCTGCTGGTCACTTGTGCCCTGGCAGGAGTTCCCTGCTGGTCACTTGTGCCCTGGCAGAAGGAGTTCCCTGCTGGTCACTTGTGCCCTGGCAGGAGTTCCCTGCTGGTCAGTGCCCTGGCAGGAGGAGTTCCCTGCTGGTCACTTGTGCCCTGTGTTGTGCCTGTGGCCAGCTGGACGCCACTGGGCAGAGCCTGGCTGTGCCCCTTGGTACCATCCCTGCAGGTGCTCACAGCCACTGCTGGATCCCAGTGGATCCCTGCTCCAGCCTGTCCTGTCCCCTGGCACTCAGATTCACCCAAACCCAGCTCACACACCCTGTGGGTACCCCCAGGGGCGTTGGGGACCCAGCCCTGTGCCCAGCCCTCAGCGTGGCACTGCCAGGGGCACGGGTGGGCAGGCAGAGGGAGCTGAGGCTTTGGGAAGAGCTGAGTGCCTGCAGTGGGCCTGGCAGGAGTTTTGCTTCTGAAGGGGCTTTGATGCCTCAGGATTGGAGCTTTTCTATTTTCATGTCTTTGTGACCCTGCAGTTCTTTAGTGAATAACTCTAAACCCCAGGCACAGTGTGAGCTGCTGCTCCCCCAGTTTGGGCAGACACAGCAATTCCTCTCCAGGCTGGGAACCAAGGACACCTCACTGCCTCAGGGCCTGAGATGGGAACAAAAGGGAGCTGGGGGAGCAAACCTGGGGTCAGTGACTTCATTAGCTGGAGCTGGAATTGGAACATGAACCCCAATGTGCAAATGGACCAAACTTACCAAAGTGTGAAACCTGTGACCCATTGTCCATTTTGGGTGGGCTTTGTCTGCCCCAAATGTACCTGAAGGCCCTTCAATAAATAGAACTGCTTTTATTCCCTTAATTCTGGTTTTTTAGGTAGCTCCAAAAGGCATCACCCTCTTTTTGATATTCCAGCCCTCTGTAAAAGTCCCAGCCCCTCTTTTGGGACATCCTGGTGCTGCAGCAATGCAGGGACAGAAATGGTGCAGAGCAGCACCTGAACGAGGTAGGGGGGGAAAGGTCAAAAGGAAGCAGCCATCAAAAAAAAAAGGAGAAGAAAAAATGTGCATGGCAGGAACTCCTTGTCAAAAAGAAAGATGCAAACCTGCAGAACACTGAGTGGGGGTTAATCTCCTGCCCCTTTGTGTGTGTGTGTGTGTTCATGGCTTTAAAATTTTATTGTAAAGGCATTTAGGAGCGTGGCTGGTACTTGGTGATTGTTTTCCTGTGATAGAGACGTATAATAATATTTATTATTCATTGCAATAATTACTAGGTAATATTTTATCCTGAAAGTTGTTCACGTTGCACAATCAGGAAACGCTTAGGAAGTGGCTGATTTTAACTGTTCTATTTTTAACTCTGTACCAAATTGCAGGGAGAGGTGTTTGGGCTTTTAGGCTTGGAGCATCTAGCAGGTTTTCACTGGTCAGTGCGTTCTCATGAAACTTGAAATGTATTTTTCCAGAGATTCTGTGCATAAATTATTTATAAAATTTGAAAGATTTTTACCCAGAATTGTATTTATTATGTGCTGTTTCCAAGGGGACCGTGTTTCAGGATTCTCCCAATGCTTTTATCACCCAGCTTCTCTGATCAAGAAAGTAATTTATTGCTGATTGCAGAACTCTTGAACTCAGTCTGGCAGCTGCAGTGTGAAACTTCTCTGATCCAGTCTCCTACTTACTTATTTACATATCATTGGGAATGATTTTCAGGGCTGTTTGAAAACCTCTTGACATTGCATTATCCGTGTTTCAAATCTTGTGGTGATTTGTTTTTCTCTCTCTTTCTGTTGCAGATAACAAACGAGTGACTTTGGAAAGGTCTCGTTCTCGACACAACGGAGCAATCGCAGCTGTATGATTCTTCTGATGCCAAAGAATTAATGAATTGTTTTATTTACAATGAAATGGATGTGCTTTGGGAAGAGTTTATCATCCAAATTGGCAATGATCGTAAAGGAATACTGGTATTGATTAAAGAGATGGTGTAAGAATGTGTAATTTTAAAGCAGTTGCTAAAAAAAATCCACATACTGTATCTTATTACCCCAACTACCAAGATCTGTAAACAGTGTTAAACAGCAGGGTATATATCTTATTTTCTTATGTTCTTTCCTTTTTTTCCACCCCTTTTGTTTAAGCTGGCAACTCACATGAAAGGAGTTGGGGATTTCTAGGTTATGTTTTATATGGGTAAGAAAATACACTTCTGTGGAAGGAGTACAGCTGTGGATTCCATTTGCGGTTCTGATTTGAACATGAAAGGAAAAATAATAAAATTGTATGTTAATAAATTCAGAGATGAGCTGGTCTACATTATCAGAATCTTTTTTGTAACCATAAAAAAGCAGCGCATAGCCCCAGTCAGGTTGCTGAAAACCTTATCTCAGTGTAAAGCCTGGTGGCTTCAGCTGTTTCAGCTGCCAGTAGGATACACCACATATCGACACCTCTGGTGATGTGGTGAGGTGTAGTCACTTATCACTGCTAAAAAGAAAAAAAAATTAAATAATCAGAGCATAGGATTTTTTTCCACGATTATATCAAGGGCAGAATATGTTTTTAACTGTATCTAAGGAGGGATTTTTCTAATTGTGCACTTGTATATTCTTTATAAAGCTATTTGGGGAAAGTGTGATTGTCCTATTTTGATGATGCTCAAATGCCTGTGTGTAGGTTTTTAGAGACAAGCTACACAAGGAAGTTTTTCAGAACTGCCTCTGAGTTTTTCCTCTGTTTCTCAGGTAAAATACGTAGGGGGTCTCCACTGGTGGGTTTTAGTGCTGAGAGTTTAGCAGCTACCAACACATTTCCTCCCTGGAGCACTGCCTAGCAGTGACCAAGTCTGATTTTTGGGAAGCTCCTCCCGTTCCCCGTGGTGTCCAGGCCCTTGCACTGCAGGTCCTCAGGTGAGCAGCTGCCACTGTTTGTCCTGGCACTGCTGGGGAGCCGCTGTCCCCTTGGTCCCCAGGGCAGTGGCCAGCCTGGCTCAGGCCAGCTGCCCCTCCTGGAGGGGATGGAGGATTTGGAGCGGAATTCCAGCGGAACTACTGCACGAGTTGCTGAGCTGTGATGTTTGTAAGGAATCAGGAGGCTCTGCAGCAGCTGGCACTTGTTCTCAGATTGTTGATGCTGATGGCTGATTGATGGAATTATTGTGGATGCTTTCATTGCCTGGGGTTGTGGGGAACTTGGGGGTTCTTTAGTGTCTGGAAAGGCTGTTTGGAAGGTGAGCTGGCAGTGGTTTCTGTGCACAAACTGCTTGCTCTGGAGGGACTTTGCTCCTGGGGCAGTGGATCTTTGCACTACTGCTTGAGCCAAGCACCTTTGTACAGTAGATTCTTTTTGCTTCTCTGCTGAGATCCTCTTGAAACTATTGGACTAGTTTGGGATAAATTCCCACAATTACAGACTGCATTGTTGAAAAAAAGATACAGCTCCTTTTCAGTCTAGGATTGAATTGTAATTTTTTTTTTTTTTTAAAGACCACAGGGGTTTGCCCATAGCTCTAAACATAGGAATACCACTGAAGCCTAGTGAAATGCTTGCTGTCAACTAAATGCTCTCCCTAAACTGTTTGGGGGCTTTAGGAACAAACTGAAGAGTTGTATGGTACTTCAGGCAAAAAAAAAAAAAAAAAAAAA
>LTAT01000007.1:1582557-1601100 GCA_003286495.1 Chlorodrepanis virens | reverse complement strand
ATTCCCCCAAACCTTCTGCAAGTGCCCACATAAATATTAAATTTTATATAAGCTTTGATTCTTGAAGCTTTATTAATTGTGGGGTTTTTTTGATAATGCTAATATCAATGTGTGGGTTTATTAAAATTGTCATTGCTTTCTTTAGCACCCTGTGCATGCTGGTAGAGTATTTGTTGGTTATGACATTAATGCTTTCTCATAATTGCCTGTAAGCAGCTGATTCCCTGCCTTTACATCCTCATTATGTGAAACTTCAGAGTACAATTCATTGTGGTATCTGATGGTTAAAAATTATTTCATCAATTCTTTTTCACAAAATGGAAATTGGGCACGGGTTCTGTTTGGGAGAAAACATTTCCAGGTATCTCCAAGTTCCTGTGAATTTCCCCAGGCACCGTGGGAGTGTCTTTTGAAGCCTCCCCATTATTTTTGCACATCAGGCAGTGAGTAATCTGCAGTCATTCACAACAGCATAACTTGATTATTGCTTTATTGTGGCAGTCCTGCTCAGTGGGATATTTAAAGCACACACGGGTGGAAAAGAGCTCTCTCCAGTTGAGCAGAGTGGGAGACAAGCATCTGACTTTTGGATGGTGAGGGATCAACAAAAGCAGGAAGAGGGAGGGTGATAGTCCCCTGTCAGTCTGAGCTCTCAGTCGTGCTGGCAAAAATATCCCAAGGAGCTTCCTGATTTCCACATTTGGACATGTTGGGATGCAGCATTTGGAATAACGCATCATGCCAGAGAGGGCAGGAAGAAATACTGAGGAAGGGCAAAACACACACCAGACCACGTTAGAAAGTGATTTGTGAGAGGTGGTGTTTGGCCAAGGAAGGAAAACACGGCAAGGAATCCAAGAGAAAAGCAGTGGTGGCACAGAGAGGCCAAGGGCTGACTCGGGGAGGGGCAGGCTCAGAGCATTTATCTGCTGGGTTTGAGCCCCAGCACGAGGTGCTGCTCAGCTCCCAGCTGCAGTGCCAGAATTCTGGTCATGAGGGTGATGCTGCTGCACAGCACCAAGTGCTGGGGAGGGCAAAGGGCTCCGCTCCCCCCCCAGCCACAACTGCCTTCCAAAAAATCTGCACTTTGGAAAGAGTGGCCATGCCCTTCTTGCCTGCTGAGATCTGGTGGCCATCCTCAGCACTGCCCTGACAAAATTCAGTGCAAACTTTCCCTGCAGAATTCAGACCAAAGTCCCCATCCCTAAAGTGGAGAGTTCTCTTCAGAGATCACCGAGGAGCTGCCATAAACTCAGAAAACAAGTTTCTCTAGTGCAATACTTTACAATATGGGATGTTTCTTAGCTACAAGGTGGAATAAGACACCGAGTTTTTAAAAATCTGGAATCAGAAGAAGTTGCTTTGCCCCTGCAGTAGTTCTGCACTCATTGCAAGACTTGCATCCCTGCTGAAGTGAGGGGCTAATGCTCTTTTCACGTGGAGTTTTTTGCAGAATGTGATAGCCATAAACTGAAGTAGACACAATTCACAAGAGGGGACAAGAACATAACTCTAAATAATTCAGCAGAAACTTTTTCAGGTGCTTCTAGGGGCTTTTTGCATCTACCATTGTATTTTCTTCCTAAATAATTTCATTTTGCTAATCTGACTAGTACAGCAGAGGCCATTTAAAGAAGCTCTAAATCACAGGTGGTATAATCCCTTTTACACAAAGGAACAGTTTAAAAAGGACAAACTTCATTTCTCTGGGTTTCAGTGGACTCTACCAGGGAAGTGTTACTTTTGCCATTCATTTGTGTTTGCCTTGAGCTCACCATGTGTTCTGCCCTGTAAAATCTGAATATTCCTGATTCCTGGACTTGGCAAAGGACTGACAGAGCAGATAAAAGGTCCCTGGATCCGTTCCCCTGTGTGGCCCAGCGAGTGATCCAGGCTTGCAGCCATTTCTCTGTGGGCCACACAGGCTCCAGTCTGGGGTCAAGCTTAGCCCTGGGAGGCAAAATTTAAAACCAACTGCAAAGTAAAGAGAACCTAGAGGGCAACAAAAATGCATCTGTTGGACCCCAGCTCTGATGTCTTGGTCTGGTTGGACTGCTGGGAAATTTTGGCCTTTCAATAAAGCCTATTTGTGCATATTATTGAGCTATCAGATAGAAAAGTTGTGCCAGGTTTAATTGTAGGTACTGCAAACTGCTGGGATTATTCAGTGCTCAGGTTTTTGCTGTTCCTCACTGATTTCCCCATTATTGGCTTTCAGCTGGACAGACTGATGGACACTTGCACTGAAGTGCATTGATCTGGGAGGTGGGAACTGAAGGAGATGAGCAGGGGAAGCCTTTCATGTAAATTCTTCTGTAAAGCAAAACTGTATTTCTGCATGGAGTTCCTTGTATAATCAAGGAAGCAAATTATATAAAACAGATCTTTGATCATGAAGATGTTTTCCATGCAAAGTATGCTGCTTTTCCCACATTAATATCCTGTTTGCTCCTAATGAAGGCAGAGCCTGCAATTTTTGTTACAATCCAGTACCAACACAGTCATAATTTTCTTTCATTTTGATTTTCATCAGATTTCTTTCATGGGGGATCAGTTGCAGGTGCCTGGGTCTAGAAAGGAGCAGGTGTGAAAGATCAGGCACAATCTGATGGCTGATTTAAACCACGAGGTTGCTGTTGAACCTTAGATTTTTTCCACCTGTGCAGCCAATTTTCCTTCCAGTGTGTGTTTTGTCTCAGTCGGTTTGTGTCCCTCCACACCATCCCAGGGCTGCCCTTTGCAGAGCAGAGAACTGGAGTTCCTGGTGAACATCTGCATTTTCCAACTGGAGAAGCAAGGACTGTCCAACAGAACAGGTGGGAGAATTTTCTAAAGACACAAAACTCGGCGAGCTGAAGCAGGGGGAGCAGCTCCTCCCAGTTTTCCTGGCAGCACTCACTGCCCTCCTGCAGGCAGGACTCACCCAAGGCATCCCTGTGGGCCAGGAGGTGCTGTGAGAACACCCTGCCCTTGTCTCTGCCCCTTGGGAATGGCTTTCAGCTCAGCTACCCCCTGGGCAAGGCTCCCACTGCTGGGCTCTCCCTGTGCTGCTCCCTCCTTGGGTCCTTCTGCAATGAGATTTCTCTTCCCCGCTCCCCAGAATCACTTGGTGAGTGTGAGCTGGTTCCAGTGGGGACAAACAGCTTTGTGGCCATCCCCTGAGGAGGCAGCACTGACCAGGGGGGCTGACAAGTGGTTTACAGCTGCAGCTGGCTGGGAAATGGAACATGGAGCCCTGCAGGTGAGGGGTTTTCCCTAGTGCAGGGAGGAAGAGGGGACCTGTGCTGCTCTGTCAGGGAGCAGTGGCCAGGACTGCATCCCTCCCTGCAGGGCTGAGGGAAGCAGAGGTTTGTGTTTTTCTTGTCCCGGCAGAATGTAAATCCATCAATCTGTGCCCACCCAGCAGCCTGTGATGGCAATAATTGTTTTGGCCCCAAATCATTTCAACAGTGGAGGAATTAAAATCCAATCTGTTGACTGTTGTTTTCCTCTCCCCCAGAGGAGCCAGAAAACCTCCTGAAAGATGAGGAAATGAATCTCATTCTGCAGGTGGCAGAGTTAAATTTATCTAAATCCATCTCTGAGCTCACACCTCACACCTCAAGCCTCCCTGCAAGACCACAGCACCAACAGCCAGCACAGAGTGATTCAACACCTTCCAGAGGGCTGCAGCTGGGTGCAGTTCAGAGCAGGAGCTGCTGCACTGAGATGCTGAACGCTGTAAACAGTATTTGCATTTTGTTCTGAATGTTTTGCGTAGCTTCAAGGATGTTTTCTTTATCCCCAAGTGGGGCTGGTTTGAGCCCATAATGTGCTGTGAAGTTCCAGGAACAGAAAAATTTGTTGAGCTCAAGCAGGCCAGTATCAGAGCAGACGTAAGAGTGTTCAGGCAAAGAGTGTTTTGCATCAGAAATGAGTGTATATTTGCATTTTTGATGCAAATGCTACTTCATCGGCCCTGCAAATGGAGCCCATAACTGAGGCAGTGCAGAATTCTATGAAATTGAAAAGTTGTGTGTAATTTCTGAACAACAAAGTCTGTTTTCCACAGCTCCAACTATAGCTAATATTTAAAACAATTTAATCATCAGTGAACTAAGGTGGCAGGAGCACTCTGAGCTTCTTTATCACTGTAAGTTTCTCATGTCTCTAGCTCTGTGCAGTGTGCTTTTTTTCTTTTTAACATTTTTTTAATTAAACTTTATCCTGTTTAATTGCTAGGAAAAGAAAAAAGTGCAGAAAGATTGAGATCTGAATTTTAAACATCCTCGTTTTGGCTCTCAGTTTTAAGGGAGCTGCACTGGGGGAATCTCAGCACAGGATTCCTCTGGAAAGCCAAAGTTGAACTTTTTCAGTCACAGTAAAGGTGCCTGCTCTAGAGCTGGCTTTGGGACTGCACTCTGTGATCACTGCCCCAGGCTCATTAAGAATTCCTGCCCTTTATTGCCAAAATCCTGACTTTTGAAAACGCTATTTTACCCAGAATGAGTTCTGTTTTCTGGTGTTGGGGAGTCACCATAGGCTGACCCTCTGAGTTGGCTTCTACCTGGAAAAGGGAGCTGCCTCCCTCCCAAAGCAGTTAATTGTTACTGTCAGTTGTTAATTCTTATGCACTAATGAGGTATAATGTCATTTATTTCTCATGCAATCCTTCTTGCCCGTGTTGATTGGTTTTTATTTCAGTGAACACGTGTCTCCCTGCCCAGGCGCCACCACCCATTCAGTCTCACCAGGCTGGCTGCACAATGCAAAGTGAACAGTGATTTTATGCCAGTGCCAGCTCACCTCCCTGAGCTGAGGGGTGGAATAGGGGTGGGAGCTGGCCAGGACTCCTCATGCAGGTGGGTGGTTGCCAGCTGTCTCACTGGCTGACACCAAGAGCTTATTGCTTGGTCTCAGAGAAAAGAAAAAAGAAAAAAAATCCTAATTTTTTGAAACTGTGTTTATAAGAAACCCTGGTTTCAATATAGGATCAGAGGAAATGTGATTTTAAGTCAGTAGTGTGGTTGGGCTTTTTTTCTTTTTTGCATTGGTATTATAAATTAAAAGGAGATCCTTCTTTCACAGAGTAAGAGAGATCTCCTTTTTCCTTCTATAAGCAGAATTTCTTGTGTCAAAGGCTTGAGATATTGTGTAAATACTGTAATTGCAGCATTTCTAGCAAATGTCGTTAGGCTGAGCAGGGGATCTCAGTCAAATGTCAGGATCCTGTCTGTAAGGTGTTTCCACTCCTAAGTGTAGTGCAGAATGTCACTGTCATTCCAATCAGAGCAGCTGATTGCTATTAAATTTGTTTTATTTGACATACTGCAATATTTTGCTTCAAGCCAGACATTCTGTGCACCACACAGAAACCCCGCATAATAACAGCAGACATTAGGGCTGGTGGCAGACAGGACCTCTAAGAATTGTCAAAGAAATCAGCTTCCTGATTTTTGCAGCGTTTCAGCTCTGTTTGTGGCAGCAATACTGACAGATCTTTTAGGACAACACAGAGACCCAAACCACAGCATTTCCATTCATGTGCTCCTGGTTTGCTGGGCAGCAATATCCATTTATTTACTTTGCCAGGCAAGGACATCCATTTTCAACACTTCACTCCTTTGGCATTGTACGTTCAGTGCCCAGGAAATTGAGAGGATGAAGTTTAAAGATTCTTAACGTTAGTCCCCCTCTTCTTAAGAGGTTTCTTGTAAGGCTTGGCAATCCCCAGGGTGGAGCAGTTCTCCTGCCCTGCGGGGATTTTCAGTGGGACTGCTGAATTTGTCCCGGGGTGGCAAGACCACTGAACAGTCTGGGTTGGAAGGGACCCTCAGAGATCATCGAGTGCAGGTCCTGAGCCTGCAGGGCACCCCAGGGATCCCACCAGGGACCCCTGAGAGGATTGTTCAGAGCTGCCAGGGAAGCACTGGTGAAGTGTCAGTGGCAGGCTGAGAGGGATTTGCAAGGGATTTCCTCAGCTGAGGGTGCAGGGACAGAGCCCCGAGCTCTGCCCAGGTGATGTTTGATCTTCACCTTATCTTCACCTTCTCTCTTCTGCCATGCAGGGTCTCCACCCCTCTGCCTGCTGCTGGGCAAATCCTCTGCACCCAAATGTGCCTCGGGTGCCCTGGGGGAAATATTCAGGGCAGAATTTGGGACCCCAGTGGTTTGCAGCGACAGCTTTGCAGTTTTGCAGGAGATGTTAAAGAGTGAAAGGGCTGCAGACTGGGCTGCCCTGCTGTCTGCCCTTTATTGGCCATGCAAATTAAAACAAAGATGTGCTGGCAAGGCACTGGGAATGGCAGAAGAGGAGGAGCCCTCCACCAACACTGCCTGTTTTTATTTAAATAAACCTTCCTGTGTCTGCCTGTCAGTCACACATCCTCCTCTGGACTCACACCAGGAACATTCATGCATGCCTAACTTAACATTTTACCTTGGTGCAGTGCACTTGTGCTGGAAACCAGGGCTCAGCTCGCCCATCTGATGTTGGTGGGTGCAGCAGCAGCAGAGAACAATTGCTGAGCCAAAGGAGCTCCTCGCACAAGGAAACACAGCTCTTCTTCCCACATTGACCCAGCAGTGTAATTACACTGCTAATGGGACAACTGTCAGATTTCCATCTGCATGACAGGTTCCTTGGGCTCCCTTTCAGGCACAGCCTGGGCACCATTTCCATTGCAGGGAGCCAGCAGGCTTCAGGAATTCCTGGGGAGCAGAAAATGTCCTGGAGTAGAATGACAGCAAACAGTTTGAGGGATGTGAGAGAGGGAGGGTATCACATACCCTGAGAATATTTATGTAGGCATATTTGTGAAAATAATCCCAGAAAAAGCCTCTTTCTGTGTCTTGAATGTCACAAGAGGAAATTTGCAGAGGCTACATTGCAATCTCTTTAAATGGTTCCTGGTATTTTATTTATTACACTGGCATTTGGGGAATTATTATTTTTGTTTTTGCTCGTTGTGGCTTTCAAAGCATGATGGTGCTATCCACGTTTTCAATCAATAGCAGGACATTCTCAGGCAGCATTTCTCTGGGAGCCAGTGATGGCCAGAATTTCAACCATCACCCTGAAATATCAGCACAGGACTGCTCAGCCCAGGGAAGCATCTCTTCCCTGCTCTCAAATGCTCAAACCAAGCTGCACAAAACAGAATGGTCCTCTAGGAGACTTGGCTCAAATTAGGACCCAGAAAAGGCTCCCATAGTTCAAAATTAGTTTTACTAAATTCCTGAAAAGAGCAGGAGAAGATCTTATGAGCTGCAGACCTTTTTTCTCCCCATGAGAAGGTACAACTACTGCTACCACATTTACCTGGGACTGGCAGTTGCTAACAACTAAAATTAACCAGGAAATTGAAAGGGGGATGGAATATCCTCAGTCTGCAAGGACAGTACAGACCTGGAAAGATTCCTGGGCACTTCTGAGTGCACAGGGGAGGCTTTTCCATGCAGACCCTGAGCCCTGGCATGTCTGAGCCTTGCTCTGAGGCTGAGCCTGGGCAGCAGTGGCAGCAGCAGCCCGTGCTCTAAGAGCAGCCAGGGGCTGGGGCGGTGCTCCTGGTGCTTGCAGAGTTCTTTATTTGTGTTCCATTTCACCAGGGTGAGGTTGGTCAGAGGCCAGGGGAGGGCAGAGCTGGGCAGCATTGGGGGATATTTGCACAGTGTGCTGCAGCTGCTGCTACAAGGGAAATATGAAATTGTTTCATGGTGCCAGGAGACTCCAGTGAAATGAGATATCCAAGGCAGACAGGGAGCCATCCCTCTGGGAGAAGCAAGAGCTCCCTGCCCAGTGGCACCCAGGGATGTGAGGGTTATGGTTTGCTGCTCCCTCCAGCCATGAGGAGTGTGAACTGGGAGAGCCAGCAGGAGCACAGGGAGATGAAAGCAAACAAAACCCTTCCTCATGCAGCCGTTCCACAGCTCCTAGTGGAAGTGATATGTGGATGGAGCAGAGCTGCACCAGGAGCTGCTGTAATAGGGGTAATATATCCTGCAGATAAACCCAGCAGAACATCCCACAGAAAGCATGCGTGGTCCTCTGGGATTGTGTGCTATAGCTTTATGGACTTTTCAAATGAATATGTATTAAATCTAGCATATTAAATATATGTCTAATTACTTGTATTTTTAGTGGCTGCTGACAGAATTTATCCCAGCAGCTCTATTTACTCATGTATGAGAGGAGAGACTCTATTATCCACTGCTTGCAAAGCCTACATCTGTTTTTGTTCCATTCTGCTGCCATGTAGCTTTAGCAGGGCGAGCAGGAGCTACTTCATTCTGTCAGAACACATAATCATCCCAGGTTAATTCAGAACTCCCCTTCTTTCTCCCAGCATTACCCTTTTACATCCATTGCTCCCTTTGTTTTGGGTCACTGGGCCAGGCTTTCTCTCTTGTTATGAGAGTTTTTCAGTTCACAGCCTGAAACCCCTCCAGTTGTTAACAGATGTTGCAGGCAGGAGATGTTTAACCACTACTGCTGCACAGGTAAACAGAGCCAGCGTGGCAGGAGGTGAACAATTGCATTCCCAAACAGAAATGACACACTGAGATGTTTTACTAAGGCTCATCTCACAATTACCTGAGGTTTAGAAAATCTACAGTGTCCCTTTCCATTGTGTGCCTTCAGCTGTCCCTGGGATTTCAGTCCCACTGCCTTTAGAGGCTCCAAGCAGAGGCACCAAATAAATAATATTGCTCTAAATAGTGCACTGGGCAGAACTGTGTACCAGGCCCTTCTGTTCATCAGTCTGAACAGAATTTATATATATATATATACACCAGAATTTTGGTAATAAAGTCCTGACCTTTTGGTCAGATTTCATCCAACTGGGATGTCAACCACGTTAGTCAGTAGAAAATTATGAAGAGGAGGGTGTAGATTAAAACTTAAATTCCTGGTGAGTTTAGGAGCCTAATCCTGGTTTGAGGTTTTATATCTCAGATCAGAATCTTGGAGCTGAATTGCTGTGTCATGTGTCTCAATAATCATCACTATTTTCTCTTAATACACATCTGAAAAAGATGTTTTTCTGCTTCCTGCTATCTCCTTTCACATAACTTGTGGCCCTATCATTTTCTCAGGCTGAGAAAATAATCTTCCCAGAAGCAGGAGGCAGCATTATCCTGGCTGTGTTAGCATTCCTCAGAGTACTCCAGGCTCATGCTCGTGTTTCCCACTCCGTGGAATATATTTATTCAACGCCTTTTTTCTTTTTTTTTTTCCTTGCTGCAAAATGTACAGACAATCCTTTCAACTGCTGTATTACAAGAGGCCCCAACCAACTGCTTTTACTCTGGCAAGCTGCTGTGCTTGCTGAGTTTCCTGCAGAGCATGATAATGCATGTAAAGCATGGCCAGGAAAAGCCCACTGGGAAGTGCTGCATCCCAGGGACAGCAGCAGAGTGGCTTTGGACATGATGCCTGTGCTGAGCCTCTCAGCCCAGGAAGAGGCAGCCTTGAGTGTGAGTTCCTCGTGAGGATGAGGAAATGTAGAGTTCTACAGACTGCAGACAGCCTGCTGATCACTGGTGGTTTTGAAGAGAGATAAAATAAAAGTTTGAATTTTAAGTGAATGAGCTAGGGCAGATTTCCTTTCTGCTGGTGATATTGTTACAGTCAGAGAAAACAAAGCTCTGTGGCACTGCGGCAATGCTGTGTCTGCTCTATAAATAGTCTGGGGGTGTTCAAGGCCAGGCTGGATGGGGATTTAAGAAGCCTGGAGCAGTGGAAGGTGGCTGTGTCCAGGAAAGGGGGATTGGATTAGGGGATCTTTAAGGTCCCAGCCAGCCCCACCCTTACACGATTCCGGGGATTTCAAACTCTTGTGCATCCAATCTGGCACCTTTCACATTTGTCACCTATGGAGAAATGTGAAATTTAACTGCATTTCTTGAAGCTGAGCTTGGTCTCCTCTTTCCCTGATTTTTGTCATAGCACCTCTAGGAAAAGGCTGGAGGAAAAAGGAGAATTTCCCATTTGTCCTGAGTGCTCTGAGTAAAGGAGAGCAGCCACTGCAGGGCCGTGCTTTGCTCACTGTCCATCCTCCAGTCCTGTGTCCGTTGTTCCACTAAATCTTTAAGGCAAAACTTCATGTGCTTATCTGCTTGATGAAGCATCCACTGTCTTCCTTCATCCTTATCATTAACCTGCCAGTAATCCCACCACGTTGAATGCACAACCTCTGGGTGTTTGCCCCAGTGAGGTGCCAGAGAAGGGCTGCTTGTGCTTTAATCCCCTCCCATCAAAGTTACAGAGATTTAGATCCCCCAGTACAGACAGTGATTCCCATCAGAAGCAGGTGCAGGTAATTGTCATTTATTACCTGCAGCACAAATCAGGTCTGAATCTTCTGTGTTGGCATGAAAAATAACTACTACTCACTGGAGCCAAAGGTGGTGACCCAGCAGTAATGAAGTGTCAAAATGAAGCCAGCAAAAAGGAATGACTTTCAAAGTCAATGAAATGGACAAGAAAAAAGAAAGGTAAATATTTTTATATTTTTGAGGATTAATACTGATTAGATTTCTTACTTTTTTTCTTTGCTGTTGTTAATTCAGTCCTGCAGAATAGGCTCATCTAAACCCAAACATTATCCTTATCAAACTGTATCATGTTGAGAAAGCTTAAAAATATAGACAACCCCTATATTATTCAAACAGAGAGCTCTTCTACTTCTCTGCTTCTGCCCGATTGCCAGTCCCAGACCTGCCTGTCTCCTGGGTGCAGCCAGCCCCCAGATGTGCCAGGCTGTGGTGTGACTGCAGGAAATCCCAGCCCTGCTTTGTTTGTGGAAGAGAGTCACACCCTGGTTGTTTGCAGCCCAACGAACAGGAATAAGTGTCGCTCCAACCTCTTCTCAGGGAAATGGCTACATCTGTATTTAACATTTGACCTAGATGCAATTGGCTCTAATCAATCACCAATTACTTTCAATTTAGGCACACATGAGAATGAGTAAAATGCTGCTGTTCTTTTAAATATTTCTCTGATAGAGCAGCTTTTATTGGAATTATTCCACAAGAAGCTGTAGTGGCACAGGTCAGTGTCTAGGCGACTTTTTTCAAGAAAACAAAAGAATTAAAGTTTATTGGCTTTGTCTGGAAACTATTTCTACAAGCTGTTACAAAAGTTTTGTTTGCTACATGACAGTTTACTACTTTAGTTCCTAACTTGCATCAGTTGGCACATAATGAGATCAAGTGAGAGCTCAGCCTTAAGCTGTCTGTCTGTCAGCATATTATCTGTTCTGCCATGGAATAGGAGCAGGCAGAGCAGCTTGGATAAATCAGCTTTTGCAGTTGTCATTTCCTGCTGTATGGGGACTTTATGGGAGAAATACATTGTCTAGATTAGGCATGGATGGATAGCTGTGCTCTCCAGGAATGATGAAGAAATACCAGAGATGATCATTATCCACAGAGGCAGCTTCTGCCAGCCAGTCACTGCTTCACCCTCCATGGGAGTAACTTTTTTCCATCTCCTTCCACAGAGCTGAGCTTGTGTGAGCAGCAGTGAAAGCCTCCATCAGTGAGTGCCTCAGTGCCAGGCTGAGAGCTGCTGGAGCAGAATCCCTAGGGTGGGGATCTGCAGTGGCTGGACACAGCTCCTCAGCAGCTTTGAGGCAGCACGAAGGCAACCTCGCATTTCATTCAGCAGGAAGTGGAAGGAAAAGGTAGGAGGAAAAAAAGAAGAATAAAATGCAGTCTCTGCAGAGCAGAGCAAGGTGCTGAACGTGTCACAGGACCGGAGCAAAGGTTAGAACTGGAATGGAAAATGTTGTACAAATCTCAGCCCCAGTTTCAATCCCATCTCAGAGTGAGTGGAGGCTCTGGAAAGGTGGAGTGGGGAGCTCTCCTGTCCTGGCTGGCTGTGGCAGGGCTGCCCAGGGGCAGGAGCAGTGCCTGGCTCAGGAGCCCAGCAGCCACCAGGGAGCCCTGACCAGGGGCTGTGAGCCAGGCCCCGTGGGCTCTCTGCTGAATTGGCACAGCCTTCCTAATGCAACTCTTCATTCCTTGTAGAAAACACGGGAAAAAGATCTATTGAAGTACATTCCTCTTCACTTTAAAGGTATTTCATACTGGCACTTCAGGTTTATACTGATGTATCAGAGCAGGTCTTGCAATGTCTCCCTTTCCAGCTGTCCTGCCTTTGAGCCCATCTGTCTGAAGAGCTGGAATTAAAGAACTTCTGTTCTCTTGACCTCCTGGTGAAGGCAACAAAGGCCTCTGAAGAGTTTGTCTGCAGTGGAACCTGCTGATGGTGAGAATGTATTAGGCTACTAATGCTGTGTCTATTTTATTATATTAATAATTATTCATATTGTTATGCTGTATTACTATAACATGGAAGTGTGCACCCACCTCTCCACATTCTGTTTTCACACCTCTGGAACCCAGGAAAGCTGGCTGGCCACAGTCCCTGTTCTTCAGAGCACTGGCTCAGGTAGAAACGATTCTTACACACAGAGCAGTGACTCCAAGAAAAATCTGATTTCATAGCTGTCCATAAGAATCCTTTGATTTGAAAATGCTGTTTATCCATATGAGGTAACTGAAGCATGAATATTTCCACCATGATAAAAGATGAATCAGTTTTCCCCAGGAGCATCTCCAGGCCCAGAGCAGTCTGTAAACCCAGGGCTTTGCTGAGCTGAGCCTGCCACTGCTGCCAGAGTGTGATCTGGTTCTGAGATGGGGCATGTGGGCACTGAGATTAAACCTTCCAATTTATCACTTACAAATTAAGCTGGGATTGAACATCAGAGGCATCAAAGTGTTCCTTGCCCCTATCACAAACCGAAGAGATGTTTGTAGTATTCTGACAAGGCACAAATACAAGAATCAAATCAAGGAAAAATTGTAAAGGAGCAATGCAAGCAATGAAATCAAATGCTGGAGGAGCTGAAAGTTGAAGTGCAGGGATTTGATAGGAGCCCCTTTTGTACTCGTGCAAGAATGAAATAAATACTCTCTGGCAGGATGTGAGGCAGAGTGCTGAGAAAAACACAGAAGGTGATCTCTAACTCAGGATGATGAGATTGCTGACCCCATTTCTCCAAATGCTTGTTGTTCACAGTCCAGGAGCTATTGTTGTTTTTGTAATGCAGATGTGAACCAGGTAAAACTCTTACTTTAATTCATTGCTATATTTTCACTGCTCATCTGAGAGCACCCTGGAAAGCTGAACTCCCACCTGAAGGCCCCAATATTGCAGGTTCTTCCCCAGGTGTCAGGATTTAAACTCAGCCAAATGCTGTTGGCTTTAACACCGAGCAAATGGAAAGACTTCTGACCCCAGTTACCACCTTCGTGCTGCCGTTGGACTTGACAAGATTCTTGTATTCTTCTCTTCACAGAATTCTTTCTGGCATCCCTACAGAAGCAGAGCCTGCCCTGTACATTGCAGTTTGAGGTAGGATTTTTTGTTTGTTTACCTAATTCCCACTAAGCCTTTGAAAGGAAGGAACCATATGGCTGCTATACGTAGGAGTTATTTCTCTCCAAATAAAGTGCAGCTACCTGTGGACTCAACAAAGCAGCTGTTTAAAGATCACACTAATTTTTGAACAAGGAAAACAAAACGTGACTTCAGTATCTTTGTGCAAGTCAGCAACATCTGTGTTTAATACAGCAATCAGGCAGTGCTTTGTTTTTGCAAAAGTACAGAATTCAGTTTAAACCTTGGGGATTTCAAACGAATCAAATTAAAGATCCAGCCAGGGACTGATGCTTTAGAGATGGATGCTGATGTAGTTTTTTTCACAGAATGCCATTTCAGCTGGGAGGAAGCAGTGAGACACTCCCTGGCGTGGTGCTTTTTTTGCAGACCTGCACAGGTGACATTGAACCAATGTTCAGACATTGCTGAGTGGACCCTTCAAGCAGTTTGGGGGGATTTGTCAAACTACTGCATTTACCTCTCTGGCAATCAGTAAGCTTGGATGCTCCAACGGATGAACTTTAGCAATGGCCACTTGTGCAAATTCAGCACTAAATAAATGCCAGCCAGCAGCAAAAATGGATGTGGTTTGTGCAGGAATGGCAGAGATAGCACGTGCATGCTAATTATTTTAATTTTCATGCACTTGTGCTGCATTTTCCCATCTCCCACCCTACTGAAGATGGTCATAATGCCATCGTGGTGTAGATGAGAAAATGGACAAATAAAAAGAACAGTTAAATTATTCTTCAATTACAGAATCATGTTTTTCAGTTCAGTAGCTGCTTTCATATTAAATGTTACTTTTATTTGCTTGTTGTTAAACAACATTTAAATATTGTGAAAGATTATGAGTTGGGGAAAGCAGCACATTCTTTACACCCCTTCTCTGCTGCTAGAACATTATTGCAAATAAATCAGAGAATTCACTTTGCTGGTATTTGGTTTAAGGCTTTTTTTCTTTCAATTAAAAGAAACATCTTAAGCGAGCTGCTTGCCACCTCCAGAAGAGTTTGCAATATGTAAAGGTTACATTGCAAATAAATAAAACCTCAAATGCAAACTCATTCAGGCTGGGATATTTCTCCTCAGAGCATCCCAGCCCCTCGCTGTGCACTCCAACATGCAGCCCAAAATGTGTTTATTTCCCTGCCTGGTGCTGGGGATCATTTCAAGCCCATTAGGTCAGACCTGGAGAGGGATTGTTCAGAGCTCTTGAAACTCCTAAGAAAAAAAATTACTATTTTGGTCACACTGAGGCTTTTGCCTCTCCCCCTTCCCATCTGCTTTTGAATGTCTGGATGCTCAGATCTCCCTGTGGGAGGGTGCTGAGGGAGCTGCTCATCACTGAGTGGTGACGCAGAGAGCAAATGGCAGGGGGGAGCTCCCCCTGCCCCCCCAGACAGGCAGGGACACTGGGCAGGGTTTGGGCTCCTCATTCCCTGCGGGCTCCCAAGCTCCAGCTTTACTCCCGCGGTGCAGTTTGAGTGAAGAGAGTTTAGCACAAGCTTTATATTTGGCTTCCCTTGTAATAAATTACTCTGCTGAAATCTGTGGAAACAGGATGTTGTTTTTAATGGGCAGGAAGATAAGGTCCGTGTTTTCTGGTAGGATTCCCAGAGTCTGAAATGGGTTTGTGTTGCTGGAAAATGCCATTTGAATTTTACCTTTTGTCTTAAAGATTACTGAGAGCAAACTTTCTTTTGAGCGTGCATCAGCTGATATGGTTTGGGGTTTTTTTGTCATTCGTAACAGCAAAGCAGAATGTTTGGAGAACATTCTTAAAACAGAAATAACGTTAAATAGTAACAGCAGAAATGCCAGCCAAAGAGGGGACCCTCAGGATGGAGTTATTTTTTAATAACACAGGTTAAATAAGATTCCATATTTGACTGGAATATGATAGAACTCGCATTTTTATATCCGTACATCACAGTTGTAACCACAAATATATGGGCACAACTTCAGTCTTGTGCACAGAACTCTTCAAAACTTCTTCTAAAAAGCCAAGTCCTTCACAGAAAAAGCAATTCCCCAAAAACAGGATTGCTCATGATTTTAACTAAGCAAATCAAGCTAAAGCAAATGTTGTAGATATTTATATTTTTGTTTGAATGTTGATAATGTTTGAATATTTGTTTTTCAGAAGGTATTTTGGTTCATCCAGCTTTCTGTGTGCTTTTTTATTGTTTTGTGATCTATTTGAATATTATTGAATTATCTATTGAATATTAATATGGAAACCTTTTAATAGCTCCACATTGTTAAGATTTCGAGATTTCTCTCAGATTTTCATCCATTTTATTCAAAGTGCAAAATTGATATTGAATTCCATTCTAACCCAAAGTAAATATTAACTGGAATTTTTCCATTTTGCCAATAAACTCGATCAATATGTGATATAACCTTGCTAACACATTCAGAACTTAATTTTGTATACACAACAAACAATACCTTCAGCAGTGGTATTGAGATTTTTTTTTGTGCAAGTGCTTTAAGACTTTGGTTTCCTGGAGGTTGCTCACATATAAATCCAAGACGCAAAATTCTAATAATCACTGAACTAAACTGTGTAAAATCATTTAGACACGATCTCAGCTGATTGTCACAATCTGATTCAGTAAATACCAAATGCAAACCTAAAATTTCTTTAGGTTCTGACACCCTGTCAATACAAACTCATCCCAGCTTGTGGTGGCAAGGCTCAGTTTGCTCACAGAATGCATTTTTGTGTTCTGATAATAAATCCCTGCTCACTGGAAGGAATTGGAATCTTACAGGGAAGCATGAATTTGAACAGAAGGCAATTTCTATGCTGCTAAATGTGAAATCATAATGTTTTTGCTACATGAACCAAGCTTATTTCACAGCACAGAAAAAAAATCAAGCGAAAACCATGATCTACTGAGTCGCTGAAGTGAATCAATCTTTAAGAAAGCCAAAGGTGTTAATTTTAAAAATCTGCCTGAGTGTTTTCTGCGTAGAACTCGTTTTTATACGCAGCGTATCAATGGTGGCCGCTCTTCTCAGAGTGGAATTTTCTTTTCTTTTAATTCCTGGGTTGTGGGGATGTTTTACAGCCAGTTCTGCAGCACACAAAGATGGGAAGAAAGGCAAGGAAAGGAGAGCTTTGCTCAGGAACTTCTGTCCAAGATGCGCCACCCAATCTCGGAGGTGTCCAAGATGCGCCACCCAATCTTTCATTCACAGCAAACAAACGCTCAGACCTGCAGGGGGAGGAGGAATTGGCAGCTGGAAAAGCTGCCTGGAGGTCAGCAACAAGGACTGGTAATTTTTTGCCCTCTCATCCACCGCTGGAGCCTGTGCAGGAGGTTTTGGCAGGAGGAAAGTTCCTTCCCCTGGTGGTTGGCAAAGCGCGGCAAGAAGGGAGAAGCACATCTCTGCAGAGTCATCAGCAGAGAGCTCACAGGGCCAGCTTTGTGGGGAAAGGAGAGGAAAAACAGCATTTGGAAAAGAGGGGAAAAACGGCATTGGAAAAGAGAGGAAAAACAGCATTGGAAAAGAGAGGAAAAACGGCATTGGAAAAGAGAGGAAAAACGGCATTGGAAAAGAGAGGAAAAAGAGAAGTTGAAAGCGTTGAGTTTGAGTACCTGGGGTTTTCAGCTCACTTCAATTACACCTTGTGAAAAACACACAGGAGGAGCTGGTTTAAAGCAGATTTCCTCCATCAAGTGGAAGATCTAACTCCTTGGCTGGGCAGTGAGAATGTCATGGGCATGACTGGCCCGTTCCAGATAAATCAGGATCAGGGGTAGCAGCAATGGGTGGAACCCTGGCCCAGGCTCCGGCCAGGACAAACTCCTTTCCTGAAAAGGTTTCACTCCTGCAAGTCAGGAATTCTTTCAGGGTGAATGGGATGAGACAAGCACTGAGATTCTTGTTCACTTGCAGAGGGAGAGCAGTGAGATTCCTGTGCATTTTCAGAGAAAGAGTGACTGGTAGAAATACTCTGCTCCCTGTGCCCTATTTCTTGTCTGCCTTTAAAACTGTGGATCCCAAGAACACAGAGGGAGGTCAGCAGAGCAGAGGCAGAGGCTGCCTGTGGCAGAATTTGGCCCAGAACATGGGATTTCCATTCTCATCTCCCGTGCTGGAGAGGAAGGTAGGCATTTACTCAAGTCTATAACTTCAGATTAAGAGCTTTTTAGGCCTTGTTAATAATTTTGGTGTTTTACAAATGTTTTGAATTAAACAAGATTACAGGAAAAAAAAAATCCATTCTAATTCAATCAAATTAAATGTAATTAGATTTTATATTAAGTTTTTCAGCATCAAATTTATTACCTTTAGGAGGATTTGTAATATAGTATAAATTGTAGCTCGTAATAAGGGGTTGGAGTAACAATGAAATGAGTTTTTATTTTATTAGGCTTTACAATTATGAGAGTGATTCATTTCTTCTTTAAAAAGATTTGTTCCTTTCCTTGACAAGTTGGCGTTTATGAACAAAACTTTTAAATTTAGTTACCATCACACCACTCTCAAAATCAATAAATGCAGATTTTTATTATGAACAGTGTTTGTGCTATTTTTAGCCTTATGACATAGAAAAGAAAGAGAAAATTGAGATTGGTTTGCTCCTTTCTGCCCCAGTGGATGAAGCAGAAATTCTGGCTGTTCCCAAGTGCATTGACCAACGCACAAATTCCATTTGTTAGGAAAATCTTCCTTTGGTAGCCAGATTTTTAGGAGGCAGGCACAAAGCCAGAAGCAGCTGCAGGGGCTGCCTGTGCTGTGTTCGTGCTGCTGATGGGATGAGGTTCAGCTCTGAGCTGCTGGAGCTGGAGCTCAGCTGAAACCCAGGGATGGTCCAGGATTGATTCCAGGGATCCTCTGCAGCTCAAACCAATGGAGGCCACTTCAGGTCACAGCAGCAGCTCTGGGGTGCTCTCAGTGTGCCCCAAGAAATCTGGCTTTGCTGTGCTGGAGGGGGGCTGGGGCTTGTGTCTGACCTCTCCTGCCTTGCCTGAATTGTCCTTGCCCCTTGTTCTTCCCAACCAAGCGCTCTTTGTTCTCCTGTCCCTGACCATTCTCTGTTTTCCTGCCCCACACTCTTTGTTCTCCTGTCCCTGACCATTCTCTGGTTCTTG
>LTAT01000007.1:1550967-1568178 GCA_003286495.1 Chlorodrepanis virens | reverse complement strand
GAGCTCTGCTCCCAGGTGTGTTGGGCTGAGCATCCCCTGAGCTCTGCTCCCAGGTACGTTGGGCTGAGCATTCCCTGAGCTCTGCTCCCAGGTACGTTGGGCTGAGCATTCCCTGAGCTCTGCTCCCAGGTGTGTTGGGCTGAGCATTCCCTGAGCTCTGCTCCCAGGTGTGTTGGGCTGAGCATCCCCTGAGCTCTGCTCCCAGGTGTGTTGGGCTGAGCATCCCCTGAGCTCTGCTCCCAGGTGTGTTGGGCTGAGCATCCCCTGAGCTCTGCTCCCAGGTCCGTGGGGAAGGGGGAAGCTGGAAGAAGAGGAGGAAGAGGAGGAGCTGCTTTGCAGAGCATTCAGAGAAAAGCAGGGAGTGCCAAGGGTGGGAGAAAGCCCCGGGCAGTGTCAGAAGCCAGAATTTGTGCCTGCTCAGGTGAGCAGCAGCAGGGCTCTGCTGTCACAAAGGCAATAAAACACCTGGGAGCTGTGGGCTGTGGGTTTTGGGGCAGCCCTTTAGCAGGAAATGCAAAGGGAGAGCAAATTAAGGTGCGGAGACCTCATCCAAATCCAATTTTCTGAAGCATTAGAATTGCCTAAACAGAGCTCTGTGACTGGTTATTAAATGATGAGAAGTTCTTTATTGCCTCTCCCCACTTGCCTGGAGCCCAGAAATTCCTTTTGGTAAACAGGACCCAGGCAGAGCTGGACTCAAATTGAGACTTTCCTTTGGCTCTACTCTATTGGAAGAAATAAGGAGAGATTTTTGATGCTTCTGCTCAGTCCCCAGGTGGATGTAGCAGTAATTAGAAGGGATTTTTCTGCTCTTTTTCTCCCCTTTACCCGTTCAGTTTTTCTAGACAATAACTTTCTCTAGAGATTCAAGTGACAGACTGTGTTTAAGTTAGGAAACAACACATCAGAAATAGCTGCTGGTTGCTGGATTGGCAGTGCTGGACTCCGAGAAGCCCCACAAAAGTATGGCAGAAACTGGAAAAACTTTAATTTCTTAATCAGTTTTCTTCCCAGCCCTTCTTTCCTCCATTAAGTGATATTTTGAAAGCCCTGTTTTCATCTGTATGTTGAAATAGCACGTTATTTAAAATGTTTCTGTATTTTTCCCCTTCCTTTTTAATTTTAAAGTATTTTCCTGAAGTTAAAATTAGTTCAGAGACTGTTAAGAAAGCAGTGATGCAATGTTTGGCATTTTTTGCCCGACACTACTTCAATAAAATATGTTGTACTGATTAGATGCATGTACAGGAAAACTAAGTGACATTTCCTTAATCAGATTGTCAAAAATCCGGGCAAAATTGAAACATAAACCCAAAATTTGGACGTGCCTGTAACAAAGATATTCTCTGGACCCAAAAACCCCAAAAGATCAAAAAAGCCTATTTAATTCTTTAAGAAACTGTAATTAACTTTTGTAATAAATGTTCCTTCTAAATGGCTACACAGGGAAGCATCTTCTGAGAACGGAATATGAAATAATCTTAAGGCAATTACAAAGAGGTTTTTGATTTACAAAATTTCGTATAATTACGTGATTTTCTTTTGTGTGCAAGCAGCCTTGGCATTGAACTCCCACAAAACGATGAGTCACATGGAGCTGGTTGTTTCCTTGAGAACAGCAAAAGCAAGTGAGAATTATCTTTGAATTCGGGAGCCCAGGAGTGCCACGCACGAATCGAACTTTACAGCGGAGCCCGTGGCACCAAGTTCCCCCTGATGCCTGCAGAAGGTGAGCTCTGGAGCCCTTGGAGGCCTGGCAGGGTGTGCAGGGGTGAAATCTCCTTCCCTGAGCCTGGGGATGCTCTCAGCCCCCAGCTGCAGCAGAGCTTGCTCCACCAAGGATTTCATCTCCTGCCAGGACCTTGGCAGGGTGGGAGCCTGTGGGACCTCATGATGCGCTGGGAGGAGAAGAAACTGGAGGCACTGAACGGGTTCCTGCTCTCAGACTTGGTGAAACCAGAGCAATTCAGTGTGGTGCTGAGTGTGGGTGCAGCAATGGGTGCTGCAGCACCTGCAGGCAGAGGGAACCAGCAGTGACGCCTGTAATTCAGGGTTAATTAATAACAGACTGAGTCTGTTCCCTTGGACAGAAAATTGCTCATCTCAGGGATCTTAGCCCTGTTCCCTTGGACAGAAAATTGCTCATCTCAGGGATCTTAGCCCACAAAACCATTTGGGTTACATCCCATTTTTGTCTGCACCCAAAAAATTGCTTGCAAATTGCTTACAAATAATCTTTGTAATTTCTTTTGGTTTTCAAAGTCCTTTTTACTGCTAAATTTATGGCTGAAAGGTGCTTTGGCACATTGTGACAATGAAGTGTTCTACCAAGAGCAGGGATTCAGTTATAAAAAGACACTTTGGATTAAGCACTGCCTTCTGTATTTTTTCAGAACTGCAAATATTTTTTTCTCACATGTTTTGTTTTATATAAACAATAATTAGAATTAAGTTCCTTTAAAAGCCCACAATCAGATGTCAGCAGTGCCCAGTGACAGGATGAGCAGCAGTGGGCATAAACCATGATGCAGGAAATCTAATTTAAATATAGGAAAATCAACTCTTTGGTAGTTAAGGTGGTGCCATAGGTTTGTGACAGGCTGAGAAAGGAAATTCTTGGAGAAAGTAAAAAGCAGACTGGCCCAAGGCCCTCTGGGAGGGGTGGGAGCAGCTGAGCTCAGGAGCTTCCACCTCAGGGATTCCCTGGGAAAGATTAACCAGCAAAAGGGACTGCTCCCTGTTTTCAGAGAAAGGAAATTCTAATTAATGCACCCTTTTCAAAATGAATTATGCCCTTGCTAACACAGTCTTTAGAGCAGGAATCTATATTATAACTCATTTTCTTCCCCCGGATTCTGGCTCTGGCAAGAGCTTGTTGTGCCATCTCTCTTCATTAAGAGATCCATGACATGTTCAGAGGAGCAAAGCAGGGCCTTTGCAGGACATATGCCATGGGACTGGAGAGACATTAAACCATAATCAGGCACATTAAACAATAATTTGATTTATTCCATATTTGCCTTATATGGGGATATAAAAACTGCCTCATGCCGGATTCATTTTCAGGCAGCCTCTTCCCATGGCACAGATGTGGGCAGGCAGTGACAGTGCAGATGTGGGCAGATGTGGGCAGGCAGTGACAGAGCAGATGTGGGCAGGCAGTGCAGATGTTGGCAGATGTGGGCAGGCAGTGACAGTGCAGATGTGGGCAGGCAGGGCAGATGTGGGAGTGACAGTGCAGATGTGGGCAGGCAGTGACAGAGCAGATGTGGGCAGATGTGGTCAGGCAGTGCAGATGTGGGCAGATGTGGGCAGGCAGTGACAGTGCTGTGCCTACAGCTCTGCTCTGGGCTGGCACAGAAGGGCTCAGCCAGCCTGGGAGCAAAGCATCCCCCAGAGCAAGAGCACAAACACATCTGTCCTTGGGTGCTTCTCACATCTCCTGGGCAGAGGCTGCCCAGCACAAAGAGAAGTGCTGGAAACAGTAAGGACAGTCAACTAGGAGAGGAGAAAAATAAACCAAACTCTGTTTCAAGAATTTGGTTTTTCTCAAATTTGTTTTTTCCCAAATTTGTTTTTTTCCCAATTGATAAATAAAACTATCTTATCATAGGTAGAAACCTTAAAAAAAAAATCTGGCAATTATCCTTTCACTTTTCTCTGCATGAGGATGGTTGCTTGAAGACATGAGAATTTTATGACAGACTTAAAATCAACAATTTTTTTTTTGTCTGAAGCAGGTAAAGGTTTATTCTGATTGTACAGATAGTGAAGGTTCTACTAACTGAAAATGGAAAGAGAAAGATAAATAGACAAAAAGTTAAATGCAAACTTAATAATACCTCCAAAAAGGTGATCTTGCACTTCTTTGTTAACGTGTATTCTAATTTAGATGGCTGGAGTGTTGTGAGTAATCCATAGCTATGAAACATCATTTATAAAACACCACTTAACACATCTTGAGTGAAGTAGCTATTATTAGCAGATTGTTGATTTCTAAAGAGCAGGAAAAACCATCAGAGGTAGAGGTGAGACAAAGGATGAAATTTCACTTCTGTGAGTAGTTTTTAAGGAGGCAAAACAAACCATGGAAACTTTTAGCAATTATTATCCTTAATGGAATGCCATTATTTTAGAAATTCCTAAGGGGATAGATCTGGAGGTCAGGTTTAGAAACACACAGAAGCAGCAGCACGGATATGAAAAATAAAATGCCACATCTGAGAGCTCTTCCAGCACTGTTCTGGCCCGGCACCAGCCGCTCTCCAGCCTCCTCCTCGGGCAGCAGCCGAGCTCACCCAGCACATCCCAGGGCACAGGGCCCTGCCCTGGCTCTGGGGGGAGCTGGGCTGGAGCGGGAGCAGAGTCCCCACTCCGGAGCCCACGGAGACGAGGCTGCCCTGCCACTCCTGAGTCTTCCTTTTGCCAACTACTTTTCTATTTTATTTAATTTTTTACAAAGTCCAGGATGTTGGGTTTTCTTTTTCCTGGGGTGGGGAGTGCAGGAAGCCAAAATGTTCCTAAATGGGGGACAAACCCATGTTAGAGTTGCAGCAGGGTTTTTATTTCATTTTTAAAATTTGTTTTTATAATTATTTAGGAAGAATTATAGCTCATCTCAAGGGGTGCATTTTTTTTGGGGGGGGGGATGTCTATGTTTGGTATTAGAATCTTTGATTTGTATTGTTGAGATTTGGAGAAAACTTTTTTAAACTTTTTTTGAGTTTTTGTGATTTTTTTAAATTTTATTTTTAAATTTTTGTATGTATGCTTGTAATCTTTGTACGTGTTGGGTTATGTATAGTATTTGTATATGCTTGGAGATTTATATATATATATATAAATATAATATATATATCTTTATATATATATATATTTATATATATTTATATTTACATAAAAGTATATTTGATATCTATATAAAATATATTTTATATCTCAAATATATGTGTTTGCTATATAAATACAAAATATAAATATATCTGATATATATTTTGATATATTATATATTTGATATATTATATATTATATTTTGATGGGGTTTTTGTTATTTTGTTTTATTACTGTTGAAGTAGAAGCGTATTTTAATTTTGCCAATTTTTTTTTTTAATTTTATTTTTAATTCTGCCAAACAGGAGTGGCTGTGTGTGGAGATCCAAGCCCTGCCCTGCTGCAGCCCAGCCCAGGCCTGAGCTCTGTCCTGTCCTGCTGTCCAGCCCGGCTCTGGCTCCTCCCAACCAGCTGCGAGTGCCCGGGGGGATGCTCAGACTCAGCTGCTCCTGCAGAGCAGCCCCAGCAGGTTTTGCAGAAAATCTGAGTTCTGGTGTCAATGTCCACTCGGTGACGGCCACTTCTGGAGGAACTGGAGCCAGGAAAAATGGGGTTTGTGTCAGACATTGCAGCTGCTCTTTAATTTCAATTCCAGAGAGTCGGTCTCCACTCTCCCGCCCTGGTCAGGGCACTGGAGCACTGCATAATTCACAGCAGCTCTCCTTTGATAGACAGCACTGATTATTAGCTGCCTTTTTTTTTATTTTTTTCCTCCTAATTTTTCATTCTTTCAGAATATCTCTGCTTTTGAAGGCAGAACCAGGAAGTTTTTCTGAGGACAGCTACAAGAGATTGCACAGAATCACTTTTTCCTAGACTTGCTTACCAACAAGATTTTCCCTTTATTGTTTTTCTAAACTAATAAAATCGGTGTTTATTATGCATTAATCATCTCTTTCTATTAGAGAAGTGCAATAAACACGTTTTATTCATTTATTTGTATGCTATCACTTAGATCCCCTCATTTTTAGATCACGGCTGGGTTATTCAGGGCTCTCTGCAGACCTATAACAAAGGAACAAGTGCTCCAGAGAATTTACAGTATACATGAAAGAGAAGATGAAATAACAGAGCAAGGCAGACAATCAAGGTTGGGGAAGAAAAGGAAGATAAAAAATGAACAGAGCAAGGCAGAGAGCAAGAGTCACTCATGACTCCTGGTAAAACAAGACAGCAATGTGATATTTGATCAAAAACACTCGGAGATGCACAGATGTTACAAAAAGTAACAAGATCTGCTTGCATTATTTCTAATTAATTACCTAATATCACAGCCGTGTTTACATTGTAGGGACTGAGACTCCCTGCCTCTGCTTGCTTTTCAGGCTCTTTTCCATTTCTCTCAGAATTTTGAGCCCTTCTGTCCTCAGGTTCTTTGGCTTTACCTGGTTCTGCTGCTCAGTTTTGTCAGTAGTGCTCTCTGTGGACAGTCATTTATTTCTTTGGGTGTTTTTGTAATTAGTGGCTGATTTTGAGAACTGATCTTTCGTGCTCTAATTACAGAGATGCTGAGAAGGAAGTTGTATTATTTTTTTATTATATACAGACTATGCCTTGGTCAGCATTGTAAGTGACTGTCAGCTCCCTCTCTCTCTAAATTGCTACCTCAAGATTCAGAACATGTCTCTTCCATTGAGAAAACCTTGACCAAAGCTAGTTTCTGTCTTCAAGAGAGATTATGTTCCTGCTGCCTGACATCCTGCACTGGAAAATGTTTAAATCTGAATTATTTCTCACTCTCTAGCTTTTCCTGTGCTCACATTTACCTCCACAGTCCCATGCCCTACACACTCAGGTTTATGGAATCCTTGCAGCTTCAGAGGAAAACACACCTCACTAAGTACACACCAATTAATTCCTACTTCAGGATTCGAATGGCTCCTGTCCTTGGGTGATTTGTCACTCCAGCCCCTCGTGGACACAGCAGAATTTGGTGTTGTGACATTCTGGAATTCCCTCCACACCTGTGCTAAGGGCACAGGCTGTGCTGATGAATGCCCCATGCTTTGGGCACTGAAGTGTCATTAATCACATTAAGAAATAGGCCTAACAAGCCATAATTTAAAAGAAGGGCTGTGTTACCAGCTCTGTGTTTAGTCAAAGTGGAGCAGTCTGTGCCTATCTCTGCACTGGGGCTGCAGGGACACCGGGGTGTGGCCGTGTCCTTTTCCATGCCAGGGATCTGAGCTGGGAATGGCACGGAGCTCCCTCCGTGCCCAGGAACCCTGAACCCTGCTCAGTATTGCACTGATCACAGCCAGAGCATGGGCAAATCACTGACCCTAATCCTCATGTACTCCTTCTGTGACCAGGACCAGAAAGTGCTTGGCAGCCCAGCCTGGAGGGACCCAGGAATCCCACCCACAGCTGGAGCTATCCCCCAGCAGCCCCTCTGGAACTGCCATCAGCAGAGGCTGCCTTGCTTCAGAAGGTAAGTGACTGCCAGCAAGAGACAGAATTAGCATAATCTGTTCTTTAGAAGCCACACCTGCCATTAAAGTTTTAAAGAAATGAAATCTTAGCTGAGATCACCTTTGTAATTTACTAACGCTCGTTTCCATACGGTTTTGTCAGAGCAGCACGAACTCGGTGTTGACACAGCCTGAGCCTTCGAAGCTGGGCTCAGTCTGTGCAGCTCTCCTGGCTGTAAGACTGGCGCTGATTCTCTCAGATTTCACACTAATTTCCCATTGAACTCTCAGTATTTTATAGCCAGCTTTGAGCAGGTGAGACTGTGAGGAACAATTCCCTCTGATGCTGAGCACAGATCCTGAGTGAGCACCTCCCACTGCCACAGGTGAGTGCAAGGGGAAGAAAACACATTTGGGCACTGGTCTGTGGACTCTTGTGAGAGGGGGATGGCTGTTCCTCTGCCCTGGCTCACGTTCAACCCCCTGAGCACAGCACAATTCCTCAGTGCTGGAATTGCACCCAGGACCTGCCAGACCTCAGACATGCTCCCTTGTTTATATTTGAATTTTAAAAAAGCCAAGCATCTGCACCTGGTCACCTTGAGTGGCCTTCTAAGAACTATTCCAGAAAGTCAAACCCTAACTTTTTACAATCCCTCTTTGCAAGCAGGAGAAAAAAAAAAGACAGAAATATCACATTCCATGAGAGGAAAATGGGAACTAAAATTGCAAAGGTCACTTTTCACTTGTAGCTGCAAAGATCTGTTATCTCAGGTGTTGCAGTGTCAAAGTTCTTTTATTCACTGAGGTGCCACCTCTCCTCGTGCTTGTGAAAACTCTCCTACAGTTCCACACATTTAATGAGAAGTAAACAGGTTTTTTAAGCCCTGGACTCTGCAGGAGCCAGTGCAGGTAGAAACATTAATGGTTTCATATTCAGGTGTTTCTTTCAGGGCATTGTAGCAGTAAGAACTTTCTTGTTCATACACTCTTCAGTGAAACTCTGAAAGTCCAGAACAAGTCACAGATGTGTTAAATATTATTTTAAGCTTCCTAATTTTGTCTTAGCTGTCAGGTGAGAGACTCTGCAGGTGAGAGCCCACCTGAGGCCATTCCTTGGGTTCCTGGGGAGGCACCAGGGGCTGGCAGAGCAGCAGGGGTGGCACTGCCTTGGTCCTTGTCCCCTCCAGGACATCCTGAGCTGCTGCAGAGCTGCCAGCTGAGCAGGGATGGGCAGGGCCAGGCTGGGCTGGGCTCTGTGCAGAGGCACATCCTGACCTCACCTGCCCTCCCTGCAGCCTCCCAGCAGCCCTGGGAGGTGGGGAGGACAAGGAGAGGCAATTCCAGTGCTCAGAGGGAGCATTTGAGCCTTTCCAACCACAGAACCGGGTTCAAATCTGCTAAAATCTGAGTTTGGAAATGCTGGTTTATCTGTTTGTGTAGGGGTGCTATAAAAAGCACATCACCATGGCATCCCAGCTCTTTCCAATTAAAGAAAACCATTCCTACCATTTACTTAGCAGCTCTGACAATAGCCTGCAGCAGCAGTAAAACAACTTGACTGCCTGGCATTTTACAAGATAAATTCTTCACTACACTCTGTTTTTTCTTGCACTGTTGCTTGCAAAGACTTTAAAAGTTACTGCTCCTACAAGGGCTGGGACTGGCATTGCTGCAGTCATTTGGGCCATGGATCACTGGCTACACTTTGTGCCTTCACATGCCACTTTGAGAAAAATCAATTTCAGTCTTGAAGAGCTCAGGCTGGTGTTGCAGAAGATCAGTGCACATTTCCAGGTGCTGCAGGGCATTGGCATCTTGACGTGGATTCAAGAAAACATGACATAGGTATGGTGCAAAATTGCTTACTCTCGTGCTGAGGGATCCTCTGAGGAAAATTGCACAGTAAATCAGAATACTGTGAGGGTGTGCAAGGCACAGCAGCTGCAGTAAACACTTCTACATTTCTCACAATCTTAGCACAAAAAAACCATAATTTATGTCGCTAACTATAAATGGCTATGCTAATAAGTGTTGTAGGTACAATAGGGAAATCAGATAATATTTAATATAGAGATTAAAAATAGCACGTAGCTGATGTTGAGGAAAGAAGCAGTTTGAGCCTAATAATGGTTAAAAATATTTAAAAAGCTTCTGTCCAGCATTAATTGTCACCCAAATTGGATATAATGTCAATAGTTACTCTCTACTGTCACTGTAGGACACGAAAGAACACACACACATTGCTGTTCTCAAGGTGAAGAGAAAAAGGGAAGTTTATTTTCTGACTCCAACATTTACAGATTTCCAAAAGAGACAGTGGGTTGGAGGGTGACAGTGCCACCTCTCCAGTGACACTGGACAAACCAACAGTCCATCAAATTTCTCTTCCTCCATAAAAGAGTGCAAAGCAATGAGTTATTTACAGAAAGTGTGTGAGAAAGTTTGTTACAAAAATGTCAGCATCAGAAGGCTTAGAAAATCTTAAAAACTCAGGGTGACACTCTACCTTTATTTAAATTTTATTTTAAATTTCTGCAGCGTTTTAATACCTCTGCAAAGCTTGAGAAAAGGATCACTTGCTTTCTTCGCCCTGCTGCATTTCCACACAGACAGAAGAGTTAATTTCTCAATCTGTGTAATTCAGCAGTGGGTGCAGCCCTGTCTGTCTGAAGGGCTCAGGCTGCACTTGCACGGGATATTAACTGTGCCTCCAGTGAGCACAGCCAGAAATGCTGAGCCCAGATAAGGCCCAGATTCTGCTGAGCTCACAGCAATCCTCTCTGCCAGATCTGACCGTTCTTGAAGGAGCATCTCTGTCTCCAAAGAGGTTATGCTAAATCAAGTATCATCTGTTTGTAAAAATTTAACTTCCTGCTGGGTCAGGTGCTGTCTGTCCTCCTGCAGCTGACAGGAGTCAGATGTGTTCTGGTGCAAGGATAAAGCAGGATATTCATTTCCCTGGGCATCCAGGCTCCTTTGGTGCAGATCTGGGCTTCTCTCCGAGCCCCACCAGCTGGAAGCTGCTGCTGCTTCCTCTCCACAGCACCAGCAATGAATCCTCTCTGTAACCTGCTGGATTTCCTTCCCTGGGCCCTCCTCTGCAGCTGCAAACAGAGCAGGCACAGGGGAATTTTGCTGATCAGACTGATTGGGGCTGGGACAGGTTTGGGGCTGCTCACAGGAGCAGCTCCAGCAGGAGGTTGGTGGCAGCAGGGACCTCCAGGCACTGCAGGGTGGTGACCACAGAACCACACAATCAAAACATCACAAAATAACAGCATCAGAAAATCACAGAATCTCAGAATCACAGAATCAAAATATCACAGAATCATAGAACCATCAAGTAAAAATATCACAGCATCACAAAGTCACAGAAGCACAGAATGTCAGAATCACAGAATGATCTAGGTTGGAAAAGACCTTTAAGATCACCTAGGCCAACCTGTGACCTGGGATTGTTGCACCAGCCTTGCTTTACCTGCAGAAGGAGGTATGAAACTGCTGAACTGATGAACAGGGTGTGGATCCTGGATAAACAGAGGCTGGAGCTCTCCAATTCCCAGTGGAAGCACCAAGCCCACAGCCAGCTGCAGCTCAGGAGCAAAGCCAAAGGAACAGCCAGGGAGGTTGAGCAGACAGACTTCTCTGAGGATTTACTCCTCTTTTTTCTGTGCAGTTTTCCAGAAGACAGAGTTAAACAAGCAGGTGTGGTATTGGAATACACTCTGCATTCTTCCCACAACAAATATGGATTTGTGCACAGATAGTCAAAACTTCCCCAGTCACGCCAGCTTTGTTTGTGCTGTGTTGGGAAGAAAAAGGCAGGTGAAATTCACTGCCAGATATCAGCTCTGCACAACAAACTGGATAAAGGAGCTGTAAAATAAGATTGAATTGAGAAATTCTAAATCTATGACTCAGCTCGATCATAAACCCAATCTTCACTGAAATATGCAAACCAAACAAGGATGTTTAAAGTGCTTCATTATGCAAATTCTGGGTTTTTTTCTGATTGTTTCCTTTAAAAAACAGGTGGTGATGGTGAGGAGGATTTTGTGACAAATGATTTTGACATTTACACATCTTGCTACTGGACACTTGTAATTTATTGTAATGATTTATGGGTGAAGAAGCCTAACAGTGCTGAAGTGCTGGTATCTTTTCTGCAATTCTGGCAAAGACTTTCTAAACAACAATGTTCTCCTTTTGTAATTCAGGGTTTCTGTAGCACACAGAACATTTACATTTGTTCCCACAGGGGAAATTTCACAATGACATCACCAGCACTCTATCTTCCTTTTTTGAGGAATATCTTTGAGCACAAATCAGTTTTTACATTCCTAATTTCATGATACTCCAGTTACAGATCATTTGTGTCACAAGTGACTGAACACCTACTTATCCAAAATATTGCCAGGATATCCAATCTTGCTCAAGCTCCCTTCTAGTGGGAGCGAGGCTTCTGCAGGCATCAAATACACTCAATATAGTTCATTCCAAGGAAATCTGAAGAAAGAATCACTTTATCTTGGAGGGGGTGCTGTTGTTCCATTTTTGTTAACAAGTGTGTTAACAAATATCAGGAGCCTGGCTGATCAATTAGAGCGTCAGGAAAATAAAAAGGAACTTTGGGCAATGTGGGACCAGATCCATTCATGGCAGTCACCCTCAGGAGGGGATCAATGGCTCTGTTTTCAAAAACCAGAGCAGGAATGATGGGTTCAAGCTCTGCTGGTGCTGTCCAGGTGTCCCAGGCCACAATCACTGGAGCATTTTGGTGCAGAGTTCTCCGTGGTGTTCCCTGGTGCAATTTGAGCTCTTGGATTTCCATCTCATTTTACTTAAGAAAGAAATCTGCCCCACTTACGAAGAGAAATTCCCCCACTAGAAATGAATCCCGCTGTTCAAAGCTGAGTGGAGCAATGTAAACATTTCCTGGAAATCCTCCCTGTGCCTCTGTGGGATCGACTGTCAAACTCTGAGATGCATTTGATGAAATTATGGCTGTGCAAACCCACTTGTGTGAGCCCTAGCATGTAATTCCAGACTTTTGTCATGCTGTTTGAGAATTGTTCTTCCTATACACTGGCTTTCCTGACCATATGCTTAAAAGTTTATTTTCAGGAGCAGAATCAGTGGATAGGGCTGAGTTATATTTATATTCTCTTCACTGAAAGCAAAACTCAGTTTTGGAGATTTTCCTAATTAGTCACCCCCTTGAATGGAGTGGGCACAAGGAAGAATGCCTCATCCATGGCCTAGTTTTCATTGCTTTCTATTTGTTTCTGGTGTTGAGGGCAATGTTTAGAGCAGCATTGCTGCTCATTGCCCTGCTTAGGACTTCACTGTTTCCACAAACTGCCAGAATCTCTTTTTGGAGAAAAATATACTTTTCCTCTTCATTTGTGTTTCTAAATCCAACAGATACATCACATGCCATTTCCTCTTTTTGCAGCTTCTGCAATACCATACTTCATCTACAAAGCTAAAATTATCCGTGTGTTCAATTATAGGTGATTTCAAAATTAGCTCATTTATGGAAAATATTTTGGAATGAGTGTCTAAAACAGCTCTACCCCTATTCCTTTTCACACACAAGAGAAGCAAACCCACATTTTTTTTTTCTGTCTTCCCCTCCTTACTGCCTCACATGAAAAGCAGATTTTTTTTCTCTGATTATTCCCTGTTTTGCTGCATTTTAGGGCATCTTTGAAGAAGCTACTCTAGGCAGATAACATGGAAGGAACAGAAAACTCATAAATTAATTAGATCATGTCCTTCAGCCTCAGCTGGCTCCAGTGAGTGCTCTTTTAAACCTCATCAGCTTGTTTGGACTTGTAGTGGCTGTTCAGAAGGGTCTGGGGCTTCTCCTGTTCATGGCCAGGTGTGCACTCCACAGCTGCAATGATTTTCTCTTGTTAAACTGGGGTAAAGGTATCTGAGCTCAGCTGAATGACATGCATTTGAAATATTGACTGACAAGGTGGTTAGAAGTCCAAAAAATGTGAGTTGGGTTTGTTTAATTTTGGTTTAGCCCCACTCATTGCACCTGGCGGTTTTCCTGCTCTGTAAACAACAAATTATCAGGCACTGAATCAAACCAGAACCCTACACCTCTACGAGGAGGATATTAACTTGCCACAAATTCATTAAAATGATAATTTGTGAGTGTTTTAATGAAATTGTTTTGACACAGAGACAGGAGAAGCAGCAGAAGGATACAAGAAAACCGTGAGTAAATTACCTGACCTTAAAAGCCTCACCTAAGATATCAAAAAAAAACCAAAACAGTGTTTATTTTTGCTTCAGTACTTGTGACACTTCTCACAGACATCTTCTTTACCTGTGGTGCTCTAAAAGACCTTTCTGAGACTTGAATGATTGTGAGCAAAACAATGCTCTTCCATTAAACATCTTTATTAATATGGATACTGTGTGATTTAGCTGTGCCTAGCTTCAGAACATGATGTTTTGGAAGACAAAGTACAACCAGAATTTAGAATGAATGCGAGAAATAAGTATTTGTGGATAGATACTTTGCTGAAAATTCGAGTTTAATCCTTATTCAAATTGAATTTCCTTTGAGAAAGCTTAAGGCCATCAATCTGTTATCAGACAACAAAAGTGACTATTACTCATTCCAGTTGGGTTTGGGGTTTTTTTTAATTAAACCTGAAAGAAGTGTGGTGAACTAATGTGTTTGTGAACCCAGCCTGCAGAACCACAGCAGATGGACAGTCATGTCCAATTTGGGAAGGAAAGAGCTTTGGTGCAGTTTGTGTCTTCTGATCCTCTTCCCCTCAGCTCTGATTCCTCTCCCCTGGCTTTTGCCCCTTGCTGGTTGCCCTGCTCTGTTCCTGTTGTGTTTTGTTCTTTTTTCATCCTGGACTGAGTTAGGGCAGAGTGAGGGTGGTGCTGGTGTGGGATCACAGCTGGCCGAGCTGTCTGTGCCCCCCAGCTGCTCCACAGACACCCCAGTGTGACACAAAACTGTTCCCATGGCAAAACCTTTGAAACCTGAAGGGAAATCCACGGATGCCGTGGCTTGCCTTCAGCAGGGCCGAGCAGGAATGGGATTCAGCCTGGGCCAGGGGCCATGAGGACAGAGCTCTGCAGGGCTGTTCCAAAGGCACTGCAGGCAGCTGCAGCTGGAGCAGCAGCAGAACAGACCCTGCTCTGTGCCAGTGCCCAGCCCTGGCACAGCTACCTGGGCTGGCTCAGATTTTGCACCTGCAGGGAGCCTTTCAGAATCCCTGAATGGTTTGGGTTGGAAGGGACCTTAAAACTCCTCTGGTTCCACCCCTGCCATGGCAGGGACACCTCCCACTGTCCCAGGTGCTCCAAACCCCCTCCAGCCTGGCCTTGGGCACTGGCAGGGATCCAGGGGCAGCCCCAGCTGCTCTGGGCACCCTGTGCCTCCCCACCCTCCCAGGGGACAATTCCTGCCCAATACCAAACCTAAATCTGCCTTCTTTAACTCAAGGCCACTAAAGTTGATCAGTCATTTCCTCACTGTCACTCTGCTCACTGCTGCTTGGGCTCTGCAGCTGTGCTCATCTCTGCCCTGGACCTGAGATCTCCTCAGCTCTGAGCCTCCCTTTTAGATCAACACTATTGCTTTCCTCCCCTCCTGCTCTTTAAAATAATATTGATTTGTTCGTTTTGCCAAAAGAATGCTTTTAGGGGACCAGGCAGGACCAAAAAAAGTCACAGATACTAATTAAGGCAGTCACACATTAATAGATTGCTTTTCTAGAGGTTTGAAATCACCATACGTTGTAAAGTCAAAATTAATCCTCTTTAAGTGACATGTAAATGAGGACAGGTTATTATTTGGGAAACAGGAGCAAAACCTGTAGCCTCTATCTCATTAGGTTATTTTGGTCTAGAACCATAACACTCAGTGTTGCTTGAGGCTGGAACAGATGCCCAGAGTTGTGATTGAAGATATGTTTATGCATATGTTTTAAAAGAAAGCCCCAGAGACGAGGACACAGCAGGGTTCTGTATCCAGGCAGTTCTTCTGAGCAGGGAGGGGACAAGAATGGCATTGCTCACCTCCTTCCCTTTTTGGGAACAATACTTTCAGGAATAAAACTCCACACTAACAGCAGGAGTCCAGCTGATAGGTTTTGCTCTGAATGTGCTGCTCAGTCACGGCAGAAGCAGCACTTTAGGTAGATTCAGTTCCATTTTTCCTCCTGGTCGTTGTATCATTAGGATTTTGCTTGAATTTCAGATGTTAAGTATACAATAACACAAAATGATTAATGGCCCATCCTAAGGAATGTGTCACGTCAATAAAACTGCTCTTTAATAGCTCTGGTACAATTCCCAAGTTGAAAGAATTTCAAGAGTCACTTAGGACAAAACCTATTTTTCTTTATCAGAATTCCTTAGCAGTTCTGTGCCTGAGCACAGAGGACAGGAAGGGCTCAGTAAGCACACGGAGGATTATTGCCCCTCTGCTCCCATTCTCTCCCTCCTGATCAGGGAAGAGAACAGAAATATTGCTTGCAGTTTATTTCCTGTATCTCCCACCATCCCAGCAACCAAACTAACCTGGGCTGCAGAGAAAGGGCTGGAAATATCACTGACTCCCAGCCACCAGAACACAGGAGCTGCGTGCCCAAAAAACATTAATTGGAATATCCAAAAAACCCTTTGGATGCTTTGTGAATTTTTGTGGGACCAAAAAATCCTTTATCAGACCTCACCCACTTCTCGTGGGGGTGTCTGGAAATCAGCCATGGATTGCATGGAAGGTGAGGACAATTCCCAGTTTTGCATTGCCCCAGTGTCCATTTCTTAGGCACAGTTTGTGCCCCCAGGAAGGCAGATGCAGCTCCTGGGGTCAGGTAGGCCTGCTGAAATAGAATGGTTCACAAAAGGGAAAAACAGAACAAAAAGCTCTAGATGTCTGGAAATGTTGAAAAACTCCAAAATTACAATACTCAAACTGATTGCATGAAATTTCCAGCTGTTAAAAGCTGAACTTGATTCCTCCTTTAATCACTCTGAACACATAATACATGTCTAAAATTAAAGGTCACCCACTCACCCAGGGCCCTACAAACGTGCTTTGACATGAAAAGATTTACAATTAAAACCCACCAGGACTGGGAGGTACCAGCAGGGCCTGCAGGGATGGAGCAGGGCTGCTCCTGGGGCCAGGGACCATTTTTATTTGGAGCTGGGGCTGGGTGGGCTCAGGCAGGGGCCCTCCTGCTGCCCCTGCTCCTGGGGGGGCTGGCAGCTGTGACCAGCGGTGTGGCCACGCTCAGGGGCAGGGACAGGGGTGCTGCCCGTGGCCAGAGGTGTCCCAGTGCCTGCCAGCCACACCTGCAGAGCTGGGACAGGTTTAAGGTCACAGGTGACAGGTCCTGGGGAGTCACAGCTGTGTCCCAGTGCCTGCCAGCCACAGCTGCAGAGCTGGGACACGTCTGAAGTGAGCCTGGGGGGACACAGCCATGTCCTGGTGCAGCCCCAGATGTGCTGGGGGTCACCAGGGTCAGGCACAGCCCCAGATGTGCTGGGGGTCACCAGGGTCAGGCACAGCCCCAGATGTGCTGGGGGTCACCAGGACCAGGCACAGCCCCAGATGTGCTGGGGTCACCAGGGTCAGGCACAGCCCCAGATGTGCTGGGGGCCACCAGGGTCAGCCACAGCCCCAGATGTGCTGGGGGTCGTCAGGGACAGCCCCAGATGTGCTGGGGGTCACCAGGGTCAGGCACAGCCCCAGATGTGCTGGGGGTCACCAGGGTCAGCCACAGCCCCAGATGTGCTGGGGGCCACCAGGGTCAGCCACAGCCCCAGATGTGCTGGGGGTCACCAGGACCAGGGACAGCCCCAGATGTGCTGGGGGTCACCAGGGTCAGCCACAGCCCCAGATGTGCTGGGTGTCACCAGGGTCAGGCACAGCCCCAGATGTGCTGGGGGTCACCAGGGTCAGGCACAGCCCCAGATG
>LTAT01000007.1:1528494-1542677 GCA_003286495.1 Chlorodrepanis virens | reverse complement strand
GATCTTTTTCCTGACCAGAGGATCTTTTTCCTGACCAGAGGATCTTTTTCCTGACCAGAGGATCTTTTTCTTGACCAAAGGATCTGACCAAAGGATCTTTTTCCTGACCAGAGGATCTTTTTCCTGACCAGAGGATCTTTTTCCTGACCAGATGATCTTTTTCCTGAGCAAAACTGGAGCACACTTCTGCTGCAGCACTCAGCATCAGGTCAGCCCCAGACCCGAGAGCAGCCCAAGATGATGTGTGCTCAGGAACCACACGACTCAGTCCTCAAGAGATGCTTGACAGGTGCTGGAGGCAAATGTTGCTTTAGCTCCCAAAAATTGCATTTGAAGGAGTCTCTGGCCTAAGGGATGCTAAGCCTGTGCTTCTGCATATTTCAGTTCAGTTTGGAGCAGAGGCATTGCTGAGGACATTTTATGTCCTGTTCTATTAGAGATTTGTCCATTTCTATTAACTCTCGGGGTCTGAGAAATGGGAGAACGTCCTGTGTATTTCTTGGTGGAATATGTGAGGCCTGGAGTGAGCATGTAACACGTTTTATCTTATTTTTTTGTGTGTCTGTCCCATCTGCTGACCTCCCTGTGTCTGGTACCCGTCCCCTACCAGTGCCTGTCTTGCAAATATTTCCTCTTTTAAGCAGAACACTTCTTCCTGCTCTTTCTCCAGGTGCTCTTAATGCAGCTGAACTTCTGCTGGAGCTTTGAGCCAGTTCTGAGGCAGTGGTGTTCCCCTGGATGAAGAAGCAGAAGCAGAATCATCCAGGAAACACCAAGGGGGATCAAGAGTAGCTTGATCATCTCCTCAACCAGAGAAATCCCACCTGGAGGTAAAGGGAAGTTCCCAGCTGGCTCCTTTCCACAGTGACCACACACCCTCTGCTCCCTCTGTTCCACACCTCGGCAGCTGGAAACAAGAGGGTGCAGAGAGATGTTTTTTGACTTATGTGCAACTCCCATTTGACATCTCGAGCTCTCTAGCCTTAAACACAACTGAAAGTAAAATACCTGCAAAGAAAACAACGCTCTCAAGAGCCCCTTGAGAGCAGCCAGTGCAAGCCCTGCTGGAACAGGGCTGGGCAGAGCCATTGCTCAGGATTGTGTCCATTCAGGTTTGAGCGTCTCCCCAGCATCATTAAGGAGGTGTTAACATGACTGAACAGCTGCTACAACCAAAAAGCAATTACTGGTGCAGCAGGACATGGTTTGCTTAACAAGGCCTTCCCATTTTTCCTGATGACTGCTGGAACAGAGCAGGGATTTAGGAGGAGCAGAAGAAACAGAATTGGACTCTTTAAATAATTACAAACTTCTTTATCCGGTGTAGTGCCTGCACAATGCGGAACCCGAGCCGGTTCTCAGAAGAGATTTAGGGAAATGCTGAGTCTGGTGATGAGCAGCCTGTGCAAAATCTTCTCCCCAAATATCCCAGCAGGAATTCCACCACGGAGCTCACTCCAAGCACTGCAGCATTTGGCGTGGAGGAGCAGATGTGCAATGCTGCTCCAAAGCAGCACGTGGGGCAGCCCTTGCTGTTGGATTTGTGACTGTGTGATTTCTGCTTGGGGAGCTGGGAGCCCATCTCTTCTCTTATTAGAGATAACAAATAGCTCTCAGCATTGAAGGTAAATTTAGGTCTTTACGTATTTAACAACTATATGGGTTTAAATATGCAAATAATAACAATTAACTTATTCTGAATTTACTTCATCCCTAAAATATTTGTGCTCCAAACCTGGGATATTTTACAGGTTCTGAGATTGACTTTGCAGACAGCTTGTCAGTGAGTGGGGGTTGCTTACGTGGCCTGGTGAGATGTTTCTGACAATCTGTTGCCAGAATATCTGTCTATCAATAAGTTTATCAGCAGACTTCATTTATTAAAGAGAAAATTAGTAGCTAGCTTTGTTTTGCTTTTCTGCTTAAGGAGTGGAATAAATTGCCAGTTGGCTTGTTTTGTTGTTGTATTTTCCCCTGTGTGTTTGTGGTGGGTTTTTGGGCTTTTTTTCACTGCAGTATTTGCAGTTTGATTTGAATTACCCGAAGGAATAAATTCCATTTTCAGTGATGAGGATTAAAGAGAGCACCAAGGTATTACTACAGTCAGACAACATCCACAGTGTCCTACATTAAGCATTCCCTGAAAGTAAAGATTTGCATGTTCCACGTTAATTATCCCACCTCTAATTGTACCCCCTTGCCATAATACCCTAATGAAAGTGCTATTTATATTAATAAAGCATCTCACTCCTAGGAACAGCCCATCACACGGGTCCTCACTCTGCACATAAACCCCCTGAAATTCCAAAGGAAGAGAAGGAGCTCTACCCCAAGCAGAGAGCAGCGAGAGTGCCAGGCAAGCCCAGCCCAGCCCCAGTCACGCCTGGCTGCAGGCTGAGGGCAGATCCTGCCCCAGACAGCCTCTCCTCCTCCCTCAGGGCTGTTCATTCTCTTTAGCCACTCAGTCACCGTGTAAAATGAGCTCTGTTCCTCAGAATATCAGGGACTGGGATTTGGTAATGCTCACACCAATGTGACCCTCAGTGCGTTTTCCATGGCAATTTAGGAGGCAGCAGAATTCTGGGACACCCCTGATTGCCAGATTCTTCTCCTCTGCACTTTACAGAAGACTTTAAAAAGCCCAGACTGTTGCACTTCGGAAGGAGAAATTTATTTTTTTGCCTTTTCTCAGTGGGCTGACTGTGCTGGTTGACACTTCCCAGTAATTAATCACGGTGTGGGGCTGATGCAGAGTGACTCCTCTGAAGCATCTTAGGCTGTCTCTTTAAAACAACCCTGTCACATATTCATAAACAAAAATAGAGGTCAGATAATGTCACTTGTCAGGTCTGACTATGCCCTGGCTTTTATGAGAAAGTGTAGAGAGACCAATCTCAATAAGAGAACAGCACTGCTGCATTTGAATTACATGCTTTTTGTCCTTCTCTTATTTGAAAATCCTGCCTGCTTAATTTGGCAATAAATTAAGCCCTGCTGTTAAAACCAGGTTCTCATTGAGACTGAAGGAGCAGTGTCCCTGCTAAGGGGGAATGATTGCAGTGGGCAGGTCTGGCTCATTCATCCTCAGCTGAGCTCCAGGACTCTGGGTTTGGATCCCAAGCAGATTTAGATTCTCTTCCTGCTGAAGATCAGCCTCGACAAACAATGTCATTTGAGGATCCTGTGAAAAGATGGCTTGATCTGCACATTTCCCTTTTCCCTGCTCCTTTCCCCCCCTGGGCTGGCATCTCCTACCTGTGCTGCCCTCACTCCTGTGCTCCTCCGGGATAAAGTCTGTGGCCAGGCTCAACAAGGAAAAAGATATTTGTATTAAATACATATATAATACATTGTACATATATAATACGTGTTTATATTAAATTTGTACGTATATATCCATCTATAAAATGAGATATCTGCATCATGTATCAAGCAATTTTTAATACTCAGAATTAATTTCTTAACAGGAAGGTGAAATTATCTAATAGTATACTTTACTAAAGCTGTTCCATGGCAGTGAGCATGATTAAGAAAGAGCAGTTTTCATCCTGTAAATTATATTTTGAAATTAAATTTTAATAGCACAGTAATGCTGTCATTCATGTTTCCTATATTTTTAATAAGTGAATTGATTACCTTTCAAATCTTGTATAAAACTGGATTTCTTTCCTATGACAAAACTGAAAGTGGTGCTTTTCCCAAATTATTAAATTATAGAAATTAAGAGGAAATTCCTAAGAGATTTAATTTTCACTCCACATTTAATCTTCCCATTTGTGTTTATAGAGGTTTTCTCTGGCTCTTGTTTCTAAAATAAACCTCCTGGTGAACACTCATTACCATGACCCCCTGTGAGCAGACATTTATTGACACTGTTAAAACAAACTCAGTCCCTCCAAAAGAGAGCTCTGTTACACATTTTAATCTATTTATCTTTGTTTTTCTGTCCAAGCCAGTAACCAGCTCTCTTCTGCTGGCTGTAATGACTCGAGTGGAAGAGCTTGGCAATTATTTCCTTAATTCCACTGAATATTAATGCAGGTGGTTGCCAAGATATTTCTGAGCTGCTTCAGTTCACTCCCCTTGTGGAGCTCCCTCTCCTTGGAAACCCCTTCCCTCTCTAAGATTAGCACCTTCCCCTGAACAATGCACATATTTCTGGTTTATTTTGCTTTTTGCCACGTGGCATGAGGAGGAGTTTGTACTTTTTCCTGCCCTCCTGCTTTTTAAAACAGAATTCCTATGGACTGGTGTGTTTCATGTGGAATTGCATTGAGGAGAGCCAGCCCAGCAAATTGAGGGCTGGGACACTGCTGGATTACCCCAGTTTCAGGGATAATTCAGAGGATTTATGGACAATTTCTGGAGCCCCCATCCATCCCAGCTGTGAGGCAGAGCTCTCTGTCCCCTGAGCAGGAATTCCCCCAGGGCAGAGCTGCTCTTCAACTGTATTAAACTAAATTCTCTTTAGTTCCCACCTGTGTCAGGCAGGCTCCACTGAGGAGCTCTCCCTCGTGCAGAATTAACTCCTACAAGCAGGGCCCTGTGTTGGCAGAATGTAAAAACCATCAGGATATCATTCCCAGGGGCACAAACCTCACTGCCCTGCTCTCCCCTGACTTCCACAGCATCAGTGTTTGCTTCTAAACAAAACCCAAACCTCCAATTACTGGTACAAGTGGGTAGGAACACTCCATGAAACTGTAATTCTGGACCTTTGTCCAGGAAAAAAATCCATCCAAAATCTTGTGGGTGGAAGAAATTGCACCTTGTGGGTGAGCTGTGCACAAAGAGCAAATTCAAGAATAAAGGGTTCTCTTAAACACGAAGTATTTGCTGTATATTAATGCTGCTCTGGTGCAGTCCTGGTCTGAAAATGCATCCTGCAAACACCACAGAGCTCCTCTGGAAACCAGCAAAACTTTGGGAAGGGTCTGAGACAGAGAATTTCTTCCCCATGGCACTCAAAACAGCAGAAAGTGGAGCAGAAGAAAATCTCAGCTGTTCAAAAAGTGACTCCATATGGTTCCCAACAAATCTTGTGAGCTCAGATTTGGCTGATTCTGAAGAAAAGCATCGAAACAAAGCCTAAGGGAAAATACTGGAAGGAAAGGATTCAGTGGGAATGGTGTCACAGGAATGTGGGCAATTATTTGGGCATTATTTGGGTATTATTTGGGCATTATTTGGGCATTACAGAGCAGAGGTTAAACTTCTGCTGGCAGCAGGTTGGAGGAAGGTAAGACCAGATCAGCTGTTGCATCTGCTCATTTCAATTAGCTGATTTTCCAAAGCACAGACTGATTGAGAGGATCAGTCTAAACATTATTTGCTACTTGGATCTGTAAGTTTCATAGCTGCCAGTAAATATTGCATTTTCTCAGTGGTTCAGTGTCTCAGAAATCCTCCCAGTGGTAAATTCTTCTGGAAAGGGAGTTTGGATTGTCAGGAACCTCGGAGCAGCAGCTCTGAATCAGCCCCAGGGATGGGGTGGGATTTCTCCAGGCTGCTTTTATCCCGTTTTTATCTTGCCTCCTAGGTTTGCAAACACAATTCAGTTTCTCTGCCAGCTCACCCCTCGACCTTCTGCTGAGAATGACATTGTAACACCAGCTCTGGTGACAGTTTGGGATGTGGATATTTATCCACTGAAGCTCTGGACCAAACCCAGCAATTCCCTGCATCCAGAGGATAAAATGTGCCACTGGGCAGCTCTGACTTTCAGCCTTTGCTGTCTGGGGTCAGCAGGGAGCCAGTGACCTTTCCACGGATGACACCATGGCCTGTCAGAGAGCTCTCATTTAAAATACTCCTCTAAAACGGATAAAGATACACCCTAATCACTAATCAAAGAACAGCTTTAATGCCTCAAAGACATGGAGCAAGCTGCAGGCATCAGAATAAATTACAAGTGATTTTGAGCAGTCATAGAAGAAAGAGTTCAGGGGCCATGGCAGGAAGAGCCCTGGGACTGGGAGATCCATCCCTAACCCAGCCTGGGAGCTCGCTCCTGCCAGGCTCCCAATGCCCATTAATGCCCATTAATGCCCATTAATGCCCATTAAACATTCACAGCTCTTTGTTTTCTGCAGGTCTGGGCCATGCTCGGGGTGGATGGGCACACTTTGAAGAGCTGTTTTGTTCAGCTCTGCACGGTGCTCAAGGTGCGGTGAGCGCACGGCTGGGCACAAACACGCACCCCAGCGTGCAGCTGTGGCTGTGCAGGGAGCAGCTGGGCAGCTGGGTGAGTTTTCTCTTATTCCACTGCCTGCACTGCACTTTCCCCTCCTGCTTTCACTGGGCCTGGCCAAGGGTAGACCCCGAGGCAAAATACCTGCAGGTTTTGCTGCCTGTGCTTTCCCTCCCGGCATCCAATAACATCCTTCTGACATCCAATCCTTCTGACATCCCAAATAATTCAGGAGGAACACCTCACGCCAGTTCCTTCCCTTCTCTTTCCTTACTCTCCTCCCTTGCAGCTTCATTGCCTTTATTAAGGATCAACATCAATAAAGCACCATTGGAATTCTTGATTTCAAAAACCACACAACAAAGTTCCCTTTTGGAACAGAGGCTTTGGGGGAACGACTGTGACGTGGAAAAAGAGACAAAAAGTAGTTTTTAATTTGGGGGGGAATAGAATGTAAGAAAATAAAGATGGTGCAGAAGGTAATCTCAGCCCAGAAGAGTTGCAGCTGCACTAATCACCAAAGATTTGGACCAGGCCTGCCCTTAAGGCCACAGCTGTGGCCAAGAAGGATGAGAGCTATAAAAGAGTGGCTGGGCTGGGCTGGGCTGTGCTGAAGAAGGAGTCAGTGCTGCAGGGAGCTGCCCATGAGAGACCCCTGGGGAAGGTATGGGACCTTTGCAATAAGATGATGACATTAATTCACTGATAATTTTGGTTTTGAGGTTAGTGCCACGTGGTTTGAAGCAGGTGATGCTGAGCAGAGCTGCTGAGTCCCCCGTGGTGCAGTTCTCTCTTCTCACAGTTCCGTGTACCTGTGCTCACCTGGGTGGAGGTGGAGCCTTGGTGCTTGCTGGCATTCCAGGTAATCAGGGACAGACAAGGCCAGAGAGCCCCAAATCACTTCTTTTTGTCAGTGCTCACCTTGCAAAAACAAACCTTTCTCTTAGAACACAGTTCTGGGGAGTTTGTTGTGGCAAAGAGTTCTTGGAGACTTTCCTTCTCTAAAAATAGAAACCCTTATTTATAAGAATTAAACTATCATGCATTAAAGAAAATTATTACAGCAAACATGACATTTTCTTGCAGATAAAACTAAAATGCTTTGCAGTTACAGGTTCATGCAGTTGATTTATTCATGCATATAAATCTTCCCAAGGATGTGTGCCTTTTCAGTACCCTTTTTATGCTTTAATTTGCAGCTTATTCCAGAGTGCCTTTGTTAGAAAAACCCCATGTAATGTCTTAAAAATATCGATTTGTGGCATCTAAATAGTAAAAAAAATAACATTAGAGGTTTGTGGTGCGTCTTTCCACCTGTTTTTACCTGCACAGAACTTGGGAGCAGTGAGAAAAAATGTCACTTTGTGTCTAGAAAGTGCTCACCTGACTGAGGGCATTGGCTGCACAGGCTCCTAAAATGGGCTGGACTTTATAAAGCTGGACTGGCCCTCAGCTGGCTCCTGAAGGAAGCAAGTTTGGTGTGTGAGGCTGTTGTCTGTGGAAGAATTTTGTTCCTTTCAGTTCCTTCGCAGTAATTCGCTGTAATTAAAATAAAAATGAAATGGCTTTCACTGTAATATCCTCAGAGAGTTTACCAAACTAATATCCTAACTACATAAAGGCAGAGGCAATTTTTCATCCATAAGGTTTTTATGGAAATACATCTATTATTTCCCAAAGCAGAAAATGATACATTTTATTTAAATTGCATTTTCTAAGCAGGAAGATTTTTTTGTAATGGAGTTTTTTACACAGCCCATAATTTATGGACCCTGGGAACAGGTGATTAAAATGCTGCTCTCAGTTGAGGGGGAGCCTTTGACACAGTTTAAGTTCACCTATATTTGCAATAAATTGTGGATAAGTTTATACAAATATAAAAATAAAAAATATAAAAAATATTTTATAGTAATTATATATAAATAATAAATTATATAAATTTATACAAATACAATTTATAGATTAATCTTCACGTGAAGCTTTCCCAGGACAGGAAAGCACAACACTGCCTGGGCCTGTTTCTGTTTATCAGCCTATCCTGTGTTTCCAGGGCAGTTTATTTTATGTTCTGCTTTTAAAAAAAAAATCAAAAATCAATATGGGCTGTTTTGAAAACAAGCAAGCTGTAATTAAAGGCAGTGATGGATAGCTCCATTAGCAGCTCCTCAGCAGCCCATCTGCTCTGCCTGCTCTGAAGGGGTTAACAGCTTTTGGCTGGCACAGCCCTGCCAGGCTAGGGGGGCACAGGGCAGGGCTGGAGCTTCTCCTGGGGCTCAGCCAGGCAGGCAGGACCCAGCAGTGCCAGGCTGGCACAGTCCTGCCAGGCTAGGGGGGCACAGGGCAGGGTTGGAGCTGCCCCTGGGCTCAGCCAGGCTGGCACAGCCCTGCCAGGCGGGGAGGGCACAGGGCAGGGCTGGAGCTGCCCCTGGGCTCAGCTCAGCCAGGCTGGTACAGCCCTGCCAGGCTGGGGAGGGCACAGGGCAGGGCTGGAGCTGCTCCTGGGGCTCAGCTCAGCCAGGCTGGGGAGGGCACAGGGCAGGGCTGGAGCTGCTCCTGGGCTCAGCCAGGCTGGCACAGCCCTGCCAGGCTGGGAGGGCACAGGGCAGGGCTGGAGCTGCTCCTGGGCTCAGCTCAGCCAGGCAGGACCCAGCAGTGCCAGGCAGGACCCAGCAGTGCCAGGCTGGCACAGCCCTGCCAGGCTAGGGGGGCACAGGGCAGGGCTGGAGCTGCCCCTGGGGCTCAGCCAGGCAGGCAGGACCCAGCAGTGCCAGGCTGGCACAGCCCTGCCAGGCTGGGGGGGCACAGGGCAGGGCTGGAGCTGCTCCTGGGCTCAGCTCAGCCAGGCAGGACCCAGCAGTGCCAGGCAGGACCCAGCAGTGCCAGGCTGGCACAGCCCTGCCCGGGTGAGGATTGCATTGCTGGGTAATTCCGTGGCAGTGGGGATCCATCAGCGATGGGTGTGTGCAGCTCGTGGGAGTTTTTGAGGTCTAGGGGTGAGACCTGCTGGGTGAAAAGAGAAATAAAACCAGGAAAAGTTCCAGCAAATCACCAGAAAGCACTGAATGTCTTCAGAAAAACCCTGGAGCTGGCTAGTGAAGAATGCATTGTTTACCTTCTACACAAAAGGGGTTTTTAAAATGATTTAATGTTCCTAAAATGATTTTTTCATAACCAGTGTTCAGTATGTTGGCACAGAACGAGTGGCTCTGCTGTGTGTGGGGGGGTCTGGCACAGAGAGCTGTGGTGCCAGGGGAGCTGGGAGGTGCCAGGGCTGCAGCTGTACCTGTGCCCAGGTGTGGGGCTCAGCCTGGCCTGGCACACAGCTCCTCACTGGGTGCTGCAGGAGAACGGGCTCTGTGAGTCACCCCCTCAGCTTGTGGCTTCATCTCTTTATCAGCAGCACAATTTTCATCTCAGGGAGAGAAAAGAACCACGGGAGAGGCAATAGTTTTGTCCATATATATATAATATGCAGTTGTTTCATGGTATAGTTCTTAAATTATAATTTATTATAATTATTACTGGTTCACAAACACTTCAGACTCCAATTAAACTTGTTTCAAACATCATGGGGAAATGTTTCTCCTTCCTGCGAGTGTCTGGGTGGTGGCAGAGCCACGAGGGAGAAGGCAAACTGTGGTAAAAGCAGGAAAACTGCAAAGGCATTGAAGGGATAATTGAGAAGTCATCACCCCTGCTATTGATTTCCTCCCAGCAGAGAAAGCTTTGTAGCAGATGAGAGGCTGGCTCTTCATTCTCCCACCTTGAAGAAAAGTGGTTGTGGGAGAGCATTTGGTTATTGCTCTCAACTGGGTAAGGATCCTCGAGGGCTTTGTTGGGCTGGGTTTAACTGTTTGACTCCAACCTAGGCAGCTTCTCTGGAAGGGGGAAATTGTTCAAGGAGCTGAAGAGGTGAGCTGTGCTGCAGTGGCTCTGCTTTTATCAGCCTGGGAGAGCAGCTCAGATGTGCCAGGAATATTCTGCAGGCTCCTGTAGGGCTCTCTGTGCTGAAAGCAGGAACCTGCCCCAGCATTTGCACACCTGAGCTCCTCCGTCTCCATCACCTCTGAGTTTGCTGAAGCTCAGGGATGTGAGAGCTGCTCTGCCTGCTCGGCTCCCTCTGAGGGCCAGCCCTGCCAGGGAGCTCCTGCCAGCACAGAAAATCCAGCAATCCAAGTGTCCCAGCCCAGCAGGGAGCAGAGCCCGAGTCATTTACCAACAAATCATCAAAAACGTCTCTGATCAATTTAAAACAAAACACTGAAGTATTTGAGTGGCTGAGTAACCTCCAGAGCAAGAAATAACACTTGTAGCTGTGAAAAGAACCGAGTGAACAGGGACTATAAATGAGAGAGCTTTATTCATAATAATGTCATCAGAGGAACCAGCAGGAGAATAATATTACTCTATCAAATATCTTGTGTGTCTGGATCCCTATGAAAAACAGAAGAAAGCAACTGAAAAATATTTACAATGAGAGAGAGGAGCTGGAGGTTTTAGCACGGTGTCAGGCTTATGCAATTGGTGTTCAGAGGCTTGAAGGAATAATTCACATCTTATAAATTCTAAATAATATTTGAACTTTACAGGAGTATATCTCGAAAAGAAAAAAAACCCAAAAGACTGAGACTAGTACCTGGGATTTTTGTGGTTTGGTTTTTTCCATGTAAGAGCAGGATAATGTTATAGGTGAGGCAGCTTAATTTCAATTTTGGGAAAAACAGCCAACCAGACCATACTCCTGCTTTTTCTTTCCACTTTCTTACTCTGATCTCCGAGCAAATGTCTCAGTGAAAGTGCCCAGATGTACAACTCCAATCAGTGGCAGGTAATTAAAACTTGGGGAAAGTTTTCCTGCACTTTCTGCTTCCCCTTTGCAGCCCCACGGCCAGCCCCGTGTGCTGGGTGCCTTTAATTGCCAAATCTCCCCAGATTTTGCCCCTCATGCCTCAGGTTTGCTGCTCTGCAGCTCCTGTGATTTGTTTTGAAGTAAACTCTGCTATTGATCCATTATTAAGAGGGAGTGGGGTTAGCACAGCCTTGGAGTGGGGTTTTTCCAAGGGTTGTGATTTCTTCAGCAGAAGGCAGGTCCTGTTTGATTCCAGACACTCTGCACAGAAATATTTTGCAGGCTGAATTTCCAATTACTCTCCAGTACCGGGCTGCCTAATGTGCCCATAATGAAAGTTCTGTTTGCATCGAGAGGGAGACAGATCCTGCTATCCCTGGTGTCATACTCTGCCCTCTCTTTTAGGGGGGAAAAGGGAAATAATGTTGTTCCGGTGCTAAATATTTCCAGTTTCAGCTTTGTCCCGAGCAGACACAGCCTGGCAGGTTCCCACCCAAAGTTTCTTTGGTCAGCAGTGAGAAATCCCAGAGAGTCTGGGACATATTTGAACTTTAAATGTGAGTGCAGTGCCTGTGAGGGACGTTTGGAGGAGTTTTGCTGTGTCCTGTCATTCTAGCTTCAACCTTTGACAGCCTTGTTGTGTGGACCCCCAATTAGTGCTTTGATCTCCTTCCCAAAGGACTTTCTGTATTTTTTGTCTAGAACACATAAATTTTCATATAATTAATGAAGGAAATGAGCAGAAGGTGTGCACCTCACTGCTCAGCTTTTAAATTTTATCTCCAAGGTCTGGTGGGTGTGCGCTTGCTTGCTTTATTCTTGTGTTGGTTTTTGCTTTGTTTGGTTGTTTTTTTAACCAAAACTGAGGTTATGGTCTCTCTATCCAAGCCCTTCCATCCATTAAATTTGGAGGGAATTTCAGATCTGGATTTTGCATACTTTGAAAATCAAATTAGCCTTCAATTATTTAGGGACTCGTCTTCAACTTTCCTTCTGAATGCAAATTCCTGAAGACATTTCTTACCCAGAAGAGTGTCTTCCTCACAGATGAACATGACCAAAGTTACTTTAGAGTTTAATTACTGTTTTGTGTAGGGCTTAAAATCAATGGTCTTGCAGGAGCTTCTGCTCTGAGAACTGAAATTTACAGTATCTGCATGTCAGGTGTACAGCAATAATTTATAATATAAATTTATTCTCGCCTTGCAATGCCTTCAGCACTGCACAGACCAGAAAACCCAGCAGTCTGACACAGAAATGTGTCCTGGCCTATGAAAGCATTTACAGCTCTGATTCCATGATGTTCATCACAATTACAGCAACCCAACCTCCCAGACTCCTTGCAGATGACTTTAATTTATGAGCCTTGGGCCCATCTCTCACACGGAGTTTTTAAGGTCGTTTGATTTAACTTTTTAATTTTTTGTTGCTGTTGTTGTAAATAGATTGGTCATCCTCATATCTTAATAAAACAAAAATTGAATTATATGCATCACCGAGCAAGCATGACAGGACTTTTGCTAGCAGATGTAAAGTGTGAAAACCTGTGGGAAAATCCCATTCAGCTCAGGTTCCACCTGAGAACGCTGCAGTGCACTGCAAATGGATCCAGCCTGAAGAACACAGGAGCAGGGCAACAATGGAAATCAATGATTTGAACCTAATTAAAAAGACCTGATAAAAATTCTGGAGAGCCAGATGGCAAAGTCAATTCTCAGTATAATATCTGTGCAGATAAAGAATATGATTAGCTGTTGACATTCTGCAAGGGTAGAATGATCTTATCAGCAGGATGTCAAAGTATTTCTTTAACAGTATTAGACTGTGCTTTTTTTAACTATTGTACACCTGGCTTAATGGAAATAATTTTTCTTCTGGGAAGCATGAGACACAATGTTTTTCTCAGATGTCACAGTGCAGAACTCACGAGTTGGTTATCTTGATAAAAGCTTTAGACTTTGACTGCTGAAGGCAGACACCGACAGGACTTGAACATTAAAGCTGAAATCCAGCTCAAATTACAGGTGTGCTGACCACTTTGGTATCTATCTCTCCATTTGTGTTTGTGGAACCCAGACAATTCTGTTGAAGGAGAAGGAAATTTTGGACAAGGAAGTTTTCCTGTACACATGTGTAGTGCAGCAAATAGTGCCTTCAGCTGAGCTGTTCAGCTTTTGTGCAAAGTGCTTAAAAAGACAAAATGGATAAATGATGTGATGGCTCCATGGCTAAAGCAGTCATGCTGGAGAGAAGATTTCTGGTGTCTTTCAGCTCCTCTTCCACTTCCTGGACTGGAAACACCAAAGTGTGGACTGAAAGTGTGGTTTGAGAGTTTCCTGGGGGGGAGAAGGTCCAAACTGAAATGTTTTTACAAGAAGAATTCAATCTAGGTCCTGGATATGCCAGGCAGGAGTGGTCTGATCACACATCTACTGAGTAAAGCAGGACTTGCAGCTGTGCACCCCTGGTTTCTCATTGCCTCCCCTGGAGCTGTGGCTGTAGTCATGGCTAACAAAGGTTTCCACGTTCATTTCCTGCTGTGTGCAGAGATCTGGAATGAGTGTGGGTGCTAGCAGGTGATCAGCCATTTAATTCTGGTTTCAGACCACTCAGCTGGTGCTGCTGATGTCAGCTTTTGGGACAGGATGGCTTGGGAGCTTTGCTTACCCCTGAGTTAGCCAGGCTGGCTGACTGCTGGGTGTTCCAGAGCCCAGGGAGCTGCTGTGAGCTCCTGTCCCTGCACAGGCTCTCCTGCAGCAGCTCCTGGCTCTGCTCTCCAGGCAAGAGCTGGAAAATGAGGAACAGAGGCGTTATTTGCTGATGGAATCCATTTCTCTGTGAAGAGGTCTGGATTTCAGGGCTGGAGCAGTTTCAGTGCTGGACACTGGAGTGTGTCCAGGCTGCTTTAGGGACAGCTTTGTGGCCAGGCCATGGTTCATTCTTGCCCTTTCCTGTGACGTTGCTCACAGGGGTCCCAGGATGAGGGAAGAGAGGAGAAAGTTGACTCCATATTTCAAAGGACTTGATTTATTATTTTATGATCTACATTATATTAAAAACTATACTAAAAGAATAGAAGAAAGGATTCCATCAGAAGGAAGCTAAGAATAGAAAAGGAATGAATGTCAAAGGTTTGTCTCTGAC
>LTAT01000007.1:1490343-1512770 GCA_003286495.1 Chlorodrepanis virens | reverse complement strand
GGTTGGTTGGTTGGTTGAACGAAGGGTTCCTTGGTTGGTTGGTTGGTTGAACGAAGGGTTCCTTGGTTGGTTGGTTGGTGTTCCTTGGTTGGTTGGTTGGTTGAACGAAGGGTTCCTTGGTTGGTTGGTTGAACGAAGGGTTCCTTGGTTGGTTGGTTGGTTGAATGAATGGTTCCTTGGTTGGTTAGTCGTTTAATTCCTTGGTTAGTTGGTTGATTCCTTGGTTGGCTGGTTGCTTGGTTGCTTGCTTGCTTAGTTGCTTGGTTGGTTGGTTCCTTGCTTGGTTGGTTGATTAGTTGGTAGGTTTTGGGGTTTTTGTGGCACCTGTGTGTATTTCTGCAACCACCCCTCACGTTTTAGTCCACAGAGGAATATCTCAAAGTGTCAGCAGCCTTAAGTCTATAGATTGCTGCAGGTTCGGTGAGCAGCAGCTGGGTGGAGAAGAGAGATCCTGTTTTCCCTGCCGGTGACAGAAATCTGTGGTTTCCAGCAGAGATCTCCACAGGACAGGGCTGCTGAGAGCTGCCAGAGCTCCAGCCCTGCACTGTGCAGAGAGGGTTAATTCAGAGCCCACCAGAGATCAAACGATCCCAGCAGACACAAGCCTGGCTCCCCATGGGCCCTGTGTAGAACAGCCTGTCACTTAGCTCTGTTTGGCTTCTCATGCAATTCCCATCTCCAGCAATCAAAGTGTGCATTAGAGTCATTATCACTTCTGTTGCTTTCCTTGTACCTGCCTTTCAAATCGTCAGAACGACGTCTTTTGTTCTATAATAAATTAATTGTCTTTGAATCTTCTATCATTGGCAGATGGATTTCTTTGTTTAAATATAAATATGAAGATGCCGATTTATTTGGATTCCTGAGTGCTGATTGTATGATAATTGCATCTTCTTGTGAATAATTAAATTATTTTCATATTATGTTAATCTCATTTCCCTTAAAGCCTGCCTGAAAATCAGACTGACTTATTTACATGTATAGGTGAATACTAATCCAGAAGGATCTATTTTTAGACTGCAAAAACTGTTTTCAAAGCTGTCCTTTCATGATTGGTAGTGCTGGTAAAAGCACTGCAAATGCAGCTGCAGGAAGTAACATTTTCCCAAAACAACAGCTCATGCTGGTTATGCTGCTGTAATTCCATCCTGCTGGTGTTTTATAAATAAATAAATAACAGGAAAGGACTAAAAATGCAGATCAGGCTCACACTACACTACATGTTGGGAAAATATGTGCTTGAAGTTTCTGCTTATCTAAGAGGGTTTTTAATAATCAATAGCCTTTGCTGGTGCCATCCATTTGTTGCATCCAAGTTATGGAATGTGTTGCAGGGATCCTCCATCAATTCCACAGGAAGAATCCTGTGGTGGAATAAAAAAAGGAAACACAATGGCTTCAACTTTACAAAACACAAAAATTTCAACTTCATGCTTGAAGCTGAAATTTTTTTATTATCTCAATTGAAGTCTTAACTCTCTAAAAATATAATTAATTGTGTAATGATGATTGCGCAAATTGTGCAGTCAAAATAAGTGCAAATAGTCCAGTACCTGCCACTTGACCTCTAGGTCCTGAGGTCAACAGCTTCACCTGTGGCATGAGCACAGGGGACAGAAGATCAGTAGTGTCCTGGGACAATTAGGATATGGATACTTTCCTCTTTGGTATGGTAAATTCTGCATTGGTTCATTTTCCGTTTATTAAAATGCTCTAAAACTTGGTATTCCTTGGTGTGGAATTCTCCTTTACATCCAATGCATGTTACACCAGGTTTGGGTAACATGCATTGGACTCTTGCTGTTTTCCTCTCTCTTATTCCTAAAACTGGTTCCAGGGCTACTCTGGCAAAATTTATTCCAGAATTTAAAACCTCCACAAATGTTTTGCATTTTTCATCTGGAAAAAGATATGAGAACAAACTCCTTTAGTACCAGTTATGCAATATTGCTATGTTTTGGCCAGAAAAATGAAAGATCTTTCTCCAGCTGGAATATCAGTACTCAAGGATATTCTATATTGCTGAATACCAGCAATGCTGATCACCACTGCTACTTCATGCTCTTCGTCCTCAGGAAAACACTTTATGAGAAATGGAAATATATTGAAGATTAATGCTTATGCTTGGTCCTATGAAGTGAAATCCATAGCATTTAACATCACTTTGAGGTCACAATTTCTTCTATAGAAAGAAATCCATAACAGAAGATTTATAGGATAGAAATCTATGATAGAATATTATGGATTTCTATTCTGTAGGAGTCCATATTGGATTTCTTCTATTATTGATAGAATTAATTAATGAGTAGAATAGAAATCTAAAATAGAAGAAGTCCAATACAGACTCCTACAGGAGTATGACTAGTGGGAAGTGTGTTCCAAGCCCAGAGTGTCTGGAGCAGTAAAATATTTGAAAGGAGAGGGACGTGTGTTGGCATGGCAACACTACTTAACTCATATTTGCCAAGGCCACTATAATTACTTAGCTGAAGCCACAGGTCACAGGAAGAATGTTATCAGAACTAAAATTGTTCCATCTTGTCCTCAACTTTCAGGCCAGCGGTTTCTAGATAAATCAAGAAGTGCAGCTTGACTGGAGGAACTCGCTCTCTCTTGCCTTGGCCTCAGCAAAATCTCATGTAAGTACCCTTTTGATCTGGTGTGTTATCGATGCAAATTGCAGATTGTTTTGGTGAAAGTGTCTTCTTTATTTACAGGATGAAATGTCTGGGTATGAAAAGTGGATTGTTTAGTTGGCTGAGGTGTCACTTTGGAGTGTGTTTCAGAAATTGCTACTCAATACCTGAGAGCAGCCCCGTATGACAGCGGCATTAGAATATAAATCAGTACAACAAAATCCAAAAGGGATGAGGAGGGAGCATTCAGGACAGAGCACTGTGCTCTCCTGCATTTATACAGAGAGGTGGACATTTGCTCATTTGGGGGTTGCTGTAGAACTGGAAGGTGAGCAGCAGCTGGATTGCTGCACGGCTTGTGCTCAGTCATGGTTTAGCTGAAAACCAAGAGCTGTGGTCTGCCCTAGTCACTACTACAGGTAAAAATTGCTCTTGTCAGCACAGGGGTTTGATTTTTTTGATCAAAGTTGAAATAACCTAATACCATTAAAGACAGTTCATTGAAGATAAAGGTTGAGAATTTGCTGTCACGGTTGTCATGTCTTTCAGTAGGAGAATTCAGGAGTTGATAATATTTCTGCCTCTCCAAATCCATTTAACTTGCTTACAAACATGGAACAGTAAATATTCATAGATTAAACAGTGGTAATTAATTAAAATTCTAGTTAAAATAATTCAAATTCTAGTTGATGTTTAAACTTAATTTTTAATTTTTTTCTTTGGTTCCCTGAAGTCGTGCACACCATATTGTAGAATTTCACATGTGGGCTATAACACCCACTGTTCCTGATAAATGGCTTGTAAAAGAAAGGCACTATGGATTTTAATGGTATTTAAGCTTTATTTCTATTTTCTTCTTGGATTTATAATGTGCTTCTTCTATTGATCCATACCATTAATGCCAAGATATGCTACATTTATTTTCTGAGATTGATCAAGCAGAGGATGGTTTGTTGGCATTAACTGGGATGGGCATAAGGAGAAGAATCTTGGAGCAGAAGGAACAGATATTTTCAATGAAAAATTCCTAGGGAATATTTCTCTTACAGTATAGATTTTAGATACTAGTTTGAGTTACCAATAAAGATAGAGCCCAGAGGGAAAATTTTGCTTTGCTTCCCCCAGATAGAGTCTCAGCTGGTAGAAAGAGGCTCCACTCCTTCCATTTCAATGGGCTTACACCACTTCACAGTGTCAATATGGGGAAAAAAACATCACTCCATCAGCCTTCCAGATAAATAATCCAGTAATTAATCCGAGTAGCATTCTCAAAATAAAAATGTAGAAATGTTCTTGTTGGAGCAGAGAAACAGAATAGCAAGGTTGTCTGAGTTCACACCTTGCTGGGGCTACTGATTGAAATTGAAAAATCAAAACAATTTACAAGAAAGCAAAAGCAATTAGCAAAAGAATATAACAACAGCGAAGTTTATCACTTGGAAATGATCTTATTTGTTCCTCAGAAATCTTTATGGGTGAAATTTCCTTGGAGGTGTTTCTTTTGTAATTGACTCGTAGAGTTGTCTATTCGCGTCTATCTATTAATGTTTGGTGGTAATATTTCATTTTGCTCCATTTGCTTAAAATGGGGCAAATGGGGTCAGCCCTGGCAGCTGCTGCAGCTCCCCACGAGCACCATGGTCTGAGGGACAGCCCCTCCAAAGGCTCCTCTGTTTTCACTGCCAGTCCTTTGCTGTGCCTGAGCTCTGCACGAGGACTTCGCCCTCCTGCAGCAAAACCAGAGCAGCCCTGGACAGCTCCTGAGGGAAAGGGGGGGAAAGGAACACCCACTGCAGTGTGTTTGAATAAATGAAATGTTAGCTTCAACCATCAGCTCATCACCCATCCTGCTCATTGCGCTGCTGCCTGGAGATTCTGGGTCAATTCCTGGAAAAATCTGGGCTTTTGGGTTGTTTGTTCTCTCTATTGTTCCTAAAATGTTTTGCTGTTTTCAGAATTTATGGCTTGATGTCTGTCTGACCGTCATCATTATCAAGACTTGTGGTTTATTGCTATGGATAGAAAAGATTTTATTCTCACGTTGGGATAATTTAGACTGGGAGAGGTTTGGGAGCAAGGCTGAACGAATGTTCCATGATGAAAGCTGCAGTTATCCCATCACAGTGTGGCTGTCTCTCAGCACAGGGGATCTGGCTGACCTTTGACTGGGCTATTTCCATGGATTTTTCCCTGCTAGAAGTGCCTTTTAATGAAAGATCTAATCACTAATAACTTACTGGAACTCTCCTGTTTTGCTCTTCTTCTTGAGGCTGCAAATCTTATTTCAGAAGTCCAAGGTGCCTGTAACTTCCACTTTGCATTAAATTATTTAAAAAAAAAATCCTCCTGCTATTAATATTTAGCATTTAAAGTTTCATTGACTGAAGAGAACTCCATTGACTCAAAGCAGTTGGAAATCCTTTCTTGCTCAGCTGGGATGCTGTCAATTAATGGGTAAGAATTCAGTCTCCCTGGCCCAGGACTTCACTGAGTTGTGCCCAGTTTGTAGCTGAGATTCCCAGCTCAGGAGGATGAGAGTACAGGGTTCAGACTGCACCTCGGGATTTCAAAGATCCAAGTCTTGGTAGCAAAGAATTAAACACAGAGCTCATAGGGTGCACAGCTTAAATTCCCCTGCTGCTTTTTTTTTTTGGTTTTTTGTCTAAATGTATCTTCTATTTGCTTTGTGTCAGTGAGAGGGAGAGAGTGGCCTCTCCTGGGGGGTGGGATGTAAAGGTTTGGACCTTTTTCAGTAAGGCAGAGCTCAAAATTAGGCCTTTGAGTGTTTAAAACTGTCTCTGAGCCCCAGAACTGCACTGCTTCTGCCCCGGATCTGTGTCCTGCTAGCTCACCTCTCCAAAGCTCCTCTCTGCCTTTCAAGGGCCCTGGAGCAGCACTGTGCATCTCCTCCTCGTGCCAGGGGCAGGATGTGAGGCTCCATCTCCTGGGGCTGGTCCAGCTGTGGGTGCAGCCAGCGCTGGGGCTTTTCATCCTGCTCTGAGGGGATCTTTGTGCACATCTCAGCCCTGCCCAGGACCCCAGCTCCCAGGCACTGCTCTGCAAGTTGGTGATCAGCAGTGAATAATTGCACTGTCTGTGCCCTTTATTTGCCATTTGGTCACCCTGTGCCTTCACTGTCAAAAAATTTCATCTTTTCCAACTGGGCATTAAATAGCATGATGTGTTTGGTATCAGGATAATTCTGCCACTATAAATTTATTATCTACATTGTGATGAACTCAGCTGAGCTTTTATTGGCTATCCTGATTGTGATCTTTTAAAAGAAACCACTTCAAGCTGCAATAGGTACAAAAAAGAGCTATTAATATGATTAGAAAATAACTGACTATGCAATTTTCTTCTAAGAAATTTTCTTGTTCCCGTCCCAGTTCCTTGCACATACCAGAAAAGCTTCAAGTGTTTTAAATGTGTATTTTCTTTCTGCCATGTAGATGAAATTGCTGTAACAGATTTGCATTTTTTTTTTCTCCTACAATGCCTTTTATACCTGCTTTTACTTATCTCACAGTAGCACTGGGAAACAACAGCAGTATGGGATAGGTGTGACATCTCCTACAATAACTGCACTCCCACACAAGTCATTTTAGGGGGTGCAAAACTTGTTCCCCTTATTACTTCATCTAAATCAATACTGTAATCTGTTTGGTTTGGGAGACGAAGGGCTTAATCCTGGTTATTGTACTGTGTGGGCAATTTATCCAGAGATTTAATAAATACCACACAAAATCAAATTTAATGCAAATTTAGAATTCAAACTTGACATGGTTATTGAATATATACCTCCATGTCAAGTGCAATGAGATTCCCCTGGCAGAGACAGAACCAGGAGCCAGCTCTGTGGGCAGTGAGAATTTGCAGTTAGAATTTCAGGGAGAGACAGAAGCATTTTTCAGCTCTTAACCTGGCCTGCCCTTTGAGAGAGTCTGGAGAATCTTTGGATAGGTCTCTTCGTGGAGAAACTAGGAAAGGTTTGGTCAGATCTTTTGGGGCCAAGTAAATGGATTGCAATCAAGAAAATCCCATAATTGTACTGTGACTTACAGGTGTAATATAGCATCAACTATTGAGTGCAGTATAAAGTCCACTCAGAGCAACAACTGCAATCACCCAGTGCAAAACAAAACTAAATAAAACAAACTGTTAGTGCAATATGAGACTCAGGGAAACTGCCAAGGGCTTCGGGGATCTCTGTTTCTAGGAATGGGGGTTCAGAGAAATAATTGCATTAATTCACACATTCTCTAGATAATTCTGGCAGAGATAGGAGGCAAAGCAAAGGTGTGATCCCTGCTGCCCAAAGAACGGGAGCCATAAAATGTTGGAGATCGTGAATGGCCAATTTCTACTGCAGCCATTGGGAATTCCTTCCCCTGTGAGTTCTGTGTCTGAGCCAGGAGAGCTGAGCAGTGCCCAGAGCAGCTCAGGCTGGGGATCAGGGGCCAGTGGAGAGCAGGGAACATTTTGTGCCTGCAGATTTACTGAGCCACCACTGCAGGATTGCACTGGCCCAGGGGCTCTCCCTGCTGAGGCCTCCATTGCCACAAGATTTCTGTGGGTAAATGCTCATTTCCATTTATCTAACCACTAATAATGGAATCAATCACAGATAAAATCATTAGGTTTCTTCATTCTGATGCAAGGTTCAGTAAAGAATTGTGTGTTTTATTTTTGTTTGCTTGATTTTAAAGAAATCTTGCAAAGTGCATCTTACAGAAAAAACCACATTTTCCATCATGATTAATCCACTGTTTGCTCTTAGCTGCCAGTAGCCAAAATTTGGCTTCTGTGGCTGATAGCAAGCAGAAAAGAAATGTCACCTCTGAGTCAGAATGAAGAGAAAACAATTTTGAAGAAATAAGGTTTTGGCAGGGAATCTTCATGTCATGCTTTCCTGGTGAAGTCTTAATAAGAATCTTTTTTTAGAGGCAAGCAATGGGGCAGTGGCCTGGGCTGGCCCAGCTGGGGCCTCCAGAATGCCCTGAGGGACAAGATCAGCTGTGGTGTCAATGCTTACCTGAAGAACAGACTCATCTTTGGAGTCTCTCTCTGTTAATTACATTCATTCTCCCTGACTCAGGTTTTTATTTTAAAATCTGTTCTTTCTTAAGTAAGTCATCCTAAGGGCAGCTCTCTCCAGGCTCACTGTGTATCGCATAATATATTGTGGCTTTGGCTCTTTCAGTTCCAATCTGAATTGGAAAGCTCTTCAGAAAAATCAAATTTCTCTCCTTGTGTCAGGAAGTCTCCTGCCCCTCTTTCCTGCTCAGCTGTCCATATTTCATGCCCCTTATTCTGCCATTATGATATAATTTCAATTTTCCCTAATTTGTCGTCAAGCTAAATTTATTTTTCTTCGTTTTTATTTCAACCTCAAAAGCTCTTGTACTTTTTTTTTTTGCATAAATTTGTAAATTAACTTTTACTAACCAAAAAAAATCCCCAGGATGTTTTGTTTCCTTGGCTGGGCAGGATCAGATGGGACAAGGGAAGGGAGCAAGGAGGGCTGTGCTCAGCTGAAGTGACAAATGCAAATCCTTCTGTTACCTTGGATTAAAAAGGGCTCCCCTGAAGGGTGACTGAGCAGTGGCTGCATTACAGTGTCAGCTGCAAAACCTTTAATGGAGAGAAATTGCCTCAACTAATCTATTTGTCAGTAGGGAGGGGAAGTAGGAAACTATATATAACTTAGAAGCTGAAAGGTTTTGCCCTTCTCCAAAAGAATAAAATAATATAGCCCTGAATAATGGGTTTGATTCCAGTTTTAAATTAGAAATCCAATTTGTTCTTATGAGCTCCCTACTCCATTTCTTCCTACTCTCTCAATTCTGCTGGGTGACATTGGGAGATAAAGCAGAATTTACAAGATTGAAATAGGTAAATTTTTCTTAAAGGTAGACTGAAACCCGTCCAGAATGATGTATTATAAATTGCATTGCATTTATTAATAAATGCCAAGTATCCCCAGATAAGATAATTGAGTTTTATGCTTAGAGATGTGTTAAATGTAGATGCCAAATCAATTCTTTTCATTATTAGTGTTACCTGTTGTAGGTGCTGAAAAATGGGATTTTTGAGCCCATCTGAATGCAGCGTTGTGGCCATAGGAACACATGCAGAGGACCCAGAGCTGGCAGGGGCGAGAGTGCTGTTAGAATAAGTGATTTATATCATTTGGAAGCACTCTCAGAAAATGGCCTCCTATAGAAGTGCTGTTTAATAATTTATCCCTGTTTAAGTTGGGATTTGTCTGCTGTGTTTTGTGCTCATCGTGCCCCAGGGTGGGAGGGATGAAATGACTCCGGGCACAATTGAGGTTATGAAAAACTCTGCCAAATGGCACTTCCACAGCTTAGCTTTAATGGAGCAGAGATCTTCTCAACGGTGAGACAAGTCAAATTTATTGCCTTCTCCTGAAATGATTTTTTTAAAGGAAAAGAGTACAGAAAGAGTGCAGGTTCCACCTTGCTATTCTGAGAATCCCATCTGCACTCAGAGAAGTGAAAACTTGGGTGGTGGCTGGAAAGTCAAGTGCAAATGTTAGAGACTGGCAGCACCACGTTTGCCACAGGAACATTTATTGCTCCCGTGGAAATGGAAGTGTTTCTAGGGAGTATCCCAGGGGAATTGTGCTCTTTAAGTGCTGAGTTTTCCGTACTCTCTTGCTCACAGGACTTCAGAGTCCTTCATTACCTGCTGTCCATAAATCACATTCTTGCATTTGGTTACACAAATTAATGGATTCCTTTCTCGCCTCTGCCTCACACAACCTTCACCCTCTTCTCATTGACTGAAATTCCCACTTGGAAAAAACATCATTTCAAGTTATGAACCCTGTGGAGTCCAACTGAGGCTGAACTATTTCTTATCAAAGACTTCCCCATTTATTATTGCTATAGGGTTGTAAATTGTTGTGTAGAGGACGCTGCTGCAGGGACAGCAGTGAAAATGTGGGGACAATGACAGGACCACAGCCAGTTGGGGTCCCTGTGAGCATTTTCCAAGTCTCCAGCCTTCAGTTCTCGAGGCATTTCCCGAGCCAGAGCTGAGCTTTTGTAAATTTCTGGGTGGAAAAAAATAGATTTAAATTCAAATATTTACTTCCCTGCACGGACACTCTTTTGATGTTAGTGGACAGGAATTGTCACTGAAGGATTTTCCAGAAGCTGCAGAGCAGCATTCAATGACAGAGCACACATTTCCTCTTCCAGAGGACACGGTCTGGACATGAAATTGCAGAATGTTTTAGTTAACAGGGTATTGGTTTAAGGACTGAGGTGAATCGAGGGTGTGATGAGAACCTCTCCATGTTTTTATTTAAAAAGTGCTTTGTCTAATAGCACAGTCTGTACTCCAGTGCCTGGAAGGGAAGGATGCCATTCCCAGGGTAAAGAGTGACGGTGTATGGGAAAGAGGAGGGAATTCCTGGCTGATTCAGGATGTGTCAGCAAGGCCAGGGACAGACAAGTGCAGATGTGTCTGGAATGAAATCATTCAGGGCCTTAGAAAAGCTCTTGACTTTCTTTCCCTTGATGTAAGAACACCCACACTGAATTTTCCCTCCTCTCCTCCCAAGCGAGAAGTCAGCAAACCCTTCCAGCACTTGGGAGCTGGAGGTGATGGATTCACCTTGCAGCCAGCGAGGGAGTGAAGGGTTTCTGCAGAGAGCAGCCCTGGCTTGGCCCCAGGCTGAGCCCCACTGCCCTTCCCTGCCAGCAGTGCCCTGCCCTGCCAAGGGTCTGCTGGGCTGGGACCAGCCTGGAGTGGCACCGAGGGCACACACTGCCATAGGGAAAAGCTCTTCACTGATGGATTGACCCTTTTTCCAAGATGGAATTGGATGAAGTCCCACATGCCCAGTCAGAATGCTGCCCCCTGTGTCCCCTTCCCCTCCAGAGACATCTGACACTCTCCAGGAGGATTTGCCTTCATGGAATGCCAGAATGGCTTGGGCTGGAAGGGACCTCAAACCTCCTCCATGGGCAGTGCACCCTGATGGGTTTCAGTGTTTGGAGAGCTCCCATCACTGCCTTTGCTCATGCAGATGAACTGTCCTCTTTACCCACTCCCATCACTCGTGGGTGAGCTCTCCTCCTGACATCCCCCCTCACATCCTTGCTAATATCTGCTGTGCTCAGATGTGTCCCCCATGGAAATTCTTAGCCTTTAAGTGCTGGCAATGTTAGCATATTGTTGCTGTAGGCTAAGTGTAATTCTTTTAATCTTGATGGTAATTTCCTGGTTAAATATTTTAAATAAATACATTTCAATAAATAACTTTGTACAAGGAATATTAATCCTATCGCTTTAGCTGTATGTTTGGATATTTGGTTATTTCTGACTCTCTAGTTTTTAACTTTAATATTTGCAGTCTAATTTGGCCAAGAGGATTGTGTCTTGTTAGCAATGATGTGTCTCGATCAGCACGTTGGGTTTCTGTTGGTATCAGAGCACAGAGTGAAAAATGAGGGAGGGTTTGGAATTCTGTTCTTCTCAGGGATCATCTCGAGCACTGGGGGTGAGAGGGGACTTTGTGCTGTGCTCCCTGGTTCAGGATGTTGTAACACTCAAAGGCAGGTTTTATGCCCATGCCTTTCACCTGTTTAAGATAAAGGTGAGCAGTTAATTGTGGCTGAGATATTCTTTATGTCCTTGTAATTGGACAACTGCAATTGTAGCACAGATGCTTTTATTACATCCAGGGCACTCCTGAAACAAAGGGATTTCATCTCAATTTGTGGCAGTATTCACAGGAATGTGTTTTGATGATCCTTGGCACTTTCATTGATTTCAGTGCAGGGCAAAGAAAACCAGGTTTGCAGCAAAGAGCCAGCTCAGGTGGGTGATGGTTTTCTCACAGACCACGACAATAATCAGCTTTTAAACAGTCAGGAGACAAGCAAGGGATGGAATCTGAGTTGAATTGGATTTCTGGCCTTGGCATGGAGGATTTCATACAGGGGGGAGTGAGGAGTTATGAGCGAGGGGATTTCATTTTTCCTTGGGATTTTGGTGCTAGTGCAGATCTGCTGTGATTGCTTCCCCTCTTCCCTCCATGAGCTCCTCACAGTTTTAAGGCTGACCTGTAAAATATGAGGTTTTTCCTGCTTGAAGAGGTTTCCTATGAAGAAATGCTTTCTTTATGCTCATTTTAGACTTCTAAGGTAAAAATACTAAGAGCCTCAGAATTTCCATGGAGAATTTCTGGACCTTTGCTCCTTTGTACCCCACCTTTGGCAGCCCTGGCTCTGTTTGGGTCTCACCCCAGCCCCATGGTCATGTGTAAAATCTGGGTTTGTTTTTGTTTCCAAAACATTTGTGCTGTTTTTCCTCATTTTAATGCTCTCCTCATGAAACCTGGTGGAGCTCAGGTTGCTACAAATGAGTTAAACTGGGACACCGTGGAGATAATTTCTTTTTATGGTATCAGTGCCCAGATATGGAAATACTCAATAGTTTAAGCTTTATTTTTTCACATAACAAAATGCTAAATTTCCCTGAATGTCATCAAAAAAACCCAAAAAATCTCCTACTGGAGGAATTGAACACATCCATTGCATATTTTTATAGATTCTATAGCATTTTGTTATTTCCTCTGGCTTAATTTTATGTCTTTTTCATCTTTCTGTCCTATTTTTCTGGCTTCTCTTTTTGCCCTGTCTCTGTAATAATGCAATTTGAATTTCTAGAACTGTTCCAATGAACGTTGCAGAAAAACCCAACACTTTGTAAGGCCCTAATGGAAGTCCTTTAAAAGTTAATTTTAGAAAACCAATTTGTTCCAATCAGTTCTGTATAGATGACAATTTCCTTGGCTCTGTGTCTGTTTTACAAATATTCATATACAATTATCAGCACTTACATTTTTCAAACAATATTTGTTCTCTTTTCCATTTGTTCCTGCTCCGTGGAAAGCCTGAACTTTGCTGTTGGGGGAAGTTTTTTATTTGTGACTAATCCCACAAGCCAGCTGAAAGCTCCCACATGCCAGAGCAGCAGCCTGAAATACACTCTGGGTGAGAAGCAGAGCAGGGACCCTTCCAGGAGCTGTGAGGAGCAGCTGGAGAAGGTTTGCACAGCCTTTCATTGAGCAGTGGGTGCTTCCAGCAGCCAAGGGCTGGCTCTGAGCTCTGCTTTGCAGTTTGCAGTTGAATCAAGGGCAGCAAGCCAACAATGCTGCTTTTTACCAAACTTGGAGAGTGTTGAGCAGCGCAGAGAAACGAATCTCACTCAGGATAAAAACAGAGAGGGAGAACTTAAAACAGTGGGGAACTTTAAAAAATCTGTTGATGCTGAGCCTGGGCTGGCTCCAGAGGGGAATAATGAGAGGCCAAGGGAATTCTGTGCCATGCCTGTGCCACTGGCATTGGCTCTGCTGAGGTGCCAGGGGAAATCCTGGAGCTCTCAGACCTTGCCCAGCAGATTCTGTGCTCAGAGAGTCCAACCTGGGCTGCAAAATCCCCACCTAGAGGAGGGGGGCAGCTCTTTTAATTCCACAGCACCACCCTGGTGCTTATTTATCTTATTTATATATAAATGCCAAACAATTGGATATTGTTTTGGCATTTCAAAGGGTCTGTGCCAGCTCTCAGCACTTGTGTCCTGGCTGGCACCTGCTCTGCCAGAGCTCAGGGAGAAACTGCTGGATAGGAAATAGGGAATGGTTATGGAAAGAGAGTTGTTATCAAATAAGGAATTGCTGTGAAACATAACTGCTATTAAATAGGGAATTGCCATGAAAAGAGAATTGTTATTAAATAGGGAATTGCTATGAAAAGAGAATTGTTATTAAATAGGGAATTGCTATGAAAAGAGAATTGTTATTAAATAGGGAGTTGTTATTAAACATAATTGTTATTAAATAGGTGATTGTCCTGAAACAGATGATTGCAATTAAATGCACAAGAGCAGAGATGCAGGCTTGTGCTGTGTTTGACAGGACTCTGGGCACTCCAGCAGTAATTAGCTGCTGTCATTAGGCTGCTGCCTCTTGCCACAGCCTGACAGCAGAAATGCAGCAGTTCAGGTGGTGACAGCAGAAAAGCACTTGGGTACAGCACTGCTCAGCTTTAAAAATGGCTTTTGGTGAAGCACATTTCAACCCACCCAAACCATTTCTGCAGAAGTGATTTAAAGTCTGTATGAGTCTTTTTTCCATTTATTTTTCATGAGACAGGCAAAGTGGATAAATTATCTTCAAATTGGGATTTAGTTGTCTAAGTAACTTGTTACTTACTCAAACTTTTAATTAACTAAACTGTTCTCTTTATAATTCATGTTGAGCAATTTCCTGCAGCAGTATTTTACAGGTGAAAATCCATGGGTTGCTGATTTACTGAATGTGGAATAAAATATGAAGAGAATGACTTGTAAAAAGATTTTAATTTATTGTTTTTTCATTTCACTTGAGGATGCCCTTATTTTTTCTGTGCTATTCCATTTTTTCCTAAAAGCATTATGTTATGAAAAAATTGACATATATACCATCACTTTCTTAAGCTGTAAGGTTATTGTAAAGAATTTCAGGATATTCCTCATGGAACAAAAAACTACTCAAGCACCAGTCTTAAGGGTTTTATTAAGATACCAAAAAGAAATATTTTAGTAAAAATAATACTAATACTAAAAAAAGAAAAAAAAAAAAATCCAGAAGGAAACTCTTGAAAGAGCAAAAGTTTGAAGAAGTCTTGTAATGCCCCAAAAAGAAATGCTGGTTCTTTGAAGGGGAGTATCAAAGCATCTCTCCTCATGATAACCTGTATTTTCCTCTTATTTGTCTCATCATTAGAGATTTTCTAATGCATTTTCTACTGCATTACATTGCATTCTGGACATGGTTTATATTTCCAGGAGAACCTGAACGTTTTCTCTGAAGTGGCTTTTGAGGTCCACCTGAATTTCCCTGGTTCTTGTGACAATCTCAAAAGAGATGAACTCGAGCCTCCACAGCAGGGAAATTTCCCTCCTCTTGCTATAAATTTATATCCTTTTTGTTTCATGGAGTGTTATTAGAAATGGTCAGCATTGCATCGATCCAGTAAGAGAGAATTGTTCATTTTTGCACCCAATCCTGCATTGCCAATTTAACCCTTCCTCACTCCCTTCAGGCAGAGCAGCCTGGATTCTTTGGGGGTTTCCTCTTCCAGGGTCTGACATTTCTCTCTGTAATTTAGTTTAGCCTGCCTCCAGCTCCTTATCGCTTTGTAAATGTCAGATTTGCAAAATGCACACAGAGCTTTATAGAAATGTGAACGGTTTGAGTTTGTGTCATCTCATAATTCTGTCATTCTTACACACTTCACTCCTTGGCTTTTCCTCCTGTCTGATTTCAGCCCTCCTGGAGTTCCCATTTCTCCTTGCATCCTTCTGTTTGCTGACTCTGGGTTTAATACACGTGGCATTTTCCCAGACACCTCCCACTGCCACATTTAACACGAAGCCAGAGGAGAATTTGGCTGTGAAGGAATCTCCAGAGGTCTCAGGAGCAGCCTAAAGCTGCAGAGGCCACAAGGAGAAACACAAAATCTTTGTTTCTTGTGCAAAAGAGGATCTTTAACAACAGGGAAATTTAAATTAATCACGTTAATCTCGTAATAGTGCTACCTGGAGATTTCAAATTAGGTATTAATTGAAATAGTTTTTGATATATTACTTAATTTGGAGTTGGAAAATCAGGCAAATTGGACATTATGATGATAAAGAAATAGTAAAGAAAAGATTGTTCTGTGTCAATTAAAAGGCTGTGTAACATTCTTAGCTGCTAATAATGAACCCCAATGCAAATGGAGTAGGCTTTTAAAAATTATTCTCCAAATTCCCTCTGTACCAACTGAAGAACAGATAATGGCAACATCAAATATATTTTCCTTATATTTTTCTTAATGCATTTACTACTGTAATGTCTGAACATTTACACATTTAGACCTAATAAATAACTTTAATTCCATAGAAAGATGGAGCTTCCTCTTCAAGGTGGCATTTTTTCAGCAAATAAATGTAATAGATTTTTGTGCTTGCTCTCTTATCCAAGTGCCTCTTTATCTATTAAATCCTTGACGTGCCATTTGCTGCTAAGTTATTGATAATTGTACAGACATTTTTATAATGACACAGAACAAAACACGACTGTGCAGAGTCTGCAAGGGGCTGCTGCAACATAAAACATGTAACGAGCTAATGGGTTCAAATTAATCACTGAATTAGTGAGGGAAAATAAAGAGACTGGCAAGAAGATGCCATAAAACTGTTCCCTTCAGTGCTGGCAGGGCTGTGGAGAAGGAGCATCAATCCCCAGCTGTCCCTGTCCTTTCTGGTTGTTTCTTTTCGGGGACTTTTTTGTTTCTGCAGGAGTTTTGCTCTGGCCCCACTCTGTGTTCAGAGAGAACACATTTCAGACAGCACAAATTTTGAGCAACAAAGTCAGTGCTGTTTCAGAAAGGGAAGAGATGTAAAGGTGTGAATAGGTGTAAAGGGAATAGGTGTGGGGTTATATTCATTAATTCTTTCCCAATTAATGAATATAACCACTCTAAGTGTGTTTGTTCAGCTTTAGACTGCAAAGTACCTTGGTTCATTCTGAAATGCCAGTAGATGGAGAGTTACTCTGGATGTCAGGAGAGTGGGATGGACTGAGAAACTGAGTCAAAGCTGCTGCTCTCTGACATGGAGGAAAGAGATGGATTTTGATGCTGTGCCCCACCAGCAGACACATTTTATTCCTGTTGTTACCCACCTCTGCCTTTCAGTAATTATGACTAAGAATGTAGAAAAAATTTGATTTTCCTTTTGCTTTCTGAGCTTTCAAATTCATTTTGCTCTGGGCAAAAATTTCTTCTCGTTAGTTTCTGGTTAATATACTGTGCTAACAAAACTCCAAAGAGTAAAGTGAGTTGGGGGGGTCAAGGAATGAAAGCTCCCCCCCCGTTTGGGGTTTTCCCAGGGACCCCTGATGTCCTGATTTCCCTGCCAGCACCCCCAGAGCAGCTTGGCCAGGGACTGAAATCCCAAATCCAAACTCCAGCACCTTTCACTGGAGCTGCAAGGAAAGAGCTACAGCTTGATTGAACCTCTCTAGGATTACATTTCAAGTCTACAGCCCTGAAAGTTGAGGAATAATATAATGAGTAATTAAACATGTGAATTAAAAGGTGAACCTCACACCGTGGGCTGAATCTGTTCAGGGTTTGTAGACTGTTTGAAAGGGAAAGGTCATTTATTAGCAAGTTCTTTTTTCCTCTGTTAGGTTTCAAAAATCAAATACCAGCCTAAGAAAAGGATAATTTTATAGCTCACTTCTGAAATGAAAACTACCCTTTCCAACTGCATGTGAAATGATTTCAGGAGTGAGTTAATCACACTTAGTCATCTCCATGGGCATTCTCTACAGGTTGGAGTGCCTAGAAAATGTTTATGCTGATAAAGGGAAATAAATGCCATGTCCTATGATTGCAATATTTCATCCAGATAAAATATGATAATGGGAACAATATGGGATGAAAATTGCATCTTCATTATGAGAATCTCGAGGGTACCAAAAAGAAGAGAGCAATTTAAAGATATGATACCCCCTGGATTGCTGCAGTGTGTTTGACTCTACAGTGGCACAGTGTAAGGCTTTGCAAATTTGATGTGATTCCTTAGAACTGATTGTTTTGGGATATTTTGCCCTCTTTCCTCCCTCCCAATACCTGTGTGTGATTTTTTTGCTGGAAGGACAAGTCAAGGTGCTGTTTGCAGGTCCTGGTGGTTGCTGTGGCCAGCCCAGGGTGTTTTTCTGAGGGCATTCCAGTAAATCCCCACACAGGGCTGTGTTCACCTTCACCTTGTCTTTCTTGGGGTGAATTCCTTCAGTGGCACCTGGGAGAGCTGTGGGCATAAATTGGGAATACCAGTGGAGGGATGGGACCTTTCCTCTGCCCATAGAAACTCTGTCAAAGTCTCCTTGTGGCAATTCCCTGTGTTTGATGCATTTCACTGGGAAGTGAGATCTCTATTATTACTGAAATTCTCTCCTCTTATTCACATCCATGTTTATTACAAATTCCAGGGGGACACAAGGCATAAGAGGTTCTCATTTTCACCTTTGTATTTATAAGAATGGAGGATACTTTTTAATGCCAATTTTTTCCTAAGAACAAATCCAGCAACAAGGGCTTTTTGTGTCTGAAAAGAATTCCTCTAACTTGAAAATGCTCAGTCAGTTACTAAAGACACAGAAAAGTTCCATATGAATAAATTCCACATTTAGGAAGTGCTGTGACAGCTGGAGTCCAAGGGAATATGGTGACTTTTTATTCTGCTTGAATTTTCGTTGTGGTTTAACCCCGCCTGGCAAGAGCCTTGCAGGATCTTCTTTGCTGGGAATTTGGGAAGCTTTGCTTTGCACCTCAGTGATTGTGTGTGAGGTGATGGCACTGTGGGACCAAATTGCTCACATGCACTGAGAAATCCAGGTAAATCATTCTGTTCTCTGCTGAAGCTGTGGCTTAGAATTAAGTTAACAACCCTTTATTCAGAACTGCCTCTGCCAAGTGCACAGAGTCAATCTGGCACTGAGGACAGCAAACATTATGACTGGGTGTCATGGAAATTTGGCTCCACTGCAGAGAGGTTCCTGCAGCTCAGTTCCACAGCTCAGGCCAGGAGCTGCAGCTGAAAGAGCTGAAAATCTGTTCCTGGGTTGCTGAGATGATCTGAAACTCCCCCCTCAGTCAGTCTGAAGCCCAAGCCAGGAGAACCCAGTCTTGCATCAGTTTATCAAATAGGAATTAAATGAATCTTCAATAAGTTCTGCTGGTGGTGATGACTCAGGACATCTGGCAGTTAATTGGATCTATGACTTCTGTGTGTTTTAAAATAACTTCTAATGTGATTTCCTACCCAACATCTGGATTTGGAGAGCAATTCCAGGAGTGTGTGCTGGATCTCATTCATAAAACATCCACGGAGGGTATCAGTGAGCTTAGGAAATTAAAACTGATAACTTCTTTTGTGTTGATTTAAGCTTGCCCTTTTTATTGATGGGACAGTTTGTTTTTTAATCATTTTAGGTTAGAGTCAGATTTCTGCATGAGCAATCACTTGTGAAAATGAAGGGTAGACTGCTGTGGTATTCTTGGAAAGCTTAATTCTCAAGCATTGCTTTTTCATACAATCTCTTCTACTTCAAGAGTACCACACCTCAACAGAAGTATGAGAGTTTTAGTCTCTGCAGATGCTTCTCTACTATTTTTCTATAGCTCTAAATTTAGTCAGTAAGGTAAATGAGGTCATATTTTTAAAATTGTGATGATAATGATAAGTAAAAAATCATCCAGCACCATCACAACCTAGTGATTCCTACACTAACTCTTTCATCTCTATTAGTACTTGTGTTGTTGTTAGTGAATAAATTATTATTGATGAAACATAACACAAACTTTATCCATCCTCACAAAATTATTGCTCCTCTCCTCTGCTGGCCCCGTGTGTAGGGCAGGGTCAGGTTTCAGAGGGACAGCTGGGAAGGGAAAAGCCTTCTCCAGCCCAGGGAATGGATGGGAGCAGTGTCAGAAACCAAAGGGATTTATCCAATGGCCCAGCTGTTCCCTGGGTGTTAGGAATAATCCTTTTATGTGGGGCTGTTTGCTATTGATAGCTAATTAACACCACCCAGCAATCTGCCTTTAGAGAACAGAGCAAACTGACACAGATTGGGTTAGAAGCTGTTAAATACATAGAAAAAAACAGTTAATTTACTGTAGAACAGTTATTAGCAAAGCACTGAGAGATATTTTCAGGTGTTTTTTTCTGTTACCCCCTCTTTATTTATTTTTAATTTTACCTAAAATGCTGAGCATAAAAACTTTCACAAGTTACTGAAACTCCCAAAATACCATTTGCCTCTTATTAACTTTGAAGAAATTGAGTATTTTCAAGGTCAGATTAAGAGAGTGTTTCCACTATCACTGCTGAAGTGTTGATGTCCAGGTCATGTTTTGGAGCACTAGCATTAAAATTTTCTGGATTTTTTTTTTTCTGAAGGAAATCCTTTGCTGTTTCCCCTCTTCCATTCCCCTGAAGGGAATAGATTTTGCTTCAGAAAAGGAGAATTCTGGCATTGCCACCTGAATGGAGTGAAATGAGGAATGCTGGTTTAGGACACAGCCTTCCACTGGAGCTGGAGATCATTTAGAAAAGATTTGCTGCATGTTTGTTCTCAGAGCAGAGGTGCCAGCTGAACTCCATGGCAATATTCTGCATGTGCCTTCCCTCCACAGGTTCTGGAATTTAGGTTATACAATTTTAGAAGCTCAGCTGCTGTTTATTTTGGGGGACACTACCAATTAAAGGAAGTTAACAGAATTTTTAATGTTTCCTAATAGGAAAAAAACCCAGATAATTTGGATGCTTGAGCAGTTCTAATCCACTTTTTTTTGGTTATTGTTGTTGTTGCTTTTCCTTCCAGTAACATTTTTGAACCAATATCAATTATTTCAGTTTGATGCTTCCAATTTTTCCAGAAATTGCAATTTGGTGGGGACTAATATAAAATTTTTCTTTGATGTGGTTATTTTTGACTGATGGATTTTCTGCTTCTTTTTATTCTTAGTTCTTGCTTGCTGTACATCCTTAGCAGAGGCACTTTAGGGTAAATGTTCTACAAAGATTGCTACATTTATACAGTCTTGTGAAGTGATGTCTTACAGTTTTCCCATTTGTAAAATATGTGATAAAACTGCTCATATAAGTATTTTGGAGCCTTATTGTTTGAAAGCATTTGTTAATCTTTAGAGGAGCCTTTCTTCCCATTACAGATAACAGATGTAAGGGACAGGAGGCCTTGGTTCTGATCTGGTTTATCTGCAGTGAGCCTCTTTCAAAAACCATTTTTGAGGAGCACATATGTGATTACTTCTGTTGTGATATCCCTGGGCAGATATGAGGTGGGCGTGGGAAACCAAAGCAGGAGGGAGAAATCTGGGATCTGCTGCTGGGAGCTTGCTGCCCTGCTGGGACAGTCCTGCTGCTCTGGGGGCTTCCCTGGCACAGCTGGGAATTTGGCTGCTCTGCCCCTGGGGGGAATGGGAAAGTGTGTGTTTGGGGGAAATTAGAGTGTTTGTATCGGGAAAAATTAAATTGCAGGGGATCCCGGGGTGGTTTGGGTTGGGAAGGACCTTAAAGGCCACCCAGTGTCACCTCTGCCATGGCAGGGTCACCTCCCACTGTCCCTGGCTGCTCCAGCCCCAGTGTCCAGCCTGGCTTTGGGCACTGCCAGGGATCCAGGGGCAGCCCCAGAAAATCTGGGAAAATTTCCACCTCTCTGTCCTGCCCCCAGTCAGTGAGACAGCACCAGCCCAAAAATGAGCCCTTGTCCCCCCCTGAATGAACCAAAACGCTTTCAAGCCAAGCACAGCCCTTGTAGCTCTGCTCACCAATGAGAAAATATTCAAATGTTATTCCAGTACTCAAATGGCAGGTTGTTTGTTTGTGTGTTATTTAATTCTCACTGACTTTAAGGCAAGATAATGTTTCTATCTCTGAAGTTTAATAGCACAAGTGGGTGTTAATTCTGATCGAGTTCAAGGGCAATAAAATGCTGCTAGAATTCCACTGAATAGCAACCTGCTGTAAATTTTAGTCATGCAGTGCTAGTATCAAACAGAATGAGCAGCCAGGCTGCAGATGAGAGATTGAAACCACTTTGAACACATCTCAATTGGCAATCATTAAAGAGGCATTTCTACTGATTCTGCATCTGGTATTCAGACAGAATTCCTCGTTCTGAAAACGTGGAAAATAAGTGGCTTTTATAAGGCAGGTAGTCTATTGGATTTGATTGTAACTTCAGTTGAAAACCCCCATCAAGAATATAAGCATGAAGAGAAATGGATTATCTCTATAATTCTCTCTGAAAACACACCTCAATGGGAATTTGTAAACACTGAACTCCCTACAAGTCAATGGAAAATGTTCTGCAGGTTTCAAATACCTCATTAATTTTATTTCAGGGCTTAATTTTATTTTCGTGGCCTTCAAGGTTTCTACTCTCTGACCAAAGCATCAACCCAGGGAACCACTGGAAATGTCATCCTGCCTTAGAGAATGCCATATTTTAGTGGGAAATGTACCTTCAGTGAGCACTCCAGCCCTACCTGCGTGACTCAGTGAGCGCCACAGCGGAAGGGAATGGAGGTTAAATTCCAATGCTTGGCTGAGAGCAGCCTGGGGCTGGAAGCAGGAGGGGGAGCTCCCTTTCCATTCGGTGACTCGGCAGTGTGGGGAACCACGGAGAAAATGAATACAGGAAACAAATACTGAGAAGTGCTTTTCTTTTCATCCCCTTTTGGCACGTGCCTGAGCGGGTTTATGTTCCTGTGAGTCGCTCACTGCAGGTCTGCTGTCTGAAAAACAACCAGCATTTTTTCTTGATTTTTTTCTACATATAACACAACCTTTTCCAGAGCTTCCTGATCGCTATTATTTGTTCCTCATCCTTTTAATCCACGAACTTTGATGTTTGTTGGCCAATTTCAGCCAGATTTGAGGAGCTACAGGTCTGGGTGTGGGTGCTGTGCAGGTCTGGGTGCCTGGCCCAGCCACAAGGTGACCCCAAGGCTGTTTGTGCTCCTGGCCACCAGTCTGGGGCTGCTGCCCCTCCTGTGTTCTGGTGTTGTGAGGGTCCCCAGGATGAGGTGAGAGATGAGAATTTGACTCCAAGTTCTTAGAAGGCTGATTATGATTATTATTATTATTATTATTATTATTATTAATTATTATTATTATTATTATTAT
>LTAT01000007.1:1445294-1455883 GCA_003286495.1 Chlorodrepanis virens | reverse complement strand
AATCCAATCCAGCCCAGCCCAGCCCAGCCCAGCCCTGGCACTTTGGGATCAGGATTTAAACCCACTCCCAGCTCCTGCCCCATCCCCTGGGCTCTGCTGGAGCTGCTGCACCCTGGCTGCAGAGCAGGTAAGGAGGGAGGGTCCTGCTGGGGAGCCCAGCCCTGGAGCTGGGATTAGGGGGGTGGAGGTGCTGCCTCCTGAGGGCTCCTGGGTGGGTTTCTGGGGGGCTGCAGGTGCTCTGTTCTGCAGTTGGTTTGGTCCTTTGGCTTTTGAGAGTTGCTGCAATGTTTGTTTCCTTATTGAAACCTTCTCTGAAGAACTGTTTTGAAAAGAAATGTTTTGGGGCATAGTTCATGGCTGTTGGAGCCAGCCTGTGCCAGCTTCAATTCACGATGACGTGTTGGATTAACTGAGTGCTCCAGTTGGCATTGTTTGTTATTCCTGGTGGATAATCCTGGAGAGGGGCAGTGTGGGCAGCTGAGGGTGAAAATGTTTGAGCTGTTTTCCATTAATCCACTTACAAGTGGGAGCTAGCTTGCTGAATCACAGGCAGTTAATATTTCTCACTGGCCTTCCCTTTGACTCTGTTTTATGTGGCTCACCTGCTGTGATTTCAGAAAGGGAATATAAATGTTACTCTTGCACTGCAGAGTGATGAGATGGCTGTGCAGTTTTACTTGTTAATAAAAGCTGAAAATCTTCTGTGCAACTTCATGGAAGTGACTGAGGAGCACGCAGCTAAAATCCTGCAATTTATAATTATTCTGCTGGCACACCAGATTTTATCTGCTTGCAGGAGCCTAAGGCTTCTCTGAGGCTTCATCCAACCATTAATGACCACATTAAAAATGAGTTTATGACACGTACCTGACTTTATTTTTGTTTTGGGGTGTGTTGAAACTCAGACTTTTGAAAGCAAAACCAAAATCCCTGTGAATGAGGTGAAAATGGAGTAGGAAGATTGACCTCGTTGAATAGATGTTGTCCTCCTTTATTTTTATTTTTAATTGATTGCTCTCGTTTTCCCCTGGAGCTGCAAGGGTCTGTTTGTTCCTTCACACTGTGCCTGTGTCACACACACGTAGCAAAGCAAAATGATAACTGATGTGTGTTATCTGATTCCTGGTGAGAAATTCTGCACAGTAATGCACAAAAATACCACAGCACTAATTGAGAGATATATATCTTCAATTAGATGAGTCCTTTTCTTAATTCCTAACAATTATTAAGCATTTTATGAGCCAGATACCATTCCTTGCTTTCCACAGTGAGTTTTGTAATTAACAATGGATATAAGTGGCTTCAGGCAAGATCTTTGTGTGTGTGTGTATATATATATATATATATATATATATGAGTGATACTTTCTCAATTTCTGCAAAGAAATTTATCAGTTGCATATTTTTGCTTTGGCAGGACCTTTATTGCCTTCTATAAAGTTTTTAATATTTTGAGCACAGCAGTAACTTTTTTTCAATTGTTTGTGAGCTCATCTCATTTACACTTTACTTGTTAACTGAAAGTGGCATTGCTGGAGAAAATAAAGTGGGCATTTTGGGATGGGAATGCCTGTGAAGCTGTATCATCTGGCCTTTTGAAGATAATAAAAATGAAAAAAACTAAATGCAAAAGAACAAAATTAATGATAGCTGATCTTATGTAGTGGAGTGTTCCTCTCCTAAAAACTTTCAATGGAGACAACAGTTACAAATTGTTTTGGAAAGCAAAGTCAGACTTTAAAGTGTACAAGAGGCAGCTCCACGGTCATTATACCCACTGAACAGGCGTGCAGGCAGACATCACAAAACTCAGCATTTCAAACCATTTCCAAAGATGCAGGAATGCATTGAAAGGCACCCAGTTCCATCAAATAGCTCTGGATGAGGACTCCAGCTGAGAGCAAATTAAGAATCAGCCTGGAATGTGGCTGCTGGTTTTGGTTTAATCTGGTACTGAGCGTTTCCTATCAATAGATTTGCTCCATCAGAAAATGGAGTTGGGATATTTCCTGTGGATTCCATCATGGAATAACCCTTTGGGTGCTGTCACAGTGTGGATCCCACCATGGAATAACCCTTTGGGTGCTGTCACAGTGTGGATCCCACCATGGAATAACCCTTTGGGTGCTGTCACAGTGTGGATCCCACCATGGAATAACCCTGGGGTGCTGTCACACTGTGGATCCCACCATGGAATAACCCCTTGGGTGGTGTCACAGTGTGGATCCCACCATGGAATAACCCTTTGGGTGCTGTTACACTGTGGATTCCACCATGGAATAACCCTTGGGGTGCTGTCACAGTGGTGGATGGGAGGAAATGGTTTAAAATTCATCAAAAGTGGCTCACACTGACAAAGCCAAGCTGAACTCACCGTTCACTGCAATTTATAGTCATTTTACATATTTTTTTTCAATGTGTGGAGTTTTCAGAACTGTTCAGACTCACTCAAGATTAAAATGCCAAACAGGGCATAATTGTCCATTATTTTTATCCCCAGTGGATTTCACTCAGCAGTTTGGTACAAGGTACTCTGCAGGTGAAGGTTCCTGTTAATAATCCTTGCACATGGAGAGGCTCAATCTGTCAGGTGACAGCAAGAGAACCCACTCACGGATGGGTTTGGTAAATCCACTTGGTTTCTGTAATTCTGAAATGCAGAAATGTTTGTAAAGCAGTGGTGTTCTTTGCTTGAGACTGGCTTCAGCAGGTCCTTATTCACACTGGGTTTTTTTCCCTTAAAGTGCTGGTTTGGGCCCTGGAGTGCAGCAGTCCCACACTATGGACTGCCCCCATGCTCAGTGTGTGATATTTGGTGTGAAAAAGCTCTTTTGGTTGGTTTTGGACCCCAATGAAAGGCATCAGTGTTGCAGTGCATGGAGCTGGGCACTGATGAAGGGACTGACACTGAAGTTGGTTTATCCCCAATGCTGTTTTACCAACTAAACTCTCGTGCTGCATGTTTGAGCAATGAACAGAACACAACAAATGTTGCTACGTTTCTGTGTTGTTGCCAGCAGATGCATCTCGTGGGAAAGGTTAAATCCAACAATGTGATCACTTGGTGCCTTCAGCACTCCCCTGAACCAAGGCCTTCTTTGTTCTAATTAGAGTTTCAGAATGGTCCCTGTGCAAGGGTGCAGCAGAAACCACAGGATTTCAAATGGGCAACCACAGCAATTCCTGACAGGTGCTCAGGAAATGTCTCATGGCTGCTTTAGGAGATGAGGGCAATCTTTATGTTCAAAAACAGCCATTTCCCTGAAATTAAGGTCATATTTAAAATGAAATGCCCCTCAAAAAACCCCAAACTTTTCCTATCTTCTGTCTTTTTCATAACCAAAGCACCTTTTTTGTGTCTTATACTTGCCTATATTAAAATCTGTGTGGTTGGTTTTTTGTGGGTTTTTTTTTTTTTGAAAATATTCTGTTTAAATTGGCAAAATACTAAACATAGGTGATTATCAAAATTAACTCTATATCCTTTGATCTCCAAAAAGACCTCTTCAAGGTTGAGAGGAAGAAAATATTTGTTATTACTTTACCATGAAATATTTTTAAAAATGCCATTGTACTAATGCTGACCCATTCACCTTTAATAGGTGTGCCTCACTGTAAGAGAAATTTAGTTTATCTTTTATTTTTGGTGTAGTTAGTGTATAGCCCTTGAAATCAGGATTGGTCTTCTACTGTCCTTAAGCTTTCCTCCTGTTGGGAGTGAGGGTTTGCTCTGTTATTTTATTTCCTTTCTGCCCTGCTCTGACTGAGGAGGTGCTGGGGCTGTCTGACACGTGCAGGTGATCTGACTCCACAGCTGTTTGCAAGATGCTTTTCCAGACTCCTGTTTGTGAAATAAGGGCTGAGAGACTTTCAAAAGAAGCTCAGAACACTGAAACATCAGTGCTCAAATCACTTCTCAGAGCCTTTGGGACACGCTTAGGGCAGATGGCAATTTGCCACCAAAGCACTCCAACTTTTTGAGTTACTTTAACACTCTTGAGCAAGTCACAGACAAAATTCTATTTGATTTCTGGTTATTCTTCTATTATATTAAATGGGCCAAGCTTAAGTGAGGTTTACCCTGGAGAACAGTAGAAATAATGCCTTACTGGAAATACTGAAATAAGGAATCTGTGGCTTTTAAAACTTTTTAGCAACAATCTCCTGGCACACAGTAGTAGTTCAGGGAAAAGAGCCACATCTCATTTTCTGGGTGTAAATCTGCAGTCCTTTTTCCCTCTTGAGGAAAACATTCATGAAATTGTTGAGGACTCTGGAACTTCCTCTTCTCCATTACAGGAGAAGTCATTAGGCAGCAATTGAGGATATCTGGTACCCTGGTGCTCCAATTCCTGATCAGCCTGGGTGCCCCAGCCGGGCCCCAGAACTGATTTTTGCTGTCCCATTCCAACTGATATTCCTGGTCTGGGCAAGAATCTTACAGCCACTTAAATCCTCTGGTTTCTAGGGGGATGTTTGGATCCCAGAATGAAGCAGATGCAAATGGAGCTTTTAATCACTTTATTTATGCCTACTTTTTGGGTCCTGGACAGTCAAGCAGTAGGAGATTATCCTGAAGAGACCTCCTATTTCCACCAGCACTCATTTTTCCAGAAGTCCTAGTGAGCATATGTGTTAGGTGTTTTAAGTTTTGAGCAGTAATATGGGAAATGATAATCTTACAGACTTTCTCACCACCATGCAGGAGAGTTTTGATCAATATCTAGCTGCTCAAACTTCTTAGTGGCTTTAGTCTTTTTCTGTTTGAACAAAGAAGACTCAAATGCACAAGAAAGTCTCCTTAGTGTTCTGTTTAATTCCATAATATCTAGTTCAGATTCTGTAACAAGGTTGAGTTTTCTGGCTTTAAAATTTGTTCCCCTTCTAATAGACCTACTTAACATAAATGTCTCGAGTATCTTTTTGCACTGTCCTTGGTTTTAGCAGTGAATGACAAATCTGCCTGATTGCTGTAGTGCCATTGGTTAGTGCCAGAATACCTAGTCTTGGATTAAGAAACAGCATTTCTATCAAATATCTAGTAAATATTGAGTCCCCCATGTGCAATTTGCAAAGGCCAATATAATCTGAGTGGGAGCTACCTAAAATAGACACTCTGCAGTGCCACGGGGAGCTCAAGGGGTCAGCTGGGCCAACTCTTAGCTGATGGCCATGAGCAGTTGTGCAGAACAAAACAGTTTGAGCAAGTCTCTTCAAGAAAAACTTGAAAATCCAGCCAGTTTATTCCTGGAGAATGACCTAAGTGTGAAAGAACTGAGTCAAAACACGTCCTTAAATGAGTCTGATAGAAGAAGTGAAAATAGATCCCCTCTTTCCTGAGTGTCTTCAGGGGGCTGTGGAACAGACAGAGACGCATGCTGGCCAAGCAGCTCCCAAATGTTTCCTTCATCTTGTGCTGATTATCTATATAAAACTCCACTTCTCCAGCCAAAATTTTGTTTTCTGAGAATATTTGACAAAATGGGCCTTGCAAGGGAGGAAGCCATGGTGTAAGAGTTTGAGTTTTATTGTGCCTGGGAGTACAGCAGAGCTTAGACCAGATGAGAGATCGTGAGACTTGTCGAGTGACAGAGAACTCTGTTCTGCTCATGGTGACCTGACCCTGCTGCTGGGAGGTTCCAGTGGTCCGAGGTTAAACCTGTGGGATTCGTGCAGGGGCTGTGTCGGGGGGACACTAGGAAGGTGGTGAAAGAGCAGTGGAGATCTGCAGGAGTTGTGTGGCTGCCTGGGCATCTCTGTCCTGAGCTGGGGGTCACTTCTGGCAGGACCCAGGGGCTTGAAGGCTGCAGAGACTTCCTTGGGCATTTCTGTGGAGGATTTGCACTTGGCACTGGGTCAGGTCAGACAGAAGAGATGGCTCTGCTCAGCAGAGCCCCTCCTTTCCTGGGGCAGGGGGACATGTGCTCTTTTCAGCTTTGGTTCAGTTTTTGTGGCTGGCGTTTGCTCCTGCCTTTGAGGCTGGATTAACTGGACATCTGCTGCTGGAGATTTTCTCCTCCTCGTTAGAGAGACACGAGTTGCTTCCAAGCCAGTCTTCTGATGTCTGTCCAGAAGATTCTGCAGGCACTGAGACGTGCTGAGTTGTGAGTTTAATTATCCTGGCAGGTTGTTAGAGACAAAACAAAAGATGGGAATTGCCACTCTGATATCAGAAGCCTGTACTGAAAATTCCCAAAAGAATTCATAAAAATATAAACTGCTTACTAATGTGGCACTTTTTCTGCTCAGGAGCTGCCTAAATGACTTCTGCATGTTTCTGGAAATTCCAGAGTTGTGATTGTGTTTACTTTTAATGCTTAATAGATGCTACAAAATGACTTTTTATGGGGTGAAAAGAAAATAAAGCATTTGCATTTGTTGACATTTTCCCTGTCTGAAAAGCAGGGGATTGTTAACTGATGCCAGTCAAATTTGACATTGGATTCTATTGAGTTTGATGCAGTTATTGGCCAGAATATGTTTCAACATCTATTTTATACGTTAAATATTAGTGTACATTTAAATAACCAGTATATAAAACACAATTCATGTTATTGCCCATCATTAACCCTGCACAGCTGCCTTGCCAAGGTTCAAGCTCGTTTTGGAAGGCTTCAAGACTCTCCAAAACTGCAAATGATTGAATTTAGAAGACTTTGACATTACTTTAGTAATATTTTTTTTTGAGATTAAGCAACTTGCCATGCATTCAGAGCATCCATGTCTTTTAGGGAGCGGGGCTGTCCATCAGAGGGACAGTTTGATCCCAGCAAGGAGAGGCTGCAGCCCCTGCCAGCAGCAGCCTCTGGTTTCAGCTTGCCTCTCACACCTCGTGCAGCTCAGCACTGGCTGTGCTGCCTGGGGAACCCTTTCCGTGCAGATGTAAAGAAAAGCTGCTTTTGTTAGTTAGTCCTGTGCTTCATTCAGAGCAGAACTGCTCTTCCAGGAAGACAAAGCATGATGAATTTATTTCCTGTGAAATGCTGGCAAACGCACTGGCAGGGCACGTTTGAAGTCTGATAGATAATGATGTGAGAAGTGTGTGGCTGAGTAAAATGTTTCCCCCACGTTCATTCCAGGTATCCTGGACAGCCCTAGATTTAAAAACAAATTCTGAAACGAGGTCAAGATATTTCTCATGTTTTATGGAAATATTGGATGACAGTGGTTAAAATCCAGAAAGACAGAATGTTAGGAAAGTGCTAGAGAGTGGAAATAAAGGACATGACTGTCTCCTTCATATTGTCTGTGGGTTTGATCTTTGTCTCGGGGTGCAGCAGAACTGCAGATGAGCTAGGAAAGAATGCTGCACAATTATCAGCAGAATGGAACTGTTGTTTTTAAGTAACTCATGCTAGGAGCTTTGAGGCTGAGAAAAGAAAACAGAGAGGAAGCATGAATTAGCTGGAGAAAGAGAACAGGAGGGAGTTGTCTCTTCCATGTGAGAATTAAGAGCTATCAAGCTCAGCAAGTGGTTGGCTCAGTGTGATTAAAGCAAACAGCTCCTCACGCAGCGTGAAGTTAAGCTGTGGAAGTTGTTGATCCAATGCATTGTGTGTAGATGATGAAATCTGTGTGGGTTCAAAAGCAATTGGACAAGTAGGCAACAAATTCAAATTATTAAGGCTTTCTGTATTAAAAAAAATATTACTTCTCTTCAAGAGGTTCTTGACCCTTGAATCTTTGGATTGTAGAACATTCCCACAGAACACTGTGTACGCTCTGTCCCTGGTACTTGTCATGTTCTCAGAGCTTCCTCAGACATCTGCTGGAGCATTGAGCTGCAGGGATCTTTGGTTTGACCTTGTTTCCTGTTCTTACAAGTTAGATTGCTTTGTGTCTAGTTTTAAAAAAAATAAAAATAAACTTTTAAAAATGTGAAAGGGAAAAGGGCTTACATCTACTTGCAAGTACAAATAGAAATTAGTAACTAAAATCACAATACATCTTATGATTCCTTGTCTCTGACTTCTTGGGCTGCCACATCAGATTCACTGGCAGCACTGGCCTCACTTAAACTGTTTTGTTTTTTCTGACAAAACCTGAGAATTCTGTGATCACCTCCAACCCAGACAAACCAACAAATCAGGGAGCACAGCCACTGTAGCACATTGAACATGTGCTTTATTTGCACATATGGGATTGTGGGGTATCGTGGGCAAGAAGTACCAAGGTCTCTGAATAGGAACATGATCTGTTTCAGACTTAGAAATATGTGTGTCTTACAAGTCTGTCCTTTTGATTAACAAAGATGTTGAGCTCTTGTATAAAAGTAGAGTTTACAGTTGTCAGACTCGTGAAAGAGATGATTTTTCTCTACGGAGCAGTTCTGAATATAACAATGTCTGTGCACTGTTTAGCATTTAATTGTATATTCAGCACTTTCTTGGGAAGAGAAAGATCTCCTGCTATCTGCAGAGATATTCAAAAGGCTTTCTTTCCCCATTCTTCAAAAGACCTTTATATTTGCCTTGCTATGCAGGAGCAGCAAAACAATCTCTGGAACTGGTGAAGCAGAGTTTGGAGGAGATGGGGGAAGGGGGTGAATTCGTGGTGGGTTTTGTTGATGTCCCCTGACAAACAGAATTTGAGGTTCAGGCTTTGGGAGCCCAGGGGTGAGCAGCAGCTCCTGCACTGTGCTGAGGGTCAGGAGACAAGGTGCCACGAGCCTTCCCTGTCACCTGCTCAGGTGTGAGCAGGAGAGGGGTCCCTGAGCTCAGCCCCAGCCTGGGGGGCTCAGCTCCCAGCTCTGCTTCCAGATACCTGTTATTGCTTGAGATGGTTATGAAAAAGGGCCTTGCAGCTGGAGGGGATTGGTCTGGCTGTTCCTGGGGATTTGCAGTTTCCAGTGCATTGGTTTGTGGTCGCCCCTGTGGTTGGAGAGAACAAAAACCCCCAAACCTCAAAGCAAACCCTCCCCTTCTCCACCCCAAAGCAGCCCCTCAGTGCAGGATTTGCTACAAAATCACATTCTCTGGAAGCTTTCTCCATTTGTGTAATTGCCATTGGCTTTTCCCTTCCTTTTATGCCAACCCTTATACAGTAATCTTTTTCTTAATCTATTTTTTTAATACAGTTCTACCACCATTGGCTCCTAACAGGTTGCTACATAATTGATTCTATTCTACATTACAGTGAAATGTGCAGAGCCAAAAGCTGTGGGAGTTCAGTGCAACCCCTAATGGAACATATATCTCATTTGGAAATCAGAGAATTTTTTAACTGAAACTCTTGGGAACTGATTTTTTTGCATCAGCATCTTAAGAAATTTTTAGATAATTGTTAATTCATATTTCTTGGAGTTGGAGCTGTTCATCACATTGCTTCACTGTTCTATACTTTAATTGACAGAAATCTTTTACTTTTTCCTTTTTTACAGAAAATAATAATTAGTATAATACATAACAAATTCATTATTTCTTCTCTTGAATAAAGTCAGTGATAAATGGCCATTGTCAAATTAGATAATGTTTGTGTACTTTTTCCAACCAGCTAAAAAAAGAATTGTAAAAAATCATAGCTCCAGTGTTAGTGTTGTACCTTTGAAAGGTATTGAACACCTGTTCTGAGTGATATTTTAAATTTCTGTAATGTAACTTGGTGATAAAAGGAATACACAACTTTAGAGCACAGTTGTTGCTAGGGATTGGCAGCATTTGCAAATTACCAGAACAAGTCAAGACCTCTGGAATAAGAACCCAATAAAAAAAAAGTTTCAGGCACATTAGGAGAATGTGAGCAGAATTCTCATGATAGACAAGAAGTTTTTAATAAAAGGAGAACTAAGAAGTTTAATGCCCTTAAGTTATTAGAACTAGTTTCTTTTAACAAGTAGACCAAAGCTGTACAGCAACCACAAAAATACAGGAAAAAAGTATCTAGGTCTCCTATGCTGTAGAAAAAAAAATTGATTAATGTATTCTGAGTGGAAATTACCACTCACTTGATTTTTCCCCCAGATTATTTTCTGTCAGACAGAGCCAAAGGGAGCAGCCAGTGAGGAAGGTCACTGCCAGTGGGTGTGCACAGCTCTCTGAGTGGACTGGAACTCTCTTGCTTTCCAGTCTAACTCTTAATTTGCATCTTTACTAATAAACTGTGGTTTCATGCAGATCTCTGGCTTTTCTGTAGGGCTCTGCATTGTTCCAGGTGTGAAGCAGGTTGGTTTAGGTCTATTTTTCTGTCATATATTAAATATCAAAGCAATAACCTGCTTTGCAGTAATTTGTCTTTGTGACCAGATCACCCTGAACTGCTGACATCTCTGGGTGAGAAGTCTGATTTGTCCTTTTGGCCAGAGCAGGAACATTCCAGGCTTTTACTGGACTTGGTAACTGGGGATTAATCCTTCTGTAACCAGAGCTGGTTTTAAATCCTGAGTACCCCTTTCACAAAGAGAGGTGAGTGCTTCTTTAGGGATTAAATATTTCCTCTGTCCTGGGTGCTGTGGGGAGGTTTTTGGCTGTCAGGGATGGTGTGGATGGTGGTTTGTCATTAAACAAATGAAGCAAGTGGATGATTTTTTTTAATTATTATTATTTTTATTTTTTTTGTGGCACACAATCCATACACAGAGTAAGAAATACAATA
>LTAT01000007.1:1397661-1408666 GCA_003286495.1 Chlorodrepanis virens | reverse complement strand
TCCCTCCCCTCAGCCCTGCCTGCCCCATCCTCTCCCTGCCCTTCCCTGTTGAACTCAGCCCTGTGCTCCAGGAGCAGCACAGCTCAGTTTTTCCCATTCTCTGGAAAGGCTCTGTCCCTGGCAGGAGCACCTGTTTGAGTGGTGTTTGTTACACAGTTAACAACTCTAATTTGTGTATTCCCAGTCACAGTGCCTGTGAACACCTCAAACTGCCCTGGCTTCCTTGAGCACTGATTCTCTGGGCTGATGTGCAGCTTTTGTGCTGCATGTTTGATTTATGAACCAGTGGGGGCTTTTCTGTTCCCTACCTGCCTGCAAATCCCTCTGGGGATGGGCAGGGAAGAAATAAATACAAGATTCTGGTAGCTGAATAACTGGTACTGAGGGGTGTAAAAAGTTCAGTAATTAAATAAAGCCATTTCCCAATACAATCCTCTGCATATGTAAGGAGCGAGAAGAGGAATTGGTAAATAATGGCAAAGAGAAATCAGCGGTTCTTGGAGCTCTGCAGAGAGATGATGTGACCTGATACTGTTCATTACCCTGTGCTAGCAGTGGAGCAGAATCTGGAGCAAACCTCTGCCCTACTCTGTGCCTCTCACACTAATTAACATGGCTGCTGACTGCTGGGGTTTGTTTCCATCAAGGCAAAGTTTTCCTTCCCCTCTCAGAATGCCTTCTGAGTCAGATCACAGTCTCACCAGCAGGCAGAGTTATCCTTTAGAAATCAGCATGCCCAGGTATGTGTGGCTCCTCAGGTACCAGTGGAAAAGGAAATGTTTCCTGTGGGGGGATAGAATATGAGAAAATAAAGATAGTGCAGAAAGTAATCTCAGCCCTAAGGAGCTGCAGCTGGGCCAATTAGCCCAGATTAGGAGCAGGCCTGACTTTAACTGGCCACAGGTGTAAGCAATGAGGAGAGGAGTGCTATAAAAGAGTGGGGCGGGGCTGGAGTCAGTTGGCTGCTTGGTGATGAGGAGGGAGTCGTGACCTGAGGAGCTGCCCACCAGAAACACCACAAAGGTATGGAACTCTTGTGATGAGGAGAGAGCGGTGTGGAACCCCTGCAATGAGATGGCAACAATTTCCCACTGGTTTAGATAAATTTTCTTGAAGTGTATTTGCGGAGTTTGAAAGTATAAATTTTCTTGGAGTATATTTGCAGAGGGACAGTAAGTGCTGGTCTTGCTAAAGCTGGGGAAGGTGAAATGTTTGTGATGTGCCATTTACTACGTGTGAATGTTATTGGATATTAGCAGAGATGCCTGTTTATTCTGCTGCCTTCCCCCTTCCTGGTTGTCTGCATGGTTCTTTCTGTTTACAGTGCTTGAAGAAGCTCCAACCTGCCAAAGTTGTACCCTAGAGCAGAGACTTTATAAAATGCATTTCCTCTTAGACCAAATTTAGTCTATTCTATTCTCAGGTTTAGGGATTTTTATTTTGGGGGGTTTGTTGGGGTTTTTTAGGGGGTGGTTGGTGGATTTTGGGTTTTGTTGGTATGGGGTTTTTTTGGTCAGAAGATGAGAAATCTGCTGTTGGATTGTTAAGCAAATATTTTATCTAATGCTTTCCAGAAGTATTTGAACTTTGAAAGCTGTATTCAGTGCCCTTTTGTGGAACATAAAGGAAAGGAGAATGTTGGTGTGTGCCCTTGCCTTGCTCTTATTGAGCATGCCCTCTTCCCTGGGAGTAGTCCTTAACTACAAAAGAATGATGGGAGTGTGTTCTTTGGAGTTCTCTGCTCTGGGTTGTTTTATTCCTATTGCAAAACAACTGTTCCAGCACCTGGGTATTAATGCACACTCAATTCAATGTAATTAACACGGTCGTAAAAAATCTTATCTTTTTTTCTTTACTGCTCCTAAAAATTGTGTTTGAACTCCCTGTTCTGGTTTTCAGCCACGAGCAAACAAATATCAATCGTTATTTGATTACTGCCTGTGCCCATGAAACAGGTTTTGAGAGGAATATTGTTAATTCAGACAGCAGATCCACAGTGTCTCCCTTCTGAGACTCCCTGCATATTCTCTTATCTTCGACCAGTGTCTGCTGAATTGTACTGAGCATACTTTTCACATGGGTCATTATTTTCCTTCTTTTTAGAGGAGTTCTAAACTGTGGCTTTAGATGGATCTTTTGGACTTTTTTTTTACTTTTTTTTTTGAGCTCTTAGGATGAATTTTTACTGCCAGTTGGGGAGATCTGTAAAACTGTCCAGAGTTATTAAGAGTGGAGTCAGTATAATAAACTGTGAGTTTGATTTCCACCTAGTGACAGTGAAGGCATTGAGCAAAGCTATTTCTCAATATCACATCCTGTGAACTTCCAGCTTCTCTCTTCAGGCCAAGATGTGGAAATGTTGTTATTGACCAGAACCAATTATAAATATTCAGTGTTCTGCATGGCACAGAAAAGGGGTGCTGCGGTGGCAGGGAAGAACTTCTCTCTCAGTCTTTAGCTCAAGTAGTTCACATCAATAGAAAGGAAAGTCTCCCATGAAGCACAATCAAATTAATACTGCTGGCAACCAAAAGTGAAGTGCTAATATGCAGGAAAGCACGCAGATGTCAGAATTGAACTTTCCTGCTCTCAGTTCTGCATCTCAAAACCAGTTTGTAACTAATGGATTGTGTTGGTGGGAGAGAAGGATTTGCCTGCTTTGTGCTGTAAAGATTGTGCAGGGATTTTACAGCTGAAATGGGGCTCTTGGAGTTTGCAGTGCAGAGGGGACAGTGACTGATAGGGTGTGGAATGCACCCTTAACAATATAAGATGAACAAATAGAGAAATCAAAAGTGCTGGATGGAAGGTACCAGGTAAGAAAGAGAGAGAAGGAGTGGAAGTAAGAATTAAAATGGAAACTTGAACAGGAGTGTTTAGTCTGCAGCAGAGAGGAGGGAACTGGCTGAGGCTCTCAGAATGAGACGTGCCCCTCACTGGATGCTGCTTGCATTCCTGGCGAGGTTTCCCCCAAGTTTTTAGAAGCATTCAGTTCAGCATCAGCCAGCAGCAGGAGGTGTCAAGCAGAAGTTGAGGCAGGGGAAATGTGCTGCCTGCAGTCAGGAGGCACAGCCAGGGCTGCCCTGGCCAGCAGGGCTCCGAGGGGCTGCAGGAGGAGCATCCCTGGCTGGCATTGCTGCTGGCCTTGGCTCTTTGCAGGGCTGTGTGGGGGTCCCAGTTACTGGGGTCCCAGCTGTGGGTTTCTCTGGCCCTGGATTGAAGGCACTCCAGACAGTGTTTCCTGTTCACACTCAGGTGTTTATTTCTTATCAGTAACACAGTCTCACTGCTGGGAGTTCAGCTTTCCATTAGAAGGCACAAAGTGCCCAACAATCTCTTGGTCCAAGGGCTTTTCAGACTGAACTGTCCAGTTAAGAGCTGACTCCTGGATTGTTTTCCCTTTTACCCCAATAACTGATCCCACAGAGCCCCAGTGGGGACTTGTCTGCCCAATTACAAAATGCCACCCAAACCCAAGGAAAAGGAGGAAGAAGAAGGTGAAGAAGAAACCCAGGACAGCACCCTGTGCCCTCCATCTTACTGCCATCCACAGCACACTAAAACCCCAAATCCTCAATTTCTCACCCAGTGACACACCCACACTGCTCTCTATAATCCATCTCACACTTTTGTGGGTTCCAGTCTGTCTTGGAGTCTGGGAAACTTTCTCCATGAGTGAGGGTCAGAGTCAGTGCTGCCCTGGGGGTCAGGGCACCCCAGAGCAGACAGAGGAACATTCCCTGCGTGCCCTGGGTTTGCACAGGCTGGCTCAGCCCTGCCAGGCTGCCCTGGGTGTTGTGGCACAGGCTGGGATTGCAGTTCCCAGCTGGGGCAAGGCTCTCATTGCCCCCTCCCCATCCCATAAAAACCACTCCACAAAAACATACCCAGGGAAAATCTTCATTTTAATAATAGGGAGAAGTGTTAAATAGCTGCACTTGCTATTTTATCCACATAGAAATGAAAGGTGAACATGTGTTGTGGAGTACTGAGAGCTGGTGCTAGATGAGCTCTTTTATTGGTTAAAACTGAATAGATGAGAAATGTTTTCTTCTCACACCTTTCATTAATCTGGCTCTGTATTTTTGCAGACAACACTGAGCATCAGAGAAGCAAGATGCCTACTAAGATATTATAAATTCTCCTCATATTTTTTCTTTGCTTTTTATTGCTTCCTTACTTGGCTTGACATTTTCATATGAATAAAGTTACAGTACCAAAGTCAAGTTGTTCTCTCTCAGGTTTACAAAGTAAAAAAAAAAAAATAGTCATTTGATAAAAATGCTGGAAAGGGGAAAGAAAACATTGGAATCCAAGCTAGAAATGGAATGGGTTTGCATTTTTCCTTCCCCTGTCTTGTTCTTATTCAGAAGCAGATGGACTGTTTTGTTGATAGCTCCAATGGCTGCTAATCCAGTGCAGGGTTCCTGATGCATGAGATCAGTTTTCTTCCTGTGCTAAGGTAAAAAGAAGAAAATATCAGTGTGCATACTAATTCTCTTTAAGTGGTGGTGTGATTTTTATTTTTTTTTGTTGTTCTTGCCAGCCCTGATTCTGACTCAGATCACAGGACCCAGTCATTAACTGTTCTGTCCTTGAGAGCAAATCATACACACAGAATAAATATTAATAAAGAGCTCATAGTTACTCCCATATAAGTTTAGTTAGACTGCATTAGCTAAATTTGCAAAGGCTGTCTCAGGGAGAATCTGCTGTGAATTGCTGCATTTTCCCCATTTCTCTGGTGTTTCAGTCTTGTCTTCCTCTCAATTCCTTGTTACAAAAACCAGTGTGATAGAGAAACCAAGGTCACCTAATGGACCAGTATCCTGTGGGCCTTCAGGGCAGAATTATAGAGGTTTTGAATCAGTAAATTTGAACATAAAGTAAGAGTTTGCTGCAGCTCTGGTGAGGATTTTTAGAAGCACCTGGGGGTTATAAATATGAACAATCCAAAGCACTAATTGAAATGCCATTTGTTTAGAATGTGTGGTTCAACTTCTCCTCCTGGGATGAGGAAGGGTTTATTTTTCTGTAGTTGCTGTCATTGTGTGGGGCTCCTTTGCTGGGGTTTGTGTGTGTGGCAGGAACGTGGAGCTGTACCAGGCTCAGCATTACCTGTCAGTTTGTTCTGAAGTGAATATGAGCTGCAGTTTGCTTTGTGCTGGATGCTTTCAGGAGTTCAGAGTTTGAAACTGGTTCAATTGCTAATTGATGACGCATAAAATTGTGCTATAAAACACCATCTGAATTTCCCTGCAAACATTCAATTAGGATCAAGTGTTTCTCAGAACTTTGCTGTGTCGTGAATCTTATGCTGGATTTTCTAAAACCTTACCAGGTCTGAACGTGTGTTATCTCAGTTGAGTCCTGTTTCCTAGGAGGTCACAGTTTACTTTGATATGGGGCCCCTTCAGGAGGTGCTGGGGGAACGTGGGCACCTCCCAAGGCCCTGCGGGAGAGGAGAAAATTCAATTTCTGTCCTGTGTGACCCCGAGGTGTCCCCAGAGCCCCAAGTGCTCTCAGCCTGGGCATTGCTGGATTATTGCAGGGCGGGTGAACCAAACTCCAGCTGTGCCTGCAGAGCTCCCTGCTGCTCCAGACTGCTGAGCTTTGTGCTGGTTGTGCTCATCCCGAATCTCCCCAGTGCTCAGGAGCTCCCCAGTAATATTTATATTTATAAATACCCTCAGTGTTTTCTGCTAGCTCTGACAAGGAGCCAGCCTGGGAGGAGCTCCTTCCAGGGCAGTGCACTGAAAGAGAACCAGCAAACCTCCAAAGGTGTTTCAGTGCAAAGTATAAAAAGAGAATTGAGTTCTGATTGAGTTTTGTTTGGTTTGGAAGATTTGCAGTTGATTTTTACTCTTAATTTAATGTTGCAGAATGCTCAGAGAGCTCTAAAGCGTTTCAGTTTAAATTTGCCAGTTTCTGTTGTCCTTAGCAGGCAATGGTTTAACTAATGGGGAGGGTTTGCCAAAACCAGGGACTGGGATGATCAGATTTAACTGAGGGGGGACAGTTGTTGGTGTGCAGAAAAATGCTGAAAATCTTCAAGAGGCTTGCACAATTTTGGAAAAAAGCATTCATTAAAAAACTCTGTTTGAAATGCTCCTGGCCATAGAAATGTTATTTTTCTTACCAGCACCAGGAGCATCTCTGAACCCAAATCCCTTCTGAAAGATCTCATGTGCATGACCATGGAGGCTGTGATCCCATTCAGGTTTTATGGGTAAATTAGTGTTGCCAGAGCCTGGGAGGAGTTCTGCAGTGAAGCCCAGTGCCCACAGTTTAGAAAAGAAGAGAAGCCCTCTCTGTGCAGCCCTGCAGAGCTGCCTGGATGGGAGCAAAAAACAAGTTTCTTTTCGAGCAGAGGTTTTATTGACTTAAGATGAAAGCAGTAGAAAAAGAAAATAACGCTAGAGAGCTCCTGAATATCTTTCTGTGCAAAACTGAAGGATTCTGTAATGAAAGGTGACTTCTCTCAAATTTGGCCATTTCAGTGTTGCTGTGACATTAAAAATCCACAAATTGTGCTGAGTGGCAAGCACGGTTAACAACATATTTAATCAAGATCCAAAAGTCTCCTGGTACAGTTGGAATATAAATGACTGCCCAAAAAAAGAAAAGGGGTTTAATTGTCTCACCTTATGCAATACAGGACTTGCAGATCAGTATAGGAGGAGAGATGGAATATCAATTTTCCTGCTTGATCTTTTCTGCTTTATTGGAATATCTTGTTTAACTTCCAGAAATAGCAAGTGTCTTCAAGAATAAAATACTCCTTCTGTTAACATAGGGCTCATGACAACCTGCTAACCCTGGAAATTTAAGATGTTATCTAACAGTTGTAAGTGGTGACAGAAGAATAATTCTATTCTGTTGTTTGTCATATGCCAAACACCTCTGAATAAAAGGGGTATTTCAGTCCTCAGAGCTAAAAACCTCTCATTGAAATTTCTGTTGGAACTTCTGTCAGAGGTTCTAGAATTTACATTTTAGCTCTGAGTAGGCTTTTGGATTTGCTGATTGATTGATTTGGGGGGTGTGGGTGGGATTTGTTTGTTTTTCCCCAGAGGGAATTAACTCCAGAGCTGTTGCCTAAATGCCTGCTGTGGCACAATTATTTCAGTTCCCAATTTCCTGTGCATCTGCTGAGGTATCTCAAATGAGATCTCCCATTTGTGGCCATGCAGGGGATGCACTGCTCCCACCCCAGCTGGCTCCTCCTCACACTTCTCCTGTCTTTTCAACAAGAACTTCCTGGTTCTTGATCAGGTGTTCATGCTTCAGTCTGAATTTTTTGGTCACTGTCGCTGTTTTAGTCCCTCCACTGCCTGTGTAGCCTTAGGAAATGGATTGGGTGGATTTTCTTCCTGTGCATTTATTTAATAACATTAGATTTGTATGTTCTAATTGCTTTGAATCTCCTCATCAGTCCTTATCATTCTGTTGTAATTTTATTAGTCTCATGCTTATTAACTTCCTTTTTTATTTTGTTTTTCCCTACCTTTTCTTTTCCCAGCTTTCTCCCCCAGCCTTTACCACTGAACATTTTGGTCCTTTCCAAAATTTGTCATTTCTGAGGTGACTGTTCTTGTCCTGCCTGCCTCTGCCTCTGTATGATGTCATGATATTGCCAAGCCATTGTTGCTGATGCCTCACAGTTTACACTTGAGTGGCTTTTTCAGCACTTTGCATGTGGATCAGTCCATGAGCATTCACAAGCCATCAGCAGTGAGACACACACACCTCCAGAGCCCAGGAAAATATGTCACTGAAACACTGGCAATATGTTTAATCAGCACTGCAGCCAGGGCTCGTCTGGGAAGCACAAATTGAAGGTCTTCAAGTGAGCAGTAAATTCTGCAGTGCAGAATGCTCCTAAGGAACACAAAACGTAGCAAATTAAGGGCACCAAACTGAATTTATGGTTGGTGTTAACGGATGGAATGGCTGGAAACTGCTTGGAGTTCAATACCCACAAAGAAGGGGGCTCAGAATCCTCCTCTGAGCCCCAGGTGAGCCACGAGCTCTGTGTGGGCAGCAGCTGGTGGCTCTCACCTGCTCCCTGTCCATTTTGTGCAGTGAATTGGGTACTCATGAACGTGCACAAGGAGGGGCAGCAGTCCTGAATGTTCAATCCACTTTGCTTTTGCTGCAGCTGATCCCCAGACTGGAAGCAGTGGTGGTGCTCTGGGCTCTCCCAGGCCTGGTGGAGCTGCCATCCTATGGATGTCGAGGGCAATCAGTGTGAGCACTGGGACACAAACGGGCCCTGGCAATCTGACTCTCATGTGAGCACACATTTCCATAAACCAAAGGACTGGGGGACAGGAGGAACAAAACCCAGAGCTAATTCTGTGAGCCATTTGCTAATTAAAGATCCAGCTCAGGCTGCTCCACTGTCTGCTCCATGGCTGTGACCTAATTTGTTCCTGAAAGAAAGACAAACCACTTCCTTCAGGGTGTTGTTTTTTAGTGACAAAGGATCTCACAATTATCTGTGTTCTTCAAAAAATGAGACAACCAGCAGCTCTGGAATATTGCTGTCTGGTTTTTGGGCACCCGTCTGTCTTCTCCAGGAATTTTATTGGCACGCAGGTTGATGCAAATTCCTGAACAGATACAGAAAATTAATGAAATACCTGCAGTGGTTTGCTGCAGTTTTTGGGGGATAGTTCAGCAAACAGGTCTTGGAAGTTTAAGTGTCACAATTTGGCTTCTTTCCAGTGCCAGGAGCACTTCCATTACAAGTTAATTCTGAGGCTTAGCTGCTGAAATAACATCATCATGCTGGGCTTGGGAATTTTCTCCTTCTTATTAGATGTTAGTGATTTTCAAAAAGCGAACCCAGAAAGCAGCCTGGCCCAGGGATTTATTGCACTTTGTCATGTGTGCTCTCCAAAACAGGGATTTCTGAAGCTCCTTTGCCAGAGCACTTCCATTTCTGCTCCTGCTGAGTCAGCAGCAGTTCAGCCTCTCCGAGGTGTGAGAGACAACTAAAATTTTTATTGGCTACAGGTGTTTATTCTTATTTGACCCTAAAGCATATGAAACCCTGCTAGCAATTCAAGGTAATTAACAGTTTTCAATGCAAACATTTGTAGGCAGTAATTAGAGCTTCTTCCCACTCTGCCCTGACAAACTGAAATGTTCCTGATAGCTGCCATCAGCATTTCCTCACTTTGGAAACCTGAGCGAGGTCACTGTTAATTGTTTAAGAAATGCTACTCTGACAAACCTGATTTGATTTCAGACTAAGATTTCAGTTTTGTGCCCTGGCATTGTTTTTGTTGGCTCCTGTGGTCTGCCCAGCTCTGGGAAATCTGTCACAGTTTTTCATTGCTCCTCTGGTGGAATAATGGGGTCCTCTCTGCATTTTGCCTGGAAAGTTTTGTCCTCTTTTTCCTTGAAACATAGGGCAAATAATCTCACAATCATCAGCATCTACAAAAATCTGTATGTGAATTTTTTACCATCCTGTGAAAGAATCAAAGTAAAAGTCAATATGAGCAGCAGAAAGAAATTTACCACAGAAAAGCAGACAGCAGTTACTATGGAAAAGTGCTTCAAGAAGCATTTCTGAGCACTAAACCTGGATGGTTTTTTCTTAAATAACTGAGGAAGAAAATCTTTGGTCTGATGTAAGGTAGTTCATTCCTGTGTGTCTGATATGAAGGGCAGTGAATTCAGGTTTTCTGTCCTTTGCAGTTAAATCTTTGGTGCAATTTTAATACTCATTTAATGTAAAACAAGAGATCTGTCTGTGCTGTGTGTAAGCCTTGGGCCCTAATGACACATTATTCTCTTTTCCACACTTGTGGTTCAAAGTTTTGTGTTTTTTCCTGAAGACACCCAGCCCAAGGCTGAAATGAGCCCAGCCCACCCTGGCCCTCTCCTGGGGCAGGTTTGGATCCTTTTGCTGTTCTGGGCTCCAGGTACCAGCCCAGCCTCTCCTGCCCTGGGCACTGCCAGCTCCTGGTTTGGGGCTGGCAGCAGAGACAGGCTGGGCTGTGCCCAGTGCAGGGGGAATTCAGGGAATTTGGTGCTGCTGAGCTCCTGGGGGTTGAGACACTCTGAGTGCACCCAGCAGCCACCAGCCACCCTGGCAGGCTGCTGAGCTGAGCCTGATCACTTCTCACACAAGTTTGGGGTTGGTAATAAAACAATTTCAATTTTTTTTTCATATTCTCTCTTAATATCCCTCCGAGCAGAGGATTTAGAGAGTACTGGAGCTGGTTGGTTTATTCCTGTTCCTTTGTGATGGGTCCATTAGCCAGATCTTGATTTGCTTGCTTTCAGTGTTTAATATTCATTTCAGCTGGTGACCCAGACTGTTAAGATGTGAAAATACAGTTTCATTACAGTGAAGTATGCATAACTTAGAGGCAACTTCCATTGATGATTAAGTGAATTTGCAGATGGGAAGAGCTATAAGCTTAATGCAGACATAATAATACAACGTGAAGAGAGGGTGAGAGGGCAAGAGAAGGAAGGACAGAGGTCAGCTTGAGCAAAAAAACCAAAAGAATGTTTCCAAAGTTCCCTGGTGCAGCAGGAAAACCCAGATATTTCAATTTCAGTGCCAGATGGTCATTAAGGAGTGTAGGATATTTCAGAATCTGGTGTTTAACTGATCTCAGGTAGATATTGCTTTGGCTTTTTCACACTGGCAGCACTTTTGGAATTCACCAGTGAAGTCTGGAGTAACCCTGGACAGATCTCCAGGGCAGTTCTGGTGACCCTGGACAGGTCTCCAGGGCAGTTCTGGTGACCCTGGGGAGGTCTCCAGGGCAGCTCTGGTGACCCTGGGGAGGTCTCCAGGGCAGTTCTGGTGACCCTGGGGAGGTCTCCAGGGCAGTTCTGGTGACCCTGGACAGGTCTCCAGGGCAGTTCTGGTGACCCTGGACAGGTCTCCAGGGCAGCTCTGGTGACCCTGGACAGGTCTCCAGGGCAGTTCTGGTGACCCTGGGAGGTCTCCAGGGCAGTTCTGGTGACCCTGGAC
>LTAT01000007.1:1343446-1374066 GCA_003286495.1 Chlorodrepanis virens | reverse complement strand
GTATGATTCGTGATTCATGTGTTATTCATGATACATGAGTGATTCATGAGTGATTCCTGGTTCATGTGTGATCCACTTGGTTCACGTGTGATTGGTGGTTCATGTATGATTCCTGGTTCATGTGGGATTGATGATTTGTGAGTGATTCCCTTGGCTCTGAGGGATTCACTTGGTTCAGGTATGATTCGTGAGTGATTCATGTATGATTCGTGATTCATGTGTTATTCATGATACATGAGTGATTCATGTGTGATTCCTGGTTCATGTGTGATCCACTTGGTTCACGTGTGATTGGTGGTTCATGTGTGATTCCTGGTTCATGTGGGATTGATGATTCATGAGGGATTCCCTTGCCTCGTGCACGGCAGGCTGTGATGTGTTCCCTGCACACCCCGGGGTGTTCCCTGGGTCCTGCCCGTGCTTTCTGCATTCCCAGTTGGGTTTGGGGATTTCCCTGTGGTTTTGTTCACGACTGCTCACGCAGCATCACATCCATGAGTCCTGCTTCAGCAGGTGTGAGGCCCTTGGGAGCCCCCAGGTGAGGAATATGGGGGGAACTTGGAGCTGTTCCCTGGCACTGCTGGGATCTGCTGCCCCTTTGGTACCTGGCAGACACACACAGAGCTCTAAACCACCACACAGCCTCATCCTCTGGTGCAGAGAATGTATAGAGAAAATATATATATGTGTGTGTGTGTGTGTGTATATGTGTATGTATATATATGTGTGTGTCTGTGTGTGTATATATATATATATATATATTCTTGGGTACTCAGGGGCCATTCCAGCTGTGAAGTGTTTGTGAAGGGTTTTCATTTGGATTTCCTGGAAATCCTTAAGGCTGCCCTGTCCTTTGGGATGCTTACCCACGGGCAGTGGTTACTTGGGCAGGTCTTGTTTCTAACGTGTGATTTTGTAAATAATTTCCTGTTAAAGCCAGGTTGGAACTAAGCATGTACAAGGTGGAGTCTGTGGTTATGTGTAATGTTTTTACTCCTGTTGCTGGTGGATTCTGCACCTTTCTGTCAGAATGACCATCTTCTGTTCCTTTTTGGCTCGGTCCAGTGTCACCTGTGTGCTGTAGATCCCTGAGAGTGGCACAGAGCAGCCCCAGCAGGTGAAGGATCACCTGGCTGCTGCTGGGAGTGAAGCACAGCCCAGCTGAGAAACTCTCACTGCCTTTGCTGTGCTTCCCAGCAAACCCTAAATCAAGCTCCTGAAGGGAGTGGGAACACAAGCTGTGTCCCTTGTCAAGCTCTGCTCTCCAGAAAGGATCTCCAATAACTGCACAGAAACATGAGCAGAATGATTGCAAGCCTTCTGGGGCTGCTCCAGCAGGGCTGTTAGTGCTCAAGCACCTTGTTTTTCAGATTGTAAAGCTGCCCCTTCAACTTCCCTTTGAAGGACAAGGCTAAACACAGACGCTGAAATACCTGCCAGGGCGCTCATGCAGAGCACCTGTGAGTTCTGGGTGTAAAGGTGGGGCTGGGTGAAAAGTCTGAGCGCAAGCAGGAGGCTGGGATTGTTTACTACAGACAGCTATTTACACTGCTGCTGATCCCTCTGGGCTCAGCCCTGCAAGGCACAGGTTACCTAGAAAAAAAACAAGCCATCTTCTGCCCCCCTAAGTAAAAAAAAACCAGCTTTTTTTAAAAAGCAGAGATGCTAAGCTTACGAGTTAGGATATTTAAGCTTTATTTGTTCATTTGTTCATTCTGTGGAGGTGGAAAAGAGATTTCGATTTTCCTCTGTAAACTTTCAAGTACAATGGTTTTGGTTTTTTGTTTTGTTATTTTTAATTTAGATTTTTTTTTTAAAGGAGAGAGCAGGACATTCAGGCAGTTTCCCAACACTATCTATATTTAATTTAGGATTAGCAGTAAAAAACATTAGGTTCACACCTTTCCTCTTTCTCTCTTTGCTTTTCCTGTCACCTCCTTAAGAGTTGTACTGAAGTGCACCTTGAAACGTGTTTTATGGCATTATGATCTGTAGGAATTCAGGGATCCTGACATAGCCCTGCTTCAGATGATGATGATGATGAGAGATGTGTTTAACCAATGTGCAAAAGAAAAAAATAAAATGCCAGAACACAAAAAGCCCACTGCTGGATGTGTTTGGATGTGTTAAGTGCCAGTGAAGGGAATCAAATGAGAGCAGGAACTAAACAGACTCCCCTTTAGTTCTTCCTTTACTGAATTATTATAAATACACTCTGTCAGGTGTGAAATCAGCATTTTTGTTGCAGAAGTAAATAAGGTTGCAGAAAAACACTTATGTGCAAAAGCATCTATGTAGCCTAGGGCTGTTGGAAAAAATGTGAGCCAGCTCCCCTTCATAAAGCCATTTAGTTACAAATGGATTCAGAGCATTTAGGAATGTTTTTCTTACTGTTTTCTGGAGTGGGTTTTGGTAGATGTTTCTTTGTTTGTTTGGGTTTTTTAAGTGCTTAACTATTTAATTTCTAGTGACTCTGAAATAAGCTAAAAACACTGAAAACTCTCTGGAGATGAGAGGTATTTTAAAGAGCTATTAAAACATGGGACTTACATTCCTGTGTAATTTGCCCATTTTCTGATGTTTTCTGAATGGGAAGATTATTTTTTCTTTCTTTTAAACTGAGTTAAAGGAGAAAATAATAAGGATCTTTTTGGAGAATGTTAAGGAAAGCTGACTTCAGCAGGGCTCCTGCCTGGTGAGGTGGGTGTTGGTGCTGGTGGTGCCTCTGACAGGAGGGGTGCTCTCATGGTGCTGAGGGGTGATGCTGCTGCCCTCCCTGGGCACTCCCCTCTGGAGTTTACCCCAGAGGAGCTGGGCTGGGTGTGGAGTGCTGATCCTGCAATGTCCAGCACACAGAGCAGAGGGTGGTTGATTCTGATTTTTTATGAGAGTGAAGTGATTTGGATTGCTGGAGCTGCTCTGGGAGGGTTCTTCTCGTGCAGCTGGAATAAACCCTGGGCACAGGGAGCTGCTTTGCACCCCAGTGTCCAGGGGCTGAACACTGGCTGCTCCTGGTCAGTGTGGGGTTGGTTAGTCTCATTACCAGCCATCCTTTCCCTCCCAAAAGTCCCTTTTACCCCTCTGATCAGAGCACTGCTGTGTCTTGGCCCACTTTCAGCTCACGCCCACGGATCTGCTGTTGAACACTTGGTCTCCTCCTGTCTCTTTAAACTCATCTTCTCAAAGTGCACCAAGGAGAAGAGTTTTTAACATCAGTAGTGAGAAGCAGCTAAGCAGCAGATACAACCACACAAGTATCCTGAATTGGTTATAAATAAAATTTTAATCATTAAGGCAAAAAGTACTTTTCAGGTGAAAGATGCTTGAAGAGCTGTTCTATTTTTTAAATTTCCTCAGTTTAACATCCTATTAATAAAACCTTTTATGCATCTGAAATGACCCTTGGTAAGAGAATCTCACAGTACACCAGTTCAAGCTTTGGTTAATTGTTCCCTGTGTAGGGGGTTTAGATCTCAGTGTCATCCTGATTCTGGTTTTAATTGTTCTGTGAGAACACAGATTAACACAATGTTTTTTTCACTCTTTGAAGTTCAGTGTTTATAACCCTTTTGCTAGCAAGGTTCTGTTGATAGCTAATGGAATCAGGATGCTGATTTTTTATTTGTGATGTGTGTGCAGTTTGTATTAAGGGATATAACCATTGTGGGCTCGTGTTGCTGAAGCTGTATTTTACATTTCACTCAGAGTTATGTGCAATTGAGATTGGGAAGCATTAGACAAACAGAGAACTTCATTTCAACCCTGGAGCTTCCATCCAGGTTTCAGGGCATCTTTTAATTCTGGACATTGGAAAAAGTTTACTTCAGCCATTCCTTCAGGTGTCCATGTCTGAAGTTGTGAGAAGTCCAGCAGCAACTCCTCTGTGCAGTGAATCACAGCTCTGGTGAGCAGGGCAGCTGAAGTGATGCAGACATTTCATGATCTACTCTTCTGGTAGTTCAGGGAGGGAATTACATGTTTCTTTTAAGTGACATTCCAACCAATGGTTTTCCTCTGAGCTCAAAACTTTCCAGCACTTCCTGCTCAAAGTGTTCAGCTGCTCAAGTTGCTGATTAATGATTAATTAAATCACACTGGTTAATGATGTGTAACCTGCTAGTGGGGCTCCCCCCTCAGTCTTGGCTTTCACACATTCTTGCTGCAGGTTTGTGGAAATCAAGGAGGTGACTTTTCCACTACTGTAAAGAACTGGTGCAGGGAATGACCTCCATTATTTCTACTGTTGGGGCAGCTGTGTGACAGATGTCTAAAGCCACAGATGGGAAATGTAGAAATGGTGGCAAGTCCTCCTGCTTCCTGATGTGCCTGAGCCAGCAGCACCTGGAGAAGAGTCTCCCTCTGAGCTGGGTGCCTGATCCCAAACCTCAGCAGGGCTAAAGCCACACATCCCTGGGAAGGAGGAGGAATTTCATCCTGCTGGGATGGGGCTGTGAACAAGCCCTGCAGTCAGGGGTGGCTGAAATGAGCCCCTCTCAGCACAGTGGGGACAGCACACCTGAGGGCAGGAGGAGATCCGCTCGTGGCAGACACCTCTGGGGTGGGCTGCTGGTCTCTGTGAAAGCCAGCTGCACTCAGGAGCAAAAGGAGATGGGTTTTGGCACAGAAAAGCAGGACGGAGGGTGTGCAGAGAGGAGCTGCTGGGAATGTTGAACAGAAAGCGTCCCGGAATCTCCAAAGCTAGCAGGTTGTGTAATGAGGGATGTGCGTGCTCTTGGGGAATTGCTCTCTCTTAGTTCTAGGGTGCTGGAAATAATGGTAATGTGAATAACTTGATAGTATTTTACTGGTTGCTAGGGGAATCCAACTCACTGGATTTCTTTTTTGTTGTTACAGTGAAAATTAGTGTGGATTTTAGAGTGGTCTGGACAAGTGAGCACGCAGCTTTTACACCACTTTCTCCCTGCAGATCATCCAGGGAGCTTGTTAGAAAAATACTTTATTGTTTGGGTTTCTAGATACAGTCACTGGCAAATCTTGAGCTTTTGGGTCTGTGTTTAATTCCTTCACCCCTAAGACACCACAATAATAACTTTATATAATTTTGAAAAAGGTAAATAATAGATTTTGCTTGGATTTTTGTGGCAGTTATGAAATACTTGATGAAGAGATCTGACTTATCAATTATGTGCCAATATTCCTGGAGCAGTTCATTAGTGCTTGCTCCTTCTAGAAGGTGAGTAAGTGGCCACTGTGCTGGGAATTTAGGCAGGACACCCCCAGGAATCACAGTCCTTGTCGCTGCACATGGCATTGTTTGGTGCAGACTGGCTTTTCTTGTTGAAAACTTGCCACGTTTCCTCCATCCAAGCATTCCTCATGGCTTCTGTGTGCTTCTAAGCAGGAACAGTCTGCTGGCAAATAATTATTTCTTTCAGACAAATTTCCAAAAGGCAGCTGCTCTAAGCATCTGTGTTGCTTTGACTGGAGAGGAGCTGTGCATTAGTGAGGAACCAGAAGGAGCTGTGCATTAGTGAGGAACCAGAAGGAGCTGTGCATTAGTGAGGAACCCATCAAACTGGCTTTTGATGGCACTTCTCTTTCAGTCTCCTGCTTGAAGCTGGTTTCTTTTTAGTGCTGGGAGTTGGTCTTCTGTTGCTGCAAAGAAAGAAGATCTCTCTCTAGCAGGAAGGAGATTTCCTTGTGGCTGGTGCTGTGCCATGCAGAGGGTTCTGTGAACAGAGTGTTCCCTGGTGCTGAAACTTGGCCCACTTTCCTGCCAGGGAAGGAAAGTTGTCTGTGGCTTGATATGGTGACTCTTGAAATGTGAGACAGAGCAGAAAAATTCCTGTAGCTGCCACGTCCAGTGCAGGAGCCTCAGTGCACATCCTGCAGGGATCCCAGATCCTCTGGGCAGCTGCAAAGCTTCTGCTCTTCAGCTCCTGCCTTTTCTCTCCTGTGTGCACAGCAGCTGCACACACTGCACAACTCCTTCTGGCCCAGGAGGAATCACCTGCATGGAAATTACTGACAGAGAGATGTTTTCTTTCTTAAAAAAAAAAAAAATCCAACAGAAAGCAGCACTTTGACCAGAGGCAGGGATTTACTGAGGGTCTTGGCTGTGCAGCTGCTGCCTTTGAAGGTGCAGGGTGGTTGGTTCAGCTCTATAACATATTCTGGATCATTTCATTTCACTGGAAGTACAGCTCCAGTACATAATCCACATTGGGAAGTAGCTTTTTATTAAAGGATTCAGGGGTTGGCATTGCAAAGCACTAAAATTTTATTATTTGGATTCTGAGAGGTCTGGGATGTTTACCAGCCAGATCATGGATTCCAACCAGACATTTGTCTGCTCAGAGATTTCTTCTGGTGCTCTCAGTGAAATGCATAGTAGGATTTGGCCTGTCAGTGCAGTTCCTGACACACAGATGCCCAAATTACAGAAGCCAGCAACAATCTCAATATCAAGTGGATATCTCGTTAGTGTTCATGGCTGCTGGGTGTGGAACATCCCCCTGTGAAGACAATGCTTCATTTAGAACTTCATTTTCAGAGAGAAAAAATGTTCTTCTGGCTAAAATACATCACTTGAGTTTTAGGTCCTCTCACTCTAGATCTTGATTTGTGTTTCTTTGGGTAAATTTTTAGTTTTGGACTCTAAGAAATGAGAGCTGCTTGCTGAAGCCTGACATTCTCGGGTTTCTTTGGAACTGGAGTCAGGCTGAGGCTGGAGGCACCTCTGCTTTCTCCTGAGCTCTCCCCCTGCACCTGCAGACCCAGGGCACGTGGGCAGGGAGGGCACCATGGGTGAGGTCGTTTGCCGCAGGAGTTTCCAGGATAGAACAAGCTGTTTTAAACAAACCCGCCTGCAATGCACGTTACTGCAAGCTTGCCCTAATCCAAAGGACACCAAGGTCACTCTTTTGTGGGGTTGCCTTGCAGGTAACATCCAAACCTTTCATGTAACCTGTGCAGAACCAGAGCAGAGGCAACAGGAGGAGGCCTGCAGGTGCTCAGGTGTTAAAACAATGCTCCCAGCCACAGGCACAAACCTGCACGGAGCCTTCCACCCCAGTGGAGAAATGGAACTCTGCTGCCTCGTAGCAGAAACCTCATCATGGTTATTCTGGAAATGAGTATTTGCAATTCTGGACTTATGTTCTTGGGTATTTGGGGTAGGTCCAGCAGTGTGAACACATTTGTTCTCTTCGTGATTCAAGGATGATATGGAAGAAGCAGTAGGTAGGAGCAAGAATATGGCTTTTTTTGATCATCATTAAACTTGGGGAGGAAATCCATGGTGTTTAGGCAGGTTAATGGAGGGAAATAATCTTTTACAAAGCTGCTTTTCCTCTTCCCTTTCTTGTTCCAGTGTTTTCTCCCTAAAACTCTTCTTGCCTTTACCCTCTTTTTGCGTGTGTGAGCTCAGGGAAATGAAATAGCCTTAATGATATGTATTAAGAAATCTACTTTATAAATCCATTTGTTCACGTTCATCTTCCATTCCCATAACTCCCAGGCTCAGAATGGCAGGGGCTGTTCTGCAGTTCAGCCACATCCTCGTGCTCTTTTCACTCTTTCTTTTTTTCCCCAGTCCCTCATTTTATTTCATTCTGTATGCTCTCTGAACACAACTTTGGGAGCTAATGAATTAATATTGGAGCTGTTTAGCAGTCTGTTCTGCTGCAGCCCTTCTATCTCCGTCCCTACAATATCCTGGAACACTTTATGTGGAATAAACAGCCTTTGCAGTCCATGACTTCAAAGCCTGAGTGCTCTGCTACTTCACTAAAAGCAGTAAATTTTAAGATAGATTGTAATCCCGTTGGCTTTTAGAATGCCTAACAACTTTTAGAAACTACAAATCATTACATAAATGGAATAGAACAGCAGTGCACTGAACGTGCAGACATTTTATTGTGCAACCATTTCATTGTGCAAGGGATTTATATGTCTGTGTAATTCTGCTATAAATACACATCTGCCAAATATTCTTTAGCTTAATGTGGTACACAGAACTTTACCATATTAATTCCTTTTGCCCTTATAACAATCATGTTTTAATGTGAGCTGATTGAAGTCGCACAGACTGCAGCCAAAGATTCATTGGATCCTCTAAGAGCCTCTCATAGCAGCCTATACCAAACTATATATTTAAAGTAAAGAAAGATTTTGTGTAGGAATAAATCTGGAATGCCAATAAGAGCCTGCAAGGCAGCAATAAGATTGCATCTCAGTTCAGAGGCTTGCTTGGTACTGATGGAAACTGGTAAATTTATCACATGGGGGGAGAATCCAGCGTGCTCCTAATCAGGGGAGTGCCTTGTAATCCAGGTAAAACCTGGGTTCAGCTGGGCTTGGCCGAGGTGCACCTGTGCAGGTGTTGTTCCTTGCCTGCAGCAGGCTGGAGTCCTCCTGGGGTCTGTGTGTGCTCTGGAAGCTCAGGGGAGTTGCAGAGCTGGAGTCACTGCTGCCATGGACCCGCTCTGGCTCCACAGGGGAAAGGTGGATCACACCTCTGAGTCATTTCAGTCACTTCTGTGTCCTTGGGATAAGCCACGAGCAGCCTGTGGTACAATGAGCCTACCGGGGATGCCAGGGGAGCTCTCTGAGCTGGGGCTCAGAACCGCCCTGCTGTTCCAGACCACCTGCAACCAGAGGTTTGTGTTTTAATCTGGGAAATTCTCACCTCTGCCGAGCTGGGACGGAGTTGAGAGGCTGAAAAGCAAGCTGTGCTGTCTGAGAGAGTGTGTGTGGTTTCTGTGGGGCGCCACATTTCAGAGCACTGGACCCAGTCCTTTGTGCACAGCCAGCTATAAACTGAAATAGTTGCAAATATCACTTGTATAATTGTGTTTATTCAATGTGTGCATTTCTGTCCAGTGCCAAATGCCATTTCAAGACACAAAGCTTGTTTCCAGGACAGCCAGAAAAGAAATTAGTGTAATATTCCCAAGAAAAGTGGAAAAGGGCATAGTAGGTGAGCAGCTCCTATTTTACCTTTTTCTTCTGTGAATAAAATACACAAATCCTGAACATTTGTGGCCACTAACACATGGCTCTTCTGTTGATTTGAAGACATTACTGTGGATATTTTTTAATGTGTGTGTCTGGGAACAGTTTCAATAGGGTCTTTTCAGCATTATCAGCAGTTGTAGTCTCTGCAGTGTGACAAGGTGCATGGCAGCTCCTGTCAGATGCTTCCTGAACACAAAATGTCACTCTTTATCAACCCCTAATAATCCAAATTGGCTCTCCATCTTGGCAGCCTAGCAGGCTCTTCACACAATGCTCAGCTCTGGGAAACATTCACAAACTTTTGCAAACCTTCGTTGCAGCCTTCACTCCCTGAAGTTAATTTAAATTAAACACTGATTTCAGTCGCTTAGGCTGATCTTGCAATCACAGTTCTGTATTTTTGTCACGGTTATGTGTTTTTATTTTATGCATTTGAGTGTGGGCATGTTGAACTGTCTCTCTTGTGAGCAGAAAAATATGGGTATTTGTTTTCAAGTTCAGGTTCTTTGCTGCTGCTGCTGCAATAACAGGTTGGGTCACATTGTAAATTCCACCTCTGGGAATTGCTGAAGTGTTCCTGGGAGGTCACAGTTCAAGTCCTTTCTGCAGTTCTCAAGCACAGGTATTTCTGTCCATCCTGGCCAGCAATTTAATGAGCCTGGAACTTGCCTGTACATTTTTCTGCTCTGCTTTACAGATGGTCTCTGGGTTATGCTGAAGGACAGAGGAACAGCAGAGTGGGGATCTGAAATTGCTCTGCTTCTGCTGATCAGTGGAGAATTTCAGGTTTTGCTCTTTCTCATGCCTTCCATGGCTTCTTAAGGAAAAAAGTGCCTCTTCTATTCCCCATCCATCACACAATTATTCAAACTGTTGGAGCAGGTAGTTCTGCTGCTCCTATTTGTACTGCTGATTTAGCTTGTTACCCAGCTCCTCCATGCCTGACAGCTCTCCCCTGGAAAATGTGTATTTTAAGACTGCTTACATGAATAAACTGCCTTTAAAATTCAGGGTTGGGTGATAGTACTATGAAAAGCCAACTGGATACAAACACTGCATGAAAAATCTCTAGTAGGAAGTAGCAGATTATTTGGATGAGATTATGCAAGTGCCAATTATGTGCCTTGCAAAACGCGAGTAAAAAAATCGTCCCTAAATTCTCCTGCAGATTTGGGATAAAACTTGGACCTGCAGAGTGCACTTCAGAAGAGTGAGAAGCATATGTTATTGAGGAATATTAAATTCTTGGAAGAGCTGAGTGCAGTTTGGGATGGGCGTGGTGGTTTGGTGTCAAATGAGTTCCAGTCTGGAAAGACATGGCACGGGAGAGGAAAAAGGCATTTTCTCGTGTCCGGATGAAATGTCACAAGTCTTAATTTCCACATCTTATCTTTCACTCCTTCACTCAAAGAGGCCATGAATTACCAGACTTTTAGGAACCAGGTATGTCTCTGTCAGGATTTTATTCAAAGCTTTTAGGAAAAAATCATCCTAGTTTAAGAACAGGAGATCAAAGATTCAAGGTAGAAATCTCCTTCTATTTCCTTCTTGTTGTAAGACTTTGTTTTGTGGGTTTAAGCCTAATTTCTCTATATTTAATAGAAGAATGATGAACCTTTTTCTTATTCTGTGAGCATCATCTGTCTGTTCGTAGGAGAAAGGTCCTGAACCACTAAAAATCTTGGGTTTTTTGTGAAAAGCTAACTGATGCCTTTGGGCACATTTCCCGCTTTCAGACAATGCACAAATGGATGCTTAAAATACACATCTCAAACAGCCGCCGATTTGCTGTGTTTCTCTGAAAATGTTGTTTTCTGAGCAGATTAATTGACTTGACAGAATCCATGTCCCGAAGCTGCGGTCCTCAATGCTTCCAGTAAATATCTCTAGCCCTCCTTTTCCGTGGGAGCTATTTTGTGTCGGGAAGGTTTTGTATAAATGAGGTGATAACGAGTCGCTGCAGATAAGATTGTGTGGTTTTGTGCTTCTGCTTTGTGCGAGGACCCTTCAGCTTTCCTAAACTCGGCAGGGCATGGATTTGTCTCCCCTGGATTTGTCTCCCCTGGATTTGTCTCCCCTGGATTTGTTCCTGGGCCAGACTTGTTGCCTCCTCTGAAGTGCTAAAATTTTTCTAGCGTGTTCATTAACCTAGGAGAGCTTTATTTCCTTCTCTTTTGAGCTACAGAGGATGTTAAGAGTGTGAGTGTCATCTAAATGAGATCTGTATGGCTGTGTAAACCTTAACTGCATTAAATGTGCTGCCGGGATATAAACACCTCGCTTAAATCAATAAGTTGTAATTATAGAGGTCAGTAGGTCCCAGTTCTTCTTTTGACCCTAAGAAAGCCCCCAGCACAATCTCCTTCCTACCAGTACAAATCAGCTGAGCAAATTTAAAATTGCAGTATGCTCCTTTTTGCTGCTCAACAGTGTATAAAAATGAAAACCTAAATGTATTTCTTACATTCTTTATCTAGATTTAAAGGGTATATTTCACTTTAAATGATGTCTGGCTCATCTAGTCTATCACATATGAGTAGTTTTTTTTACTTTGTAGAGCATATGTTTCTTCTGTCTGTAAAAAGTTCCGTGGGTTTTCATTCCTTCCCATTTTCCCAGCTTTAAGCTGCCCCCAGTTACAAGAAAGCAGAGGTCATACAAAGTGACTTCTTAGAGTTTGTCTGCTGCGGTGGCTCCGAGGCTCACACTCCCGGTGCCTGCTCCCAGCTTGCACAGTTTACCTGCGAGATTCAGGATTTCTCAGACGTGGAAATGTCAGTGACAGTTCGGCTCAGTGTCAGCCTCGCGGATCCTAGACTGGAGCTGTCAAACAAACTCCAGTGCAAAAGGAAATGGAATTATTATTCCTCCACTTAAGATGGCAGATCATAGATATTTGCCTGTGTCTGGAACCCTTTGTGTCAAAACGTGCCTCAGCCCCGTGTAAACATTTCACACACGAGGACCTGGATGCTGCTGTAGAGCTGCAGCTGAGCTGAATTCCTGCTGGGGACCTCCCCAGAGCTCCTGGTGCCAGCCCAGCCCAGGATGGAGGTGAAGGCCCTGCAGGGAGTGTCACTGCTGCAGTGCCAGCGCCGCTTGGAGCAGCCGGGCATTTTCAGGCTCTGAGAGAGCTCCCACAGGGATTGAGAAGGAGAGCAGTGCAGAGCCCCGGGCACAGGGTGGGAGGTCGAGTCTCACATTTCCATTTCCTGCTTTTGGGGGTTTTTGGTGGAAAGCAGCACTGGATGGGCTGTTTGGTTTCCTTCCTGAGCTGGGAGCTGAGGGCAAGCACGGGGCACCCCTCACCTGCCTGGCCACTGGTCCTCCAGCGTGGCCGGGGACTGTCCCCTGTCTTCCTCAGCTGCTGCATCTGAGCATCCAGCACAGCAGGGCTCTCCTGGGGCTGCACCTTCACAGCCTGCTCCCTTCCCAACCTCAGCAGCACTCTTGTGCTCCCACAGGGCTCTGAAGGACATCCCAGGCAGATTCCAGCTCTCCTGGAAGGATCTCTGAAATAACTCAGCCCCCTGATCAACAAGATGTTAATCCACTTAGCATAAGTGTTCCTGCTGTGTGTCCCCAAGTACATTTTCATTGTCATTGTCATTTCCCTCCTCAGTGGAATACAAACTGATTGGCAAGAAACAAGGGCTGGGGGAAGAAGGAACGCTCAGGAATTCAGTGCTGTACATGGATTGGCTTTTCAGCCTCTGAAATCCCAGGCTCTGCTGAGCCTGTGCTCTGCTCCTGTCTCTGCCCTGCTCCCGTGCACGCTCTCTCTGTACAACTCTGTGCATCTCAAAAACCCTGCACATTTCCTCTCTTTACTGCAATGATTCCTGAGGGCAGGAATTGTTCTGGTGCCTGTTGAGCCTGGTCACTCACGCTGCTGGTGGTTAGCAGAGCATGGTGTTGGGTGATGGATTCTGAGCCAGAGAGGGCCATGGCACAGGTGACAATGGCACCTTTTCTCTCAGCACATTGCCATCTCACAACTGACTTTCCAAAACACTGTTTTTAGCATGGTTTCTCCAGTGAGAAGGAACTCACTCTCAAACGTCTTGGAGTGCTTGGTGGGCAGATGATTAGAAAATTGATTTGTGCCTAATGGCCTCGGGCTTCCTGCAGGTTTTCTGTTAGTCTCTACCACTTCAGCACCACGTTCTGTATTTTCAGAGCTCTCCTGAAGTGTTAACAAGCTCATCCATTTCCTCCCACCTCCAATTGCCCCTTCTTCCACAGCCTTTTTAAACCCTTCCCATGTTCTGGCTGAAATGTAGATGGCAAGCACCATAATTAATTCTGGTTAATGATTTGTTGAGGAGAGAACTATGGAGCTGACCCAGAAGCCTTTGCTGTAGGAAGATGCACTCATTTTGATATTATATCTCTATCACTCTGCCAGTTCCTGTCCCCTGCAGCCCCCCAGCCCACCCTCCAGTCAGGAATTCAGTGGTCTCTGGAGCTGCTGTGGTTTTGGCCCGGGGTTGTAACTGGTCAGTGAGATCCAAGGCCACCAGGTGTGACTGACATCCAGCACAGTGCTGGCTGCTCAAACTGCCAATTGCTCTTCATTGTGTCACCTGTCTGTCCTGAGAAAAGGAGGCAAAAATGTTTAAAATGCCCTTCTGACAACAGCTGGAGACAGCTTGTGGTGAATAGCTGGAGGTGGTTTTGTGGTGTGTCTGTAAATCTTTGCTCTGTTTGGCTGCAGGTCTGCCAGGACAGCAGGGCACGGGGAGGGGCTCACTTGTGATTTAATATCTCATTAACAGTTCACCCTGTCATGCTCTGGGCACAGTTATTCTGTGAGGGGAGCTGCAGGATGGAGGGGGCAGCTGGAATTATCACCCTCCTGAAACGTGGCTGATGCAGAAGTCAAACCAGGTTTCAGCCCAGCTGGAAACTGTGCTAAGGAACAAAAGCTGACGAGCTGCTGTTATTGAACTGCTCATGTTTCTGCAGCCTCAGTCCATAGGCAGTGCTGGCTTTCACCTCTGGTCTTCTTTCAGGAGTCAGAACCAGTGTAACCTACAGTGCCCCAAACCCCAGCCTGGCTCTGGAAGGTGAATTATGGGTTTGTCTGGCTAGATAGAGTGCTCACTGTGCCCACTGCCTTAGCAAAGCAATTCCTGCTCATTTCTGTTGGCTTTTAATGCATGAAGCCACACATTTTGCACAACTAATAATTGAATAATTATTGGATGATAGCAACATAAAATAATTCACATTTTCCAGCTCCCCTGGCAGTCTGTGTTAGAGAATTTCTTGCTGGAGCTGAAGGTGCAGTCCAGCTGCCGATATTCCATGTATTAGTGTTTCCCTTTGCCTTGCTCTTGTGCTGGCAGGCTCGCACATTCTTGCCACATTCCATATTCAGCTTCCAGGTGTCTCCTTCCAAATGCAGTGGCAGGGCTGCTGGAGCTGTCTGTAGAGTTCTCCACCTGCTTTATGACTCTGCCTTCCAGAAAAGAAACGGCAGAGACAAGTGGGTGTGGGTGAGTGTCAAAAAACCCCCAAAACCCTCATGAGATTTTAATTGGCATGTCCAATCTTTGCACACATTTAGATTGCATACTGTGGGTTATCACACAATTTCTGCTGCCTTTAGCTCCTTTAGAGAAATTCTCAGCTTCTGGTGAAATGTCTTGAGGAAACAGGATTTTTGCTTTTTAAACAATTTCTTGTTGACTGCCTTTTTCCTTTTGCTCTTCCCTGTTTACCCATTTCCATATGGAGTGCTGCAGGAAAAGCACTCTAAATGAACTGATAATTCCAGCTAATCTGAAACAAAGTATTTGGAAGATAGAAATGATGAGACTGAGAAAACTACTCAAAATTGTATTTTGTAAATATTTTAAAGTGATCTTATGCAAAATTCATCCAGAACGTGATCATTCTTCTTCTTTTCCATATTATTTCATATCTTCCTAAATCACTACCTCTCTTTCCCTTCCCTTGCCAAAATGAAAAAGTAAATTAAGTACTATATTTCTGCAGTTACAATTCTGAAAACACAGGGTGGGATTTCCAGCCTTGGAGCCGTGTCAGTTTTCAGTCACAGTCTCAGACTCTGACATTCCTTTTCATGTCGAAATAATCGCAGCCATAAATGATCTCGCTGAGGTGTCTCCGGCTGGATCTGCAGGTGAGATGGGTGTTCAAGGACAGGAAGCTGTGCTCTAATGAAGGGCTAGGGCTGCACACAGCCAGCCCTGTGCCTTGCTTTGCAGGGAGAACCTGCTCCCCATCCCTGAGGGCCACCTCCATCCTGGGCTGAGAGGGGCTGTGAAACAGCTCTGGTTTCCTGCTCACAACTGTTACCTGCTTGTCTTGAGGTGATACAGGATTCCTAAAATGGCAGGAAACTCCTTTTCACCAGCCAGCTGAAATTTCAGCAAAATAATTGAAATTTAAAAACCCCACATGCCTTACTGTCATTTGAGGTCCAGGGGACACCTGATTGCTCCTTTGTGGATGTGGTCAGGGTTCCCTTTTGACAAGTGATGGGTCTGCTAAAGTAGCTCTAAGTTGAGGAACCTGAAGCAGTTGCTCAGTGTATAATCTGAGCCTAGTTCCATTAAAATGAGTTCAATAAGTTCTTTTCTTATTCTCTTGTTTGCACAGCACTGCAACACTACCCAAATGTAATGTTCTCTGTTGGCACAAAGAGTGTGAAGCTGTCTCTCACGTGGAGTCCACCCATGGTCACCACTGTCCCCATCCAGAGGACGAGGAGACATTTCACATTTCAGTGTCGGGGTCACAACTTGGTGTCCATACCAGGAATGTATTGGTTTCCATGGTAACTAATGCTTTAACCAGGAGAGGGCAGGAGGAGATGCAGCAGATTTTGGTAATACAATTGAAAATAAGATCATGTAGGGGGATGGAATATAAGGAAATAAAGATAGAGTAAAAAGTAATCTCAGCCCTAAGGAGCTGCAGCTGGGCCAATTAGCCAGGATTAGGAGCAGGCCTGACTTTACCAGACCACAGGTGTAAGCAATGAGGAGTGCTATAAAAGAGTGGGGTGGGGCTGGGAAGGGAGCTGGAGTCAGTTGGCTGCTTGGTGAAGGAAAAAGAGTTGGTGCTCTGAGGAGCTGCCCACCAGAAACACCACAAAGGTATGGAACTCTCGTGATAAGGAGAGAGCAGTGTGGAACCCCTGCAATGAGATGGCAACAAGATCAGGTCACTGAAGTGATTATAAAACCTGTGGAACTTTATTGTGTTCTGTTAAGGCAGGCAAATATGATGTATGGTATATAGAATTTCCTGTAAGTGCTGTGCTTCATGACCTATTAACAGCTCTGTGCTGCTCTCCTCTCCACTCTTGCCTTCCAAAGTCTGTGTTCTCCCAGTGGCTCCGTGCTCATGCTGTGCTGGAGGCTGGCAGTGCCCCTTCCTCCCCGTGCCACCCTGCTGCCCTCCATGGCAGGGGACACCACTCCTGTGTGCCCAGCCTTTGTGGGATGTGTTTGGGCTGGTTCCTTCTCTCTTGGCACCTTCACAGCTGCTCTGTGTCCTTGGGCTGATCTGACATTCCTGTCCCACGTCCCCAGCAGTGCCCTGGGTGTTTCCAGTGCCACTCCTTGGTAACTCCTCCTAGCCCAGCCCAGAGCAGAAGCTGTTTTGTTTCTGAGGTGGTTGCAGTTGTTCTGTTTCTGAGGTGGTTGCAGTTGTTCTGTTTCTGAGGTGGTTCTGTTTCTGAGGTGGTTTTGTTTCTGAGGTGGTTGCAGTTGTTTTGTTTCTGAGGTGGTTGCAGTTGTTTTGTTTCTGAGGTGGTTGCAGTTGTTCTGTTTCTGAGGTGGTTCTGTTTCTGAGGTGGTTGCAGCTGCCCAGGGTGCATCCCCTGGCCCCCCCAGGCTGACCAGAGTTCAGGGTTCCTTTTCATCACCTTTGCCAGCACAAAGCTTTGCAGCAGGCGTGTCCCTTGTGAGTCAGGTGGCTCAGCTGGCTGCTCTGGTGGTGTAGGGATGGTGGTTGGGAGGAGAGGTGGGCAGCTTTGTGTGCTGCTGGGCTTTGGGCAGGATGTGCCTGCTGTGTGTGCCCTGTGTGTGTCACAGCCAGGCACAGGCACAGGCACCCCCCTGCCTGCACAAAGCTCCTCTGTCCCTGCTGTGCTCTGAGCTCTCCTGGTGCCACTCAGGGTTTGCTCTCTTGGAGAGCAGAAATGGAAGTGCCACTGGACCGAGGAAGGAACAAATGTCTGTTGTATCTCCTTTGCGTGCAAGACTTTGGAGTCCTGTGGCTTCAGCCTGCCAGAGGGCAGGGCTGGGTGGGATTTGGGCAGGAATTGTTCCCTGGCAGGGTGGCAGCCCTGGCACAGGTGCCCAGAGCAGCTGGGGCTGCCCCTGGATCCCAAGGCCAGGTTGGGCACTGGGGCTGGGAGCACCTGGGACAGGAAAAGGTGTCCCTGCCATGGCAGGGGGGGCACTGGGTGGGATTTCGGCTCCTTCCCAACCCATCCCATGGTTGTGGGTGCCATGGAATGATCCCACCCGCCTGAGGATTCACACCCAGCCTGTTCCTGCTGGGGCAGAGCCCAGGTCACTGCTCTGAGCCCTGCTGGGTTTAGGTGCGTGCAGTTGTTTTCAGTCAGAATTCTGTTCTCTATTATTCATGAAAAACTGACTGAATTCACTTGTGATCTGCTGCATGCAGTGTATAAATATTCTCTATATGGTTTTTTTACACATTTTTTAAAAACTAGATGTGCAAGAAAAATTATATGAAGACTTCAGTACATCAAAAGATGTCAATACACGAACCAGGTGTATTCTATAGTACAATAAAAATAGATAAAATTCGGTAGAGATCAAAGAAATGTCATGAGCCATTGCTACATTTCAGAAGTAAACATTACTTAAAAATTTATTAAAATACATCAAAATTATTTCAAGGCATAATTTGGAAAAGAACTTGATATAATTTGCATTTGATTTTTATGGAATTTTAAGAATAAAGGCAATTTTTCTTGAGAGAGTCCATTATTTCTAGAAACATGGCCTCTGTATGATGGAAAAATTGACTGCAACCATAAAGTTAAAGGAAAATAAAAAATGTAGGAAACCAAAATTGCTTTAATGACCTCTGCTTGGTTGCCTTGCCTTTTTTTTTCCCTTCTTTTCCATGTTCTTTTTCCTTTTTGTTGAAAGTTGCCTGAAATTTAAATATTAGATTTATAAATCAGGTTGTGGAAAACAGGAGGAGAGACTGAAATTTGTGGGTGATTTAAAAGTCCTTTTTCTCCCATTACTTTTATTTATATGCACGTACATATATTCCAAACTTTTAATTGCTGAAGTGTTGCTAAGTAAGCAAGTCGTGGTTGATTTAATGGTCTCCAGATGATATTTTCCATCTCCTGTTTCACGGGGTCATTAATGGGGGAGAGGATTTGGTGACAGCCTCCCTGCTGAGCGTGTGTGACACAGGAGCAGGGCACAGCTGTCCCACGGGGCTTGGAGATGGTGAGCCCTGACCTGGTGGCACATCCCAGGCAAACAGACCTGAATATTCTTGGTTTAACAAGAAACAGGGCTTTCCTGTCCAGTATTTAAATAAAATACATAGCAAGATGTCCAATTTTATTTTACGTCATTTGGCATATTCTCCATTTCTCCTTGGAGCAGTACAGCAGGACAAACTGGTTAATTTTAAGTGTTAAAAAAACCCCTTGGTATCAATTTTTGGTCTTTATTTTGGTGCTTACAGCATTCTTTTGGTTTTGTCTTGGCTCTTCTGCTCTGGTTTTCAGTGCAGCATCTGGTCTTGCTCATGAATGCCCAAATGGCCCAGCAGAGCCCACCTGCCCTGGAGAGAAGGGTACAGCTTTGGCTGAGGTTTGGCCATGGGAATTATGTGCTGTTGAAGCCTGGGGTTTTATCAGCTGCTTTATTCACACCAGAACAATCCCAGGAGATGCATGGTGCCATGGTGTGTTCTGTCCCTGGAGCACCTCGGACCCAACCCCAGACTTGGGGTCAGTCCCTGGCTTTTCTTGGCCATTGAATTGTGCTTCAAAGTCCCTTCCTCCCCGCTGATGAGGAGTGTCAGAGTGTTCCTTCACGCTTGCATAACCTTTGTCATCAAAGCACTTTACTGGCTTTTATTCCATCACTTTAGCCAGCTCTGATGTTTGCCTTCTCCCTTTCTCTGCAGTGAAAGTAGAGCTCGTAGCTAATGTCCCTTAAACCCCAGAGGAACACAACGACCAAGGATAGAAAAAAAAAAAAAATTCTTATATTTTTTAACTTCCTGACCCAACATTTCTCTGAGAACAGAGAGGCAAAGGAAGATGTCAGGGCTGGCAGACTTGTGATCACCAGTGGTTAGAGGGGGAGGAGGCAGAGAAGCTATTTTTGTGGTGGAGGCTGCTGACCAGGGCTTTAGTAGCTGGAGGAATCATAGCCAGAGGTTTGGATAAGCCTTTGTTTTTTTAAAAAAGTCAATGTCTGTAAAGGGCGTTGAAATTGAAAATTGACTAAACCATTGACTCCTGGAGAAGAAAGGCATCATGGAAAGCAGGAAGACACCAGTTTTAGAACCAGAGGGAAATAATTGCCAAATGAAACTGCTAGTTCCCTCCTTTGGGGGATTTGAAAGTCTTCCTGGAGGGTCTCTTCCTGTCAGATTTGCAGGTCCTCTTGGCAGCCTGCTCAGTGCTTTGGAGGAACCCTCGCAGAAATATATTGGCAGTGAAATAGCTGAAACTTCTGGAACCTATGGAATCTTTCAGTGTGGCACTGTCATTTTACGGGGATTAACTGTTTATGCAAAACCAGCATGCAGAAAAAAACCCACCTTTCCTAAGGGACAATCCTGCAGGAGGCTCAACCCCAGTAATCCTTAGTCCTTCTGGACAATTATCCAACTTTATCACTGCATTGGGATTAAAATTGATGCAGGGAAAAATTATGGGCCAGCTCAGGAGTGTTTGGGATGATCTTGCATTCCAGCAATCCTGAAAATCAGGCTGAGAGCCATCCTCAGAGGAGGAGAGCTCGAGGTGTGCATCCTCTGGGGAGGGCCCGTGAGCCAGGCTGGGGTTGCTTGGCTCCCAGAGAGTTTGTGGAAGGACAGCCCTCCCCCAGCACCAGGCAGCTGCAGTGTGGGATTCTCATCCTCTAAACTTAAAGGGCAGCAGCAAAGCAATCTGTTGTTTGTATAGAAGAGAGTGATGGTAAAGAAAGGAAATGCACTCAGGGGAATGTCTCCTCTGCTCGAAGATGCCACTTGAAAAGCAAGCACGGGGAAATGCTGGCCCAGAGGAGGGAAGGCAGAGGGTCTCCAACACAGAGCATCCCCTCCCAGAGAGGAGATCCTTCTTTAAAACCCCCGAATCCCTGCAAGGGTGAGATCTGACAGGGGCTTGCCAGTGTTCTGAGCTCTGAGTGTGGATTCGAGGTGATTGAGGAGCTTTTCCCCCTTTCAGCCTGAGCTCAGAGGCCAGGCCAGGTCTCCATCAGCAGATGTTCCTACATGGAATAATGGAGTGTTTCAGAGTGAGGAGGAGACATCTGTGGAGGTCATTTGACTTGAGACCATTTCTGTTCACAGGAGTTGAGATGATAACATTCTCTGCCTGGAATTTTTTTTCTTCCTGGTAGCCTGCCAATGAAGTCTAATATTATCTGCCCCTCTTTTAATAGCTTCCACTAGATATTTCTGGAAAATATGCTCACAAGTTTCAATTTTATCAAAGCTGGGATGGATGGAATAAGAATTTAAATTAAAAAATCTTAGCTAATCATTGGCTGAAAACAAAATAAGCTAAATCATCTGAATGCTGAGGAAAAAATATGCTATTTGAAAAAAATATTTGATTTTTCCCATGGAAAGCATGGTGATTGATTCTAAGTGAATTTCTGTCTGTGTTAAATGCTTTGTGGTACCTACAAGTGGAGGTGGGCTACTTGCTGGTTCTGCTGTGAGTAAGTAGAGCAAAAGAAGTGAATTTGGGGTGAGCCCAAAAGTCCTGCTCTGGTTACAAGGGCAGGGGGCTTTAAGGAGGAAGCCCCCGGTGTCCCCCAGCCTGGTGACAGCCTCCAGTCTCTGCTCCATTGGCCGTCTCATCCTCTCAGCCCATCCATCATAAAATACAGATCACTTCCATAGTTATGGATACTTACCTGGAGTAGAACTTCTCTCCTTTTTCTTGTTAAGTTCTGTGTTTTGGCACGCAGCCTCTGGTCTTCTGTTCCCCTGATCTGAGACCTTCTCCTGACTGATGCACCAGTTTCTAGAACAGTGAGTTTCAGCACCAAATCCTCTAATCCTGTGATCCTATTTTGCTGTCGGAAGGTGCCAGCAGAATCCCTGCTGGGAGAGATGCAGGGTGCAGTTCTTGGAGGCAGAGCCTGTTTTGCTCCTTCTGGTGTTGCAGCATTGCTGAGCAGGCTGGGCACAGGGAACCCCCCTTTGCCTGGCCCAGCTGTGGGCTGGGATGGAGCCACGGGGCACAAGGTTCTCCTTCTCATGGACAGGGTCAAGAGGAAATAAACTCCTGTTGTGCAGTCTGAGGCAGGAATAAAACAGTGCAGGAACCCTCCAGTGCAGGGGCTGGGAGTGCTGAGGGAGCAGATGAAACATTTCTCCTGGAGACACACCAGAGCTTGTGATAATTCTGCAGCTCTGGAAGCCCTGAGGAGCAGCTTGATTGAGAGCAAGCCTGGGAATGAGGGAAAACCCTGCAAGGATGCAGGAGGAAGTTGGTTGTTTACAAATCTCCTTTATTTCTGATCTCTCTCAGTCATTTTTAATTCTCTCCGTACCAAAAATTATTTGTTCTGTTGTGCATTTTCAAAAAGCCTGGCATTTGAGCTTAAAAGCTGTTCTGATCTTTTTAGATGTGCTTGTTTTTAAGAAAAGGTCTAGATGGATTTTTGTCAAAGCTCCAACCAGTCTGAGCTCCTGTCAGTGTAATAGGTGCTGACTTGTTTGTGTGCACTCTCATTGAGTGCTGCTGTTTAAAATGCCATTTGTGCTTGCTGGTATTTTTTCTGGAATTATGGGGCTAAAGAAATTAGATTTACAGAAACTGTGGATTTTGGTCTACAATGTAATCATCCTGAACTTAAATTTTCCTGTTCATCATTGCTGAATGAATGATGACACTTGAACACTCCTGTATTTGGAATAAGCAGGAAAATGGAGCCCAAGAGGTTCTGTGGCAGCATTGTGAGTGCCTTTCTCATTTGTTCTGCACCAAGTGACCCCCAGGGCTGCAGGTCTCCCTTTATCAATTGTTGATACCACCCTGAAAGCTCCAGCCTGCACAGGACTTTGATGTTCCTGTTTTGATGCTGACCCTAAGCAGCAAACTCTGAATTGTATTGGATTCCTCTTTTCTCAAAGAGGGGTCAGCTGCTGAGCAGAGAGCTCAGGCGTTGTGTGAGCAGCCTGGCCGTGGCTCAAAGGAGCCAAACAAGGCAGGAGTTTGTGGTGGTTTCTCATTCTTTGGTGCGCCTGCTGCTGATCCCAGAAACGTTGTCAGATTGCTTCTGTTCTTGTGGACAATGTCAGAGCTGTGTTGGTTCAGTGCAGTGGTTGGTCAGGCTGCTTTGAGGATTGGGAAATGACTGTCCAGGAATATTCTGCTCTCTGTGGTGTTCTTGCACTCCCAGCACCTTGGGGACACCTTGTAGCTTCTAAAGGGGATGGACTTCAAAGGTGGAATTTCCTTAAAGATGGGGACGAGGTCATTGCTCTGTCCCAGCACCTGGATGTGAATTATTCAGCAAAAGATATTTTCTGTTGGAAAAATTCCAGGTATTAGGTTCTTCCAGGTCTTTATTAGGTTCTTCCAGGTCTTGTTAAGTGCTTTAATCACTGGACCAAATCTCATGCTGGGCCCTAGAGAAAGGGTCAGTAATTATAAGTGGGATGCCTCCTAAAGAGAATGAGAGCTCTTCAGCTTCAGCCTTCAGGCACACCAAGGAGAGCTCAGGTAGCCTGGGCAGGTGTTTAGCCCTCCACTGGAAGTAATGAGCTGGAGAAGGGACTCAGTTGGGTCTATTTTAGTAAAAGCTTTGGGACCCCTTGCCACAGGAGGCTCTGGATGTGAAGAGTTTTCACAGATTCAGAGAGAACTGCACTAATTCTTGGAAGAAAAATGAACCATTACAGCCTGCTGGATACAGAAATATTTAGGAAGGTCCTGAGCTGCAGCTTGTTGCCTTACAGGAGCAGACATCAAAAATGTGACTTGGTCAGTGATTACCCAGTGTGCTAAATAGGGCAGTGGGGCTGTTCTTCCATTCCTGGTGTGTTTGTTAGGGAGAGCATGATAACAGCATGAGTCTGCCACAGCTCAGGTGAGAGCCTTCTCTGCAAGATTTACAGCCTGCTTGTGTGGGCTGTAAGATGTTTTTGCAAAACATTTCTAAGCTATCCAGCTCTTTGTTTCTCATTACATTGAATTCTTGTTTTCTAGTCAACCTTCCTGTTAAGCAAAAAAAAATAGAAAAATAGAAAAGGTGGGGAAGGAAACTTGTGGATGATAAATAATGGTGAGGCTCAGTGAATGTGCAGAAGAGCAACTTTGTAATTCGGGAAATAAATAGAATTTATTATGCTTTTGGTGTGGGAGGGGTGGGGAAAATGTAAGAGTGAGGACAAAGAGAAGCAGGCAATTATTTCTTAGAAAGAGGCATAATAGGCAATGCTGTAATTTCTTTCCCTGCTGAAGTGGCTCACTCACCTTTCCCCACGTGAGGAGCCCTCGCTGTGATAGCAGCAACCTGTGCATTCCCCACGTGAGGAGCCCTCACTGGGTCTTGTTTGGCAGCCCTTTGGTGAGAGGGGGCCAGGCACTCCCAGCTGCAATCACAATTACAGTTATGACAGCTCTTGCCCAGCTCAGGCAGTGCTCCATCCCCTGGGGGCCCAGAGCTGCCCCACGAGTGTCAGTAAAACCAAATCACAGCCACTTCTCCACCCTGCAGGGATGGCACTGCTCCCTCTGACAGGCTCTGGACACCCCAAAATCGCCTTCCTGGGTGGGAAGTCCCAGCCCCTTTGCATCCTTTCGAGGCATTTCTGCTCATTTGAGGCGTTCCAGTGCTGCAGAGGGAGAGAACTGCTGGAGATGTTCAACCCCTGATCTGCCTCCCGTTCCCTTGCATTGCTTCTCTCCCCCCATTCCTCTTCTCTGCTTCCCTGTTTCCACAGCTCCCATCTAAAGTTAGAGACTAAAGCACACCCAAAGAACTCTCTTCCCATCCAGAAGAGTTTTTTGTGTTTTGTTGCAGTGCTGTTGCCATTTGTTGGTAAGTAATGGGATGTTGGATTGTGTTGTTTCTCTTGGTTTAAACTGCTTGTTTATGAACGTTGGTCATGAGCACAGATCAATTTATCTCATGAAAAAAGGGAAATAAAATCTTGATAAAACCTTCCAGCTTTCAAAGCTCCTTCTGTTCATTGTTTATGTATAGTTCTGCAGCCCTGGATATTTTTAGATTGGTGCTCCCATTGAAACCACAAGTTTTGAAAGTTTAAAGAATGCATTAATACATCTTTATTGAGATCATCTTTGCTCCTACACTGTTCCAGTTTCTTTGCTTTTACTCCTTTGGCAAGCTTAAAACTTTGTGTCTCTCTTGCTCAGCTTAGCATACTTTTTATTTTTTTTTAACCTGTCATCAGAGATATAAATTTTGTAATGTAAAGAGCTTTCAAAAAAAACCCCCAAACAATAGTTGATTGATTTTGGAATGACTTGGAATATGTGCCTTGCTGTTTGCTTGGCTAAACCACATCACAAGAAAGTCCTTTTCTTTCCTTCCACTGACTACTTCAGTGTGCTGTTTGCTCAGAATGCTCTTCACAAGCTTGGACAGGGTTTTTCCATTTTTATCACCTCCCCTTTGTTTTCCCCAGGAGCACTGTTAGCCTAGCAAGCCATGATGATTTCCAGGAAATGCCATGATGGGTGAAAAATGACCCAATCTGAGCCTCAGGGTGATAGCGGGGACGTTGTGTGCATTTCCTGTGACATCAGAGATGTTGTGTGCATTTCCTGCAATGTCAGGAACATTGTGTGCATTTCCTGTGACATCAAATCCTGTGCATTTCCCATGACATCAGGGACGTTGTGTGCATTTCCCGTGATATCAAATCCTGTGCATTTCCTGTGACATCAGGGACGTTGTGTGCATTTCCTGTGATGTCAGGGACCTGTGCATTTCCTGCGATATCAGGAACATTGTGTGCATTTCCTGTGACAGCAGAGATGTTGTGTGCATTTCCTGCGATATCAGGAACATTGTGTGCATTTCCTGTGACAGCAGAGATGTTGTGTGCATTTCCTGCGATATCACAACCTGTGCCTTTCCTGATGGAGACTTGCACAAGAAGTGCCATGTGCATGTGAAGCCCACCCCGGTGGGTGTTTATTTGGTTTCCCTGGCCCCCAAGGGCTGAGAGCAGTCCTGCTGAGCAGTGAGGAGGCTCCATGCAAGCCTGTCTGTCCGAGGCTCTTGCCGCATGCTGTAGCTTTGCGCCGCGCGAGCGCGCGCAAACGCCACGGGCTCTTCTGGGTCACGGAGCAGGGCAGGAGAAATCCCTGCTCTGACCCCACATGGTGAAGTGTCAGAAGCTAAACAGGTTAGGGCAGGGCAGGGTCAGAACGCACTCTAATCCTTGAGGACATCAGATGCTGTTTAGCCAATTCAAAGCAGCTTGACATTGCTTTCGCCAGTGACGCTTTATTTCTCTGTAATGGCTCTGTCACAAAAGCTAACTGCAGCAGACAGATTTGATATGAATTTCCTGGAGTCGTTGCTGAAGAGGTGGACAGGGTTTAATTCTAATATATACTGTGCTTTGGTTGGTTCCTACAACAAACTACACGGCTTGGAAGTGGAATAAATCTCTGGCTCTTGCAGTTTTTCCTGAACGCATTACTGGGTCATGAGGGAAGAGATTATGTGCTTTGAAGTATTGTGGTTTATAGTCAAATCACAGAGGTGATGGATAGGCCTCCTGCATTCTATTTTCATGAGTATTATTTGCTGTGAATAAAAATCCCATTGCACTTCCCCCGACTTCTCTCCTGCGTTCCAAGGCACGAAGTGGAAAAGTGGAGCTGCGGAGAGGGAGGGACCTCGGGAGGCTCCTGGGCCCTCTCCTTATGCAAGATGGAATCAAAGCACAAATAGATGCTGGCAAAACTCATACTAAAAGATCTCTAATGATAGTAACTTCACACCTTCCCTAAAGCAATCTGTTCCAGGGCTGCAATAATGTAATATTTTTAGGCTGGCTTTTTAGCTCTTCTAACCATGAAAACAATGTGGTGGAGTGCAGGGAGGAAATGGGTGGATTTTGTATGGAGAAGCATTGAAGTTATTTTTTTCCTAGACAGCACAAATGTTGCTTCTCTTCCCATTTATTGTTATGGTAAAACATCCAAATTACCAGTAGAGTGTGTGTGAATGTGTGTAAATTCATGTATATATATATCTATATATCAATATCTATATATATATGTATATACACTGAAAACTATAACACCATCAACATTATTTAGGGGAAAAACCCTGTTAAAACTGTTAGAGAATTATGTCCCTGAAGCTGAAGGACTAGGGAGAGAGAGATTCTATTCCCAGCAGTTCTCTTTGCCAAAATTTGAGCTCGTTAGTTTGTACATCTCTTGTCTTCACATTTAGAGGTGATCTAACACTTTGTGCTGTTGTAGAACATTGAGAATCTGGCATTTGTGATGTGTTTTGTTCTTTTACTTCTCCTTTCATATCACCTTCTCGATGGTTTTGCTTTACTTTCATCTGGTTGGTTTTATCAGGCCAAAATGATCTCCTCTAAATATAACAGAATTGCATTTACTGGTAAATAGCCGTGTCAAACTGCATAGAAAGTCATTTCACGTGGAACACACGTATTTGAAGGTTCATGGTATTTCATTTTTCTCCTGTGTATTTAGAGTCTCCTTTATGTAACTCATCAGGGTGAGTTCTGTGTTGTAAATCCCAGGCAGAAGTGTCCTTAGATACTGATCAGGCTGGAACTGCAGCTTGAGGTGTATTTGCTATGAGTGTTCCATGAATAAATCTGTATATGAGCTCATGGTACAATTATCCATATAATTTATTTATAAATTGGCCTGTGGAAGTGTATTGTATATTTTTGGAGTGCACTTGCAGTTGGAGAAGGATCTCAGCTTTTCATTCTGTTCAGCTTGAAATACAGGGTTATTTAGCCCAGGCACTTCAGAGTTTCCTTTAATCTCCACAAACTACTGTGCTTCCAAAGGCATCATTGATCATCCATCTCCAAAATTGTTCCTCCTGTTAATGGCTGCTGCTTTTTTTCCCCTTCCACTTTGTCTCTATTGTACATTCGTTTAGACATGCTAATTCTATGACTGGTTTGTCTCCCCTCTCTGTGGAAACAAAGGTTTTTTTTGCTTTTTGGTTTTACTGTAAAGATTGAGTGCAACCCTAAATCCTAGAGTTTCTGAGATTAGATTTCCTAGATTGGTTTTTTATTTATTATTATTTTTTAATCATCTGCTAGTAAAGCAGAAAAAATAGCAGCAATTTTGGCTAAGGCACAAATATCCAGCCCTCTATTTTGGGCTTTTTTAAAATCCATGAAACAACTTGTTCAATTGCATCACTTTATCTAAAGAGTCTAGCGTGGCATGTGGGGTTTGATCTTGCTCTGTGCAGCAGGGAGCACACGTGGAGCTGCTGCACACAACTCCCCCGACTGCCTGAGAGCACAGCTCCTGCTACAGCCTCTCAGACTCAGCAGCAGAGCAGAAAACATCCTTGTAGTGTTCCTGCTCTCATTATGGAAAATAAGGTGTTTTTTCTTGTTCTTGGAGTCATTAGTAAACCTGTATCCTCAAACAGTCATTTCCTGTCTCAGGTTATTTTATTTTATAACTCCATGCTAGGAAAATTGGTTTAAATCCTTGGCTCGCTCAGACAATGTTTAAATTTTAATCTGCAGTGAATAACAAGTGTGGAACTCCTTTGTTATCTGTCAGCATTTTAGATCATCCAGTGGGAATCTTGTGCAGCTTCACAGGAGACCCATCTGTTTGACTGTTCTTCTCATTATGCCAATCAAAAGTCCCTTCTATTAGTGAGAGCCACACGTTTTTGGTGGGTTCACAGAAGGAAATGAGCCTCCCCCACCCCACCCCATCCCATGAAGAGTAGTTTTAGCTCTCAGAACTTGCAATTTCTCAGCAGAACCCTCAGTGAGTTACCTTTTAAGTCAGAATTTAATGAGTTGATGTAATAACTATTGACTTTTCTTTAGGGATATGCCAGTATTATTGATATGACAATTAAAAGCAGAAGGATTAGTCTATTAAAGAAGTACTAATTGACTTTGGTCTTACCAGGCTAAATGATTCAGAGCTGATTGGTCAAAATAAAGTGAGCTGTGTCTGTAATTATTGAACTCGGGATTTCACTTCTTCTCCCCCTTTTTTTTTAAATGTTTTTGCTGGACTAATCTGCTGAATTGATAGATAGATGTGTGCAAATGGATTCTAATTGAGCAGCATGAATAGAAATTGCAGAAGGAGTTTGTGGTTATTGCTGGTGCAATAACCACATGTTTGTAGACAAAGGAGAATGCTTCCCTGAGATCTGGGAATTGTTGCATTTTGATGGTGCTGATTGGCTTAGCCATGTTTTCTAGTGAGATAATTATTCACTGTACCTGATTCTTTATCTTAATATATTGACTCTGTGATGTAGTGTGGGTTCTTCAGTTTGCAATGGAAGCAAATTGTGCCTAATAATGATATTTGTTGGAAGTTGGTTCCTCTTGTCATGAAAGGAACTGAGTTCCTTTGGCCTGGACACAAATGAGTGCAGGAGGTACAAAGTACTCTGTAGGGCAGCTTTGTCTTGATGTTTTCTGCACTGTCCTAACAAACACCATTTTCTGATTTGGAGTAAAATCTCAAATACTTTGTTGCCAAAAGGCACGAGAGTCATCCCTTTGTGTTTGGAAAAAACAGCTTCAAAATCTTGAAAATATATGAAATCCCAAATTTTTATTTGAAAATATATGAAACCCCAAATTGTTATAACAGCAGAAGTTTTATGATGCCAGAATGAGTTAACACATTTTTCTTCTATGCCATAAAGTTAGAAAAATGATTTTCCCATCAGAGTTAAATTTTAGTTGTGTTGCTGATAGAGAATTGAAATGTTTAGCTGCTAAATTGAAATTAAAGTCCTGCTGACAGCTTTTATTTATCACTTGCAATGGTTTTTGTGTGCTAAGCATTGCTCTCCCTTCTCTTCCCATGCAGGTATAAAGGGCACTGATGGAGCTTCATCATCAAGATCTAGGAAGACAAGGTAAGACTTGAAGGATATAAATTTATCTTAATGATCTTATTTTGCTGATTTGGATTGAAATTTTGCTGATTGCTCCACTGCTTAGAAGTCTCTGGATTCTTCTTGTGAAACTGTAATGTGATTTTATTTTCTTGAGAAAAGAAGGTTTAAATTCTCTGCAAGTTTTTTCCTTTCTGATGTGTGGTACTTGCGGTTTTCCAGTTCTTGTTTGTCCTGTGTGCTGTAGGACAGTGGATGACTCTGGCTTGCTGATGTTTGTCACACCAGTCTTAGAGCTTAGGCAGAAATTAATTTAAAAAACCCAAAAACCTTTGCATTTTTCAAAAGTTTCCTCTTGGGTAACTGGTGATGCTCACGTGTATTCAGTGCTGTTTATGTTTTGTGTCCAGTGGCACAGCTCAGAGTCCTTGCAGCAGGGCCAGAAAGGGGCAGTGACCCAGGGCAGTGGAGAGCTGCAGGGTGCCAGCAGTGCTCAGCTGTGCTGCTGCTGCCTGCTCAGAGCCCCATGCTTTACTGTGGGGTTTTGTTACTTTTCCATTCTGTGCTGGTTTTCTGTGCTGCATTGTTGCTTGGGGGTTTTTAGTGCCTGTATTGTGCACTTCAGGAGTGCCTGAGGTGCTCCAGGCTTGGCTGGAAGCAATCCCAGGGCGAGGGAGGGTGGATGCTGATGTTGGGGTGAGGAGATGGGCAGGAGGCTGTGGCACAGGGCAGCCAAAAGTGCCTCCAGGAGCTCTCTGTGTCCTGGGTGATAACACAGCAAAGCTACGAGGAGAGCAGCTGCTCTGGAACTGCCTCAGCTGCTCCCCAGCAGCCCAGCTCCACCCTGGGATGGGGACAGGCAGCAGGAGCAGCCAACATCTGCCCCAAACCTGCTGCTCCCTTCTGGGATGGGGATGGGCAGCAGGGCCAACATCTGCCCCAAACCTGCTGCTCCCTTCTGGGATGGGGACGGGCAGCAGGGCCAACATCTGCCCCAAACCTGCTGCTCCACCAGGGATGGGGACAGGCAGCAGGGCCAACATCTGCCCCAAACCTGCTGCTCCCTTCTGGGATGGGACAGGCAGCAGGGCCAACATCTGCCCCAATCCTGCTGCTCCAGCCTGGGATGGGGACAGGCAGCAGGGCCAACATCTGCCCCAATCCTGCTGCTCCAGCCTGGGATGGGGACAGGCAGCAGGGCCAACATCTGCCCCAATCCTGCTGCTCCACCAGGGATGGGGACAGGCAGCAGGGCCAACATCTGCCCCAAACCTGCTGCTCCACCAGGGATGGGGACAGGCAGCA
>LTAT01000007.1:1329989-1343436 GCA_003286495.1 Chlorodrepanis virens | reverse complement strand
GCCCCAATCCTGCTGCTCCAGCCTGGGATGGGGACAGGCAGCAGGGCCAACATCTGCCCCAATCCTGCTGCTCCAGCCTGGGATGGGGACAGGCAGCAGGGCCAACATCTGCCCCAATCCTGCTGCTCCACCAGGGATGGGGACAGGCAGCAGGGCCAACATCTGCCCCAAACCTGCTGCTCCACCAGGGATGGGGACAGGCAGCAGGGCCAACATCTGCCCCAAACCTGCTGCTCCACCAGGGATGGGGACAGGCAGCAGGAGCAGCCAACATCTGCCCCAAACCTGCTGCTCCCTCCAGGGATGGGGACAGGCAGCAGGAGCAGCCAACATCTGCCCCAAACCTGCTGCTCCACCAGGGATGGGGACAGGCAGCAGGGCCAACATCTGCCCCAAACCTGCTGCTCCACCCTGGGATGGGGACGGGCAGCAGGGCCAACATCTGCCCCAAACCTGCTGCTCCCTTCTGGGATGGGGATGGGCAGCAGGGCCAACATCTGCCCCAAACCTGCTGCTCCACCAGGGATGGTCTTGGTGTCCCCCTGGGCTGCAGCCCTGCTGTGACCACTCACAGCACTTCTGGGTCTGTGCAGCCCAAAATTGCTTTGTGTTTCTGTGGAAAGGACAAAATTATCCTCTCCTAGAGAGAGAGGTGGCTTAATTAGCACTGGAGGAGCTTGCTCTAAGTGACTGAACTGAAAGTACATTTCATGCAGGGTGTTTAGCAGGAAGAACAGCTTTGCAAGGGGAGTTCAGGACGGACTGTGAAGGTGTTGGTAGTGCAAAATACAAATACACCTGAGCAGAAATTGAGGTAGAGACAAAAAGATGTGAAATCCTGTAGTTCTGACCCAAACTTTATCCAGGAAGTAACTTTGTCAAACATTTAGGAAGTGAAATATCATGGCATGAAAAGTAGATGTGAAGAGTGGCGAGGTCTTGGTGAACTGGATTAAAAATTTATACCCAAGGGTGTGTGGCACTTCCAAGCACTGAGGTGTCTGAGGAGTTCTACTCAGTTTGTTATTTTATTCTTTACTCAGTTTAAAAGTTCTTTTATTCTTTCTCTGCATCTGTAAATGGAGTAAATGGAGTTGGGGTTCTTGCATGTTGTGGCATGGGAATATCAGTCTGGAAGGTAAGGGAAAGAACTGGCTCAAACCCCAGGATTCTGACCCTGGCAGTGACACAATTAAGTGATGTTGTGAGGGGTTCCTGCTGCAGCATTGTCTGAGCAAAAGGAATATGGCACTACCTTGTTTTTTCACTCACCAATAAAGAAATTACTCGTTTCTAACCATAACAATACTCATTCCTTAAAAAATGGAAATACACCTTGGGTTTTCTATTATCCTTTTAGCTGAGCATTTTGGTTTGCTGCAAGCAAATCACCTGAAAAATTACCTGCTGAAATAGAATTTATTTCATTACATACACTCACAAGAGACTACTTTAAAACACACTTGATTTGACAGTCTAAAAACAAAAATTCAAATAGTTATCACAAATGCTGTGTTCCTTAGATTATGCACTCCACTTTTTATTTTTCAATGCAGGCTAATGTTCTCCAACTAACCATTTCAAAAATCTTTAAAAGTATTCTTAAAAGAAATTTTAAAAAAAGCCCAAAAGAAGTCTAAGAATCTTTTCAAAATTCATTGAAGTAGCTCTCTAATTATGTATTCAAGCTGAATTATCTTCTCTTTTCCCCTTCGTTACATTCACAGTGAGAAACAACATGTTGCATTTAAATAAAAATCTCCGTGTGGTAAATCAGTCTGTATGTTTATATAGGACTATCAAAGAAATCTGGGCATTGACTATTCCAGCTGCAGGTCAATTATATATCTTAAACCAGAATACATGGGATAAATGGGGATTTAAATTGACAGTGTCAATCCAGCTCTGAAGAAATGGAACAATGTGGTACATGGGGGGAAAATTACCTACAAATAACTATTGAGAATGGCACCTAGGGCAGATCAACAAACCACAGGCAGAACCACAAAAAAAAAAAAAATGGGTTTGGAAAGTTTGAAAACTCATAATGTTTGGAATGTTTTTAATTAAAATTTGGAGGCAGCTGTTCAGCTATGAGGTGCTGCATAATCCTGTGTTCATTTATCTAAGTGGAAACGAATTAGAAAATTGATATGAGGAAAACCCTTGGAGTGTGAAATTCCCAGAGTTATCTATAAAAAGTTGCAGTTCTATCTTTCTGTCTAATAGCAGTGGAAATTCAGGCAATAATAACAGATTTGTGTGGCTCTGCAGTCCAGCATGGCACAGCCTCAAAGGTTCCTTTGCACCATTCCAGCAGGTGTTGAATGCTGCACTTCTTTGAGAAAGCTTTTGGGAGGTCTCTGTGGTTTGGGAGGCCTAGCATGGAATTTGGAAGGGAAAAGGAGAAGGAAGTTGGCTGCTGATGGCTGTGTGATGAAAGCAAGGTCAGAGTGATTTGCTTGGTTCAGTTTTCACATGGGTCACTAAATGCCCCAGCTTTGTCTCCAGAGCTGCTGAACAGGGGCAGGTCTGTTAAAATCAGAGCAATTGTGGTCACCACCAGGTTCCAAATGTCATGTTTGCTGCTTGCCATTGATGCCATTTGGTATCCATGGTGAAGAGCCAAACCTGGAGCTGACTGGGAGGTCTTCAGTCAATGGGGTGTTTTTCTAAAAGAGATTTGAAATTCAGAGTTTGAAATTGAGTTCATGAAATTCCTGAATGCCATGTAGAGCTCTGGATGTCCTTGGGAGCCCAGGGAATGCTGGGGCAGCTGTGCATTTTCTGCATGTCCTGCACTTCCCAGTCTTGTCTGGGAAACAGATGGGATCCTTCTTTGTGTGAGACACCAGTGGAAATGTCCCCTCGCTTCCCTTCTTGGCAGGGCTGGTTTGAATCTTTGCTGTTGTGAGCCAGAAAGAACAAGAAATGAAGGGAAAGAAAGGGAAATGTGAAGTGTTGGATAAGGTAACTGTCCTTATGGGCTGCCTTGAGGAGGATCCTTCCCTCTATCTGATCTGAGAGGCCAAGCATCCTCCTGCCTCCTACTCAGGATTTCTTTCTTCTTCTCTTTCCCTTCCCCCTTCTTTTATCATTTTAAAGGTTTTTTCTGCCTTTTCAACGCAAAGTGGGTCATCTTCAACTGCAAGCTGTTAAGCTTTTGCAATCCAATTTTCAAGAAAATTAACCAGCTCTTTCTTACCCAGATCATATGGGAGCCCACGTAGCCTGAGGATTTCATCTTGGATCTGGTTCTCAAATGTTTCTACTCTGGTCTGTAAGATTTTATCTCCTTTGATTAGACTTGTCTATTCAGGCTTTTCCCCAGCTTTCAGAAAGTTCCATTTTTGTCTTTCCATCTTCTATTCCACTTATTTGGCTCTTCTCAAGCTCTTGAGAAGCCCAAGCTCTTTGACAACATTGTTTTCTTTAAAATCTACAGGGAAAAAAAATTCCTAGGACCACTTCTGATCATGCTCTTTTTTTTGCTAATTAGCTGGTTCTCAGAAGATGGTCCTTGTCTCTGCCAGTGTTGTGATGCTATAAAGTCTCAAAATGTTCATCTGTGTAATATTAATGTTTTAATATTTCAAGTCATATTTAGTTAGCTTGGTGTTTTGACAGATCTCTGTAAATTTCCTTACTATGCAACAGGAGAAAGCAAATTAAAAACGTGGTGCTCTCTGGCCTGATGTCAGGAGCCTGCCAGTGTTTCTGGATAAATATCTTTACCATTACCTCACCTGTGAAAAGGCAGAACAGGAACCTGCCTATGCAGGGGGGCTCCAGAGGATGCTGCTGGGAAGGGAAGTTGTGTTCTCCTGAGGATTTAATGCCTTGGGCTGGTACCAGGCACCCCACAGGGCATTTGTGCCTTGCCACACTGCCTGGGCAGCACAGCCTGGCTGTGCTAATGCTGAGAATGTTCCAGGCCCATTTGGTCACCCCAGGGCAGATTCCTGGGGTCACAGGGCACCCCTGGGGCAGCACTGAGCTCCCCAAAAACCCAGGGGCGCCGCAAGAGCACTTTTATTGTGTTCAGGCAGCCAAAGGATTGCCCTGGATGCCTTGTGGGGATGGACACTGATCTTTTGGAGCAGCCTCTCCTCTCTGTTCCTGCTCCCAGGGGTGGGCAGGGACCCTGCTGATCCTGGGCACTGCTCCAGCCCTCCTGGTCTCACCCTGCAGCCTGGTTTGCACTCAAAGTCTTAATTGAGTCCTGCCGGAATTAATTACATTTTCGTTGGAAAGGGAGGAAATTGTAAGATCCAAAACACATTTGACAAACGGATGAAATGCTAAAGAACCAGTGGGGGGAAAAAGTGCCAGAAAAGGGGAAATAACCTTCAATTTAGAAACAGTTTCACATAGATTGAAAGGACATGGAAACAGTCATCAGTGCCTTCAATTGCTCTCTGCTAGTTAATTTGATACAGAGCATTGCTAATTTTGTCTAAAGAAGGAAAGCACTGCATTTACTATGGGTGGAAAGAAGTGTGTCAAGTAAAAATGAGGCTCCTTTGCACAAGTTTTGTCATTTATTTTCTTCTCTCCAGAATTAATTCATGTAGCAGGTATGCATCTCAGCACTGGGTGCAATTCTCTCTCTTGATCAGTGGGAAGGGGCCCTGCCTGGATAATGAGTCTGACTGGATCTTTGCAAACTTTTAACCCAGCATTTAGGCATTGCCCACTGCTGGACCTGTGCTGGGGAGTTTTGCTGCTCATTAGCTGGAGTTAGTTTAACTTCTCCCTCAGCAGCCTGCTGTGTCAGATCATGATCAATGGGAGAACCACCCCAAAACTACTGCCTGGTGAAATGAAAGTATCCAGAATGTGAATCAATGAACTTCAAATAGAAATAACTTTCTACAAAATCCTCTTTAGCTACTTCTCTATGCAGTTGCAAAATTTTGAAGAATATCTAGCTACTGCATCGAGGTCTCAGGAATTTCTGTGTTCACTCTCCTAGATACCTGAGTATTTGTGGGAGAAGATGTTGACAGCAGAATTCTGAGGGTGTGATTAAATATTATTGTAGTGGTTCTGCTGTAGATTCACCAATTTTGATTTATTTGTGGGTTGTACACCCGGGAAGGAGGTAGAAATCCCCCTCTTTTTGTCTGGTATAAGATTGCAGTGAATAGCTGAGGGGTCAGGAGGGAAGTGAAGCACTTCAAGGACAAGTTTAAGGCACATCTTGATTTGTGTGGTGTCAGCTTCACAATGTGGAAAGCTACAGCTGGGGGCTGTCTGCTCTGGAGAGAAAATGTACTCACACTGTCAAAGGCTATGAACAAAACAGGAATGACACTGGGCAGCACAGAAGGTGCCAGACAAAAGAAAATCCAGTGAGCTCAGGAAATTACACAGGTGGTAGCTCTTTGTACTGCCATAATGTGAAAATCTGATTAATTTCACAGCAGATAAGGTGAAAAAGTTGATTCTTCATCCTGGGAGTCAATAGAAAATTCTCTCATCTGTCCTTGCTTGGCTTCTTCCACTGTCACACAGTTTTGTGCTCTCTGGACATTCGTCTTCAAGGTTTTGGTCTTGGATTTTGCAGCACAGCTGCTTTTCAAAAAGAAGCCAAGCCCAAATCCTGCCCACCCCTCAGACATCCCTTTAAAAATTAATGTACCTGGGTGCACAAGTTCTTGCCTCCCTACAGCTGCAGCATGTTGCAGGAGCAAACCCAAGTACCTGGGATGATATTTCAGGGGATTTGGCTCTGCTGAGCACGATGGTGTTGATGGTGGAAATTAACCAGGGCAGGATTTGGTGGGGACAAGGCTCAAACGAGTGGCTTTGTGCCACTTTGTGTCTCCCAGGTTTTGGCAGTTCCGTGGGCTGGCAGGAGGGGTGAGCTCTCAATGACCCAGGGATTTCCCTCACCCCACAAAGGGCTGGAACGGGCACTTGTTGTGAAAAAAACAGCAGCAAAGACAGCTCTTAACATCTGGAGCTGTGGCACAAGCCCTGTGCTGAGAACATTTGGAACTCCAGCTGGAGTTTGCACCCTTTGTGTTGTGTTTCCATCAGCCTCCAGCCCAGGGCTCCTGTGCTCACCATGCAGTGGAGTCCAGGTGCTGCTGTTCCTGGGGATGCCTTGAGAGGAACGGGGGATTTGTCTTTCCAAACCAGTGCTGGGAGAGAAAAGAAACAGTGGGAAGGGTTCCACTGATTGATGAATGGAAAAAGATATTTGCTTTTACAAATAAGCTTTAGGTTTGCTGATAAATGAAATTAGACGTTGAGAGATGAAAGAAACAACGGGGAAGAAAAACCCCTAAATTCCATAAGAATTGAAAATGAAAAGGGAGGGTTGTACTTTAGAGGGGAATCTTTGGGTCAGGCATTTTGGGAAGTCTGAACCTCTCAGGTACCTCAGTCAAGGGGGAAAGAGAGAAGGGAAATGCAGCTGGGAAATTGGGATAAAAAGGAGGCTGCATCCTCCAAAAATTTGAGATCCCAGGGAATGCCCCATGGCCTCTCCTTTATTGGAATAAAGTCAGAAAGGACTGCTCTGTCTCCTTTTTGACAGAAACCTCTGCTGTTTGTAGATTAATTTTCCCAACAGCATCTTGGAGCAGTTGTGACCCTTTCCTTCCCTCCTCTCCAATAGCTGCAGCTTCCACAGAGTCCCTGGCAGTGCCTTCATCCTCATCCTCATCCCAATCTCTGCCTGGAGTCCTTCCCTGGTGAGGATGAGGGATGGAGATGACCCTGCAGGCTCAGGGTTTGAGGGGTCTGGCATTCCTGTGGGATGGGACATTGGTGGCTCTGCTGGTGCTGGGGGACACAGCTGGCTGGTGTGAGTCATGTAGCACACAGCTCTAGGCTGGCTGGGAAGGGGAAATCAAGATACAGCCCAACCTCAATGCTTAACCTATTAGAATCAGTGAAAAAGTGAAGAGAGCTGTTTCTCTAGAGGGTCATCCCAAATGCAGTCTGCTAGGCAGAAATCAGAGCTTCTCCAGGAAGAACAGTCACTAAAAATGTAACATTGGAAACCACAACACCTGATGTGGGATGAGCAAGAAGAAGCAGAGGAGTGTGTTGGTGCTGGTGGGAGATGGAGTGGGGCAGTTGCAGTGAAATCAGTCTCTGTTTTGGCTGATCCATCAGAAGGCTCTCACAGATAAGAACAATGAAGCAATCCAGTTATTAAAACCCTGGAGGGCAGTTAGGAAAGGCAGGTAGCAAAATGCATTGCTGATTTAGAACCAAAAATCTGCAAGAGAGCCAGAACTTTGATGGTGGGGGAATTTTATTCTGGAGATTTTGATTGTGATATCTATATCATTTCAGCTGTATTTTTGGATGACAATACTGCATGCCTTAGTGAGAGAATTTGTGGAACAATCCATGGCTATTGGAGAGCTAATCCTGTGAAAAAGACAAGTCTCATAAATAAAGGGGCATGTAGGAACTGGTGATAACAATATTATCTGAACAGGCACGTTAAGAATAAAGAAAGAAACAAAAGTTTAATTGTGAAGCAGCTGATGTTGAGGGAATATCAAAATGCACTAAGATTTTAAGTATTTTAAGTATCCATGTAATATATAGGGAATCATTTGACAGAGAAATTTGAAATGTTTCTGAAATTGTTAGCAGTAATGATACTGTAACTTAATTAAATTAAATTGAATTAATAAAGCAAAGGAAAATGATTTGTGGGTGAGCATAAAGAATAGTGCAAACAATAGTCAGATTATTTCTTCAGGTTATCTGCAAGAATATGCATGGTAAAATATTTAAGGAAAAATACATGGAACGTAAGGTCATGAGAGAAGTGCAAAGCTTGGGTCTCAAAATACAAAAGAAAAAAGTATTCAACTTTTATTCAATATTTTGCTAGATTTCATTTAATGGTGGGTGCTAAAAGGAAGTGATCCAGTGGAGAAAATCTGCTGAAGGGATGAGAGCTGCTGGCTGAGCTCAGTGGTGCTGTGGCTTCTCCTGATCTAAAATAATGGGGTGAAAAGGGGATGGCAGTGGGATGAAGGGTTGGGCAGGGAGAGGGATTTCAGCCCTTTGATTTCAAACCAAAGCTCAGCCCTTGCTGGCCTGCCCGTTTCTGGGGGAAATGGGGTTTCCAATCCAGGAGCTCTCCATGGATGGGGCCACTGAATTTAGGGAAAGACTTCTTGGTGCTCACAGCTTGCTCAGTTTAACAGCCATCCCACTCTATCACTGAAGTTGCAGGCATCCCACCACTGCACACCTACTAAAATGGGATAGAAGTGGAGCAGAAGCAATTTAAAATTTCATCTGCTCTGTCCCATCTCCACCAGAGCAGTCTCCTCTCCCCAGGGCAGGGGGAGGACCTGCATCCAAGTGCTCGGTTCAGATGATTGCACTTCCTTAGCCACGTGCACCCTGATGACAGAAATAAGTGTTGTGGGGAGTTAAACATCATTTGGACTTCTTACTGTGAGGGAATGCATTAATTTCCTCAAAATGAATCCAATTTCTTAATTGTTGCACCTACAGAACGTTCCTTTCTGCGGTTGCTTACAGGAAGGTGTTCCTTCCTCTTCTGCTGCTGATTGACCCCCATGAGCTGTCACCATAGCAACAGAATAAATTAATTTAAAAAAAAAAAAAGGTCAGGTTGCCAGAGTTTTAAACAGGAGATGGGAAACAAACGAATAATCTGAGATAAAACTAAACTGTCTTCTGAAATTTCAGCACTGGTAGCACCCCTGCTAGGCTGGATCTGCACTGGAAGCCCCTGAGGCACGTGTCGTGTATTTGGGCATCACATTTAGATCCTAAGGTGTAAATTGAGGCAGAGAAGTGTTGGTTATTTTTCAAATCAAGGGCCATGCAAATGTCTTCCCACACCCATTTTTCTGCCTGTAAAAAGGGGAAGAGTATCAGTGTTGCAGTGGCAAGGGTCAGGGCTCCTCAGGCAGGGGTGCAGGAGTTTGGGGGCTCCCTCTGTGCCTGGATCTGCTCTTTGCCATCTGCCAGGAGGAGCACAAGCCTTGCTGTGTCCCCGAGGCACCTGGGAAAGGCTGAGGCACCTCCAGACCAGCTGGGAGTCAGGGACACTCAGGGGAGACACAGAAAACTCAGAATCGTGGTGTTGGCCTGGAGTAAAGGGACACAAAATCTGAAATTCAGTGTTTCAGGCTCATCTGTAGGAAGTGAAAATGTGTGCGCACCTTTCTGCCCCTGACTAGAAATTCTATTATGAAGTTGATAAAACCCATTTTCAGACTGGCTTCATCAAATTGACACTTGGAGGTAAAACCTGGCTAGATCTAGCAAAAATGACTACTTACAGACAAGGAAATTGGCTGGGTTTTGCTTAGAGAAAGCTGCATAAATCCTCTTCACACCCCATAGTTTTTCTCATCCCTCTTCATCAGTTTTAGCAGCGAATACCAAAAGTAGCCACTTTTTAGAGGTGTGACTACTCAGGGCTTTAGAAATCTATCATTGGCCATCGTGGGTATTGTGCCTGTTGTAGCTGGGACCCTTTCAGGTTTGTCAAACACTTCAGCCTCAGAGTTGTGATTGTCTCAAAGCACAAACTCCACTGCTCTTGAGAAGGGAGTGCTCATTCCTTGTTGGTCCATCCCTCCCATTAATCTAAAATTGCATTATTTGGGCTGGAAATGGTTTGTTTTTAGTAACAGGAGTTTCAACATTTTAACATTTCAACACATCCCTGTTTTCAAGGTATCTTGGAGGGATTTTGCGTTCCTGCTTTAGTTGCTGTAGTTGAAAATGCCAGCTGTTATACACAAGAGCAAATCAGGCTTCAGGGTTCTGGGAGATTAATTGGGAAATGTGTCCTCTGCATCTCCTAAATTATCAACTGACATAAGGCAAATAATTAGCCACAAAATGTGTTGCTCAGAGAAGCACACATTTGTGTTCTGTCTGTCTGAGGAACGTTTCAATCGCTGCTGACTGTGGCAGCAATCAGGAATCAGAGGCAAAATCAAGATCCAATTGTATTCCGTGCAGCATATGGGCCAATTATGTAATTATTCTTTAAAAAGTATATCATGGGAGCACTTTGCAGAGGGAGGAACGCAGGTTGCCTTTCATGTGGCATTTTCTGCTTTCTTAATTGCCACTTTTTAACGAGAGAGCTGATTCTGCATGACCCCAGTTAATGATTTACATCAGTTTGCTCTCCTTCTAACTGCTTCTTCAGAGAAGGGGTTTCATTTTAACAGTTCTATTCTTAATACTTCTTTTTTTGGGCTTTTGCTGCAGACTTGCTTTGCTTTGTTTTCTTGAATTGGGTCTTAGGGAGGTTAAGAGCAGTGCTGAGCCAATTCCACAGCAGGAAAAAGCCTTCCCAGGAGCACAGGTGTAAGAGAATATTCAAGTACTGAACTTTACAACCTTATCAGTCATGTTTTCACCTTACCACAAACACCATTACAGCTGATCTTAGCTATTGATTTGACCTTTGTTGTTTTTGGGGGTAGGTTTTTTTTTCCCCCCAAATATCAATAAATCAGCCCTTTAAATGCCATGAAAATTCAAAACTTGGGTTTGTCTTATAACTTAGCGAGGCAGTCTGAGAAGCAGATGGTTGTAACCTTTATATATCTTGATTACAAGAGATTGTGATGCATATGTCTGAGTTTAGAAATGGAATACAAATTCATCTGATGTCACTGTATGCAGAACTGGGGAGCTGAAGCTGAGCACACTTCTTACTGTGTATGTAATGCTCTTTGAAAATTTTGTGTGTGCATCAGCTTTGTTATAATTAAATTCCCATATGTTCATTAAAGAAACAAACAAATTTTATTTTATAAATGGGACTTAGCAGCAGTGATAGCACAGTGCATGTTCCAAGGCTGGAAACGGGAGTTCTGCCTTTTGCAGTTGTAAATCTGATTCAATTCAGCATTTTATTAATCATGACAACGTGTGGGTGACATTTCAGCAGGGCTCAGTTCCTGTGATGCAGCAGCACATCCCCCAGAGGCAGGTTTCATCCCCAGCCAGCCTGTGGACACTGCTGCTCTCACTTTTCCTTTAAACCTGTACCCCAAAAGAAACAACAAATATATGATGAAAACAAGCAAAATACTCAGATCACAGCAGAGCCTTCCTGTCTGTGCTCTGGGATTTTCCTTGTCTGCCCTTCAGCTGGACTGATAAAATTGTGTTGGTGCCATCCCAGCTGAGCACTTAGAGCTGCACCAAAAGAGCTGCTGTGGTCACAAACACAGATTAGAGTTTGGGTTTGAGGAGCAAGAGGCACCAAGGTATTTTTAATGTTACCTTTAAGGATTTCTACTAAAATATGGCAGCAGAAAGCAGAAATAATTCAGGCCAAGAGCCATGTTACCTGTAATAATGAAGCATCTTCACTCTTGAAGTTAAAGGTGAATGAACCCTTAACTCCTTCTCACCCTTGCCCTGAATTTGGCTTGCTTTTATACTAAATAGAAATGGTGGAAGAGAGAGAAATTATTTTTTTTTTATTTTTTTAAGGAAACAGAGAAAATAAAGGGCAGATCTCTTTGAAATTACTCCTGCACCAAAAGCAAGAAGAATTGTTTCCTTTTCCTCCTGTCCTCTGCCCCAGCCACTCTCCCAACTGGTGCTGGTCTCAGCCCACACTGGAGTAATGTCCAGGGACTTATTCACTGATTTTATTTCACTGTTTGTCAAACAGCTCTGAATTGTGAGTCTTTGGGAACAGTTGGTTTCAAAACAAGTCGTAAAACTTGCCACAAATTATTCATAATAAATATTTTTCCAGCTTTCTCCGCATCTGTGGCTCACATTCCAGGAGCACCTGGAGGCCTGAGCTGACATTAAGACAATCAGTATGCTAAAAGCTGTATGTATAGACAGCAAAATGAAATATTTATGTGAAGAATGTCTCCACAAATAATACTTGGGGCCAAAAAGCATCAGCACATTTGGAGATTTGCTGTTGTGTTCGTGTTCTGGAGGATTTGGTGTGCTGTGGCTTAGGACAGTCCAGGCAGGAGAGCTCCACAGATTTATCCCGTGAAGAAGGATTTTTTCAGGTGTTATCATTAAAACAAGACTTTCTGTCAGCCTCATGCCAGCAGAGTTTTTTTAGACTCTGAATATTTGGAGTGAAATGCTCTTTACAATCCAGTGGTGCGTGAGCAGCCCCTGTGACCCCAGAAATGGGCTGGTGAGGATGAGGAGTTTGCATTTCTTCACAAACAATGCCACTGACTGTGAGAACCCTGTGTGGCCAGAAAATGCAGTGTCTTCTCTCTGCAGCACTTCTGGCACACACCCGTGTGCTGCAGGGCTTGACAGTTTTCCAGATGAATATTTTAAATAATAAGAATTTTGGAGGGGGTTTCCAGGTTGCTTTTTTCCAGACCAACTTCTTTGGGAATAGTGTGGGGAAAAAAACCCCAAAAAACAGAGCAGCAAGCCAGCCATTCTAACTGTATCTAGTGATTCCCTTTCAGAACCTGTCCTTTGCCAATCCTCTCACTCTCTGCTCAGATGAAGGCTCTGGAGCTGCCACGTGAGCTGGTTCACAGTAATTTTGGTAGGAATCTGCAGGGACCCCGTTAAGGTGCCATTATGGCAGGAGATGAGAACAGAGGGGCACGAGTCCGTGGAGGATTCATTAGGATGTTAATTTGATTCCTCTGTGATTATTGCAGTGAGATTTCAGTGTGAGCCTTTAGAGAACTTCTGATGATGTGGAAACGAGAAGGTGTCAGTGTGCATTGCAAAAGAAATCAAACACCAAGAGAAAACCATGGCAAGAAAACGGTGCTGAGGCTCCGTGCAAACTGGAGAGCTCCTCGGGGCTCCTTCCCTTTCACCTGCTCACACATTGCTCTGGTTGTGCAGTCAGTGCAGAGATTGCTGCCCAAAGAGCCCTGCTGGGTCCCAGGGCTGCCTTCCCCTTCTCCTGGCATTTCCCAGCTGGGAATTCCCTGCTGCTTCAGGGCCTTCCCTGACCAGGGGGAAAGGTTGCAGCTCCAGGAGCACTGGGGGTTGGATTGGCTGGCCAAAACCTGACTGTGGAACCTGTCATGGCAAGGGAAAGCACGTCTCTGGAATTCCCAAAATCAGGGATCTCAGGTGGCCAGAGCAGAGTCAGTTTGCAAACACCCTCAGTGGGGAGGAGCTGCTGGCATTGCAGCCTGACGACTTTTGGGGAGGAATAAAACAGAAACAGGGTGAGCTCTTTGTGTGTGCCTTTCCTTTGGGGAGGAATAAAACACAACCAGGTGAGCTCTTCTGTGTGTGCCCTTCCTTTGGGGAGGAATAAAACACAACCAGGTAAGCTCTTCTGTGTGTGCCTTTCCTATGGGGAGGAATAAAACACAACCAGGTGAGCTCTTCTGTGTGTGCCCTTCCTTTGGGGAGGAATAAAACACAACCAGGTGAGCTCTTCTGTGTGTGCCCTTCCTTTGGGGAGGAATAAAACACAACCAGGTGAGCACTT
>LTAT01000007.1:1294421-1307560 GCA_003286495.1 Chlorodrepanis virens | reverse complement strand
AGCTGTCCCTGTCCCCAGGGGCTGTCCCTGTCCCCCAGGAGCTGTCCCTGTTCCCCAGGAGCTGTCCCGGTCCCCCAGGAGCTGTCCCTGTCCCCGGGCTGTCCCTGTTCCCCAGGGGCTGTCCCTGTCCCCAGGAGCTGTCCCTGTCCCCCAGCATCTGTGTGGGACAGATGAGGAGCCAGCCCATGCAGCTGTGTGAGCATCCCGGGGGGAGGCTGGGCACGCTGGGGGTGCAGCTCAGTTCCTTCCTCTATTCCAGAGCAGGGATGCAGCTCAGTTCCTGTGTTCCAGCCCTGGACTGCAGTGCATTTTCCCCTCTGTTCCAGCCTTGGCTTGCAGCTCAGTTCCCTGGGCTGCAGTTCAGTTCCCAGGGATGCTGTTCAGCTCCCTGGGATGCAGCTCAGTTCCTTCCTCTGTTCCAGAGCAGGGATGCAGCTCAGTTCCTGTGTTCTAGCACTGGGATGCAGTTCAGCTCCCTGGGATGCAATTCTCTCTATTCCACCCTGGGATACAGCTCAGTTCCCTGTTTTCCAGAGCAGGGATGCAGTTCAGCTCCCAGGACTGCAGTTCCCTGTGTTCCAGCCCTGGGATGCAGCGCAGCTCCCTGGGATGCAGCTCAGCTCCCTGGGATGCAGTTCCCTCTGTTCCAGCCCTGGGATGCAGCTCAGTTCCCTGGGATGCAGTGCAGCTCCCTGGGATGCAATTCTCTCTATTCCAGCCCTGGGATGCAGCTCAGCTCCCTGGGATGCAGTTCCCTCTGTTCCAGCCCTGGGATGCAGCTCACTCCCTGGGATGCAGTTCCCTCTATTCCACCCCTAGGATGCAGCTCAGCTCCCTGGGATGCAGTTCCCTCTGTTCCAGCCCTGGGATGCAGCTCAGTTCCCTGGGATGCAGCTCAGTTCCCTGGGATGCAGTTCCCTCTGTTCCAGCCCTGGGATGCAGCTCAGTTCCCTGGGATGGTGCTCTCTCCCCCATTCCTGCACGTGTCCCCAGCAGACTCCGTGTGTGCCGCGCCAGCGCATCTGAGGCTGATCAAAATTCCTTCTGCTGCAGGGAAAATTGCGCTCGCTAGCGAAGGCCAAAGAAGTTTTCTATATCAGTTCAACAGCTGGTCTCGTTTTATTGATATTGAAATATTACCCCAGTTTCCCAAAATTCCGAGGCTGGAGAGAGCTGAGGTAGGCAGGATTTGAATGGCGCCTGGCACAATGGGAACCGCTCGCACGGGAAAGTTTGTTAACAAATTCTGCTCCTTTGTAGCACCTATTGAATCTCATCTACTCCCTCTCATCTCTGGGCACTCTGCAGGCAGCGCTGTGGCTGCCTGTCCTGCCTGCAGCCCCGCTGGGAGGAGGGAGAGCCCTGTCAGCAGCCCAGCCCTGGCTGCTCGAGCCAGCCCTGCCCGTGCAGCGCTCTGGGCTCCGGCAGGAGCAGCCTCTGCAGAGAGTGATGTGCAAACACATCAGCTCTGATGGACTGCAAGTGGGGTGGCCTTTGAAAAGGAAAGGGCATTCTGTCAAGGAAACGTTTTACAGTTTGGGATGCAGTGAGATGAAAAATTGAGGAACTCTTCTGTCTGATGCGCTCCTGTAAAATCCAGCAGGCCACGTCTTCTCCTGCTCTGTTCCCTGTAAACAGCAGAGATTGAAAGGGATTGACATGGCAGGAGACCCTGCTGCTTTTGTCAGATTCATATCAGGATAGCTTCTTATGCAAGAGAAATTCTCCAGTGGCCGTTAGCAGTCAAATAATAATTTCTTCGAGTCACCTGAGCACTTGTGGCTGGTGCTGTAGCAGAAGGGAGGTGGTTATATCACAGAAATGGATGGAGTTGAGGAGAAAAAAATCTCTCACCATGGCCATTTCACTATCCTGGCCAGAAAAACAGAACACTCTTTGTCTCCATGAGTCTTAACCTAGATTTAGCATGCTGTAGAGATATTTCTCTGACATGTTCAATGATAGCAGAAAAATATGTGGTGGTGCATTAAAAGCTATACAGCAAAGGAAGTTTGGGGAACTTAATCAGAGCCTTAGGCAAGAAAAGGATGTGTAACACTGATATGTACATTTTGCTTTTGCTGTAGTTAATGAAAAATGTTATGCCAACACTGGTTTTTGTCCCTTATGGTTTAGCAATGCAGAACCAATCCCTTTTATTCTTTGTGTTTCGTGTTTTTCTTCTCGTAATGTTACTTAATCTGGAAATAAAAATGTTTGATTTCCGTCATTCCCCTTGGCTACTTCGCTTAAAATGGTGCTTAATTGTTTTCACTTTAAAGGAATGGTGCCAGGTTTAAAGGTTTATTATATTTTCATGGGTTTTGTTTTGAGATTGCAGGCCTTTTTCTATACTTCTCCTTGACACCTGTCATAACATGAGACTTCTCAAACTTGGCCACCGCCAGTCTGGGAGGAAATGTTAGTGCATTGTCAGGCTGGCACAAAGACCAGGTTTCCTTTCACTCTCTCCCACACAATCCTTCCCTCATCCCTGCAGCAAACCCTCCTGTGGCTGCACAGGTGCTCAGGGAGCCCTGCATGGCTCTCGTTGGGATGTTCACGTTCCCAGTGCCTGGAACTGCCAAATTCCTCCCTGGTTCTGGGATGGAGCGCTGGGAGAAGCGGTTCTTGCTCAGCTCCTCCCTCACTCCACAGGGTGGTTTGTTTTTCTTCCTTTTCTTTTCTTTGAGTACAGATGCTGCTGCTTGTACTTTAGGTACTGGTACATTATTGATCAAAGCACAGAGAATGCACAAATAACACTTGAACTGAGGTTCTGTGGAGGAGAGGAATTAACTGCTGTCAGAGGCTGACTGGTTTCTATTTTCATTTCAAGACATTTAGGATGCTTCCACTGGCACCATCTTAAAATGCTGCCAGTCCCCATCTATCTAAGGAACGATTTATGCTTGAAATTAATTATCTCTCAGCTTTTCATTTTTTTGTCTTTAATGTTTCTCTTGGAGGCTGGTTTTTTACACTCAGGCTAATTTCTGATTACCAGATTTCACTTCTCTTAAACATGTTGAACAATTCTATTTCCCTACCCTGTTGTCTGTTTCGGTAGGTTGCCATCAAATTTAGTTCTAGCTAATTAGGGAAAACCAGTTCCATCACTTTGAAGATTGTCCTCTCCCTCATAACAGAAACAGCTTTAATTTGAAGGCCACGTTCACCTCTTTAGTCTAGAGCACTAAAACCAATGAATTCCCTGCTCTGGAGGTTGTGGTTCCTGACCTGAATAAAAGAGCAATAAATCAAAGTATGCTCACTGGCACTGAAGCAGGCTCCAACTGTGTGGAATCAACATGCCAGTTCCAAATTGTAATTTCACTAAAGATAGCAGAGTTTAACGATTTTGACAGTTGTAAACTTGAAGGATCTAGGCACGCTGTCTATCTTGCTGTGTCTCGTATGTTCTGTCAACCCTGCAGCTTTTTGAAAGTTAAACCAGCAAAAAGCTGAAGATTCTTCACTCCTGGCTGGGTGTGCCCACGCTGGCCCTCTGCAGAGGGTTAACAGTGGCTGCTCAAAGGTCAGACAGAAGAGCTGGCTCAGGAATGGCAGGGAGGGTGAAGTTTTGGGTCTGTGTCCCCTTTGGGGGCTGTGTTTTCAAGCAGCCACGGTGTCATGGATCATTTCTACTTTGCATTGCTCCTCTCTGCTCTGGAGTCTGGGGAGCCACAGAGGCCAATTTTCCTGTATTTTCTCCTCCCAAGGCTTACCACCCAATCCTTAATTCATCAGGCTCTATTCAGCAGATATTTAAGCATGTATTTAATAGGAGGCACTTGATTTGGCTTCCATGGACTGTATGAGCAGCTTGGAATTAAAATCATTCTTAAATGTTTGGGTGAAATGGGCAGCACTTCCTTAGCATTGGGGATGGATAAATAAAGCAAGCATTTAAACCTGTGGTTGAAGCTTGCTGGGACTGCCAAAGTTAACTCTTTAGCTGGCTGTTCCCCTGACAGCAGAGGAGTGTTGCTGTGCACTGCTCTAATGCCAATTAATTGCTCTCTGCCTCAAAAAACGCCTGAGGTTGAACCACACTTTGCTTCATCAGAATTGAACACTGCTATTGGTCTGTGGGGAGGAGAAGCAGGAATTAGGAGAGACAAGAGCACTGTGGAGCAGTAATCTTTTATTTATGTCTGATGCTGTACATTTCCTGCCCGTGCTGAGGCTTTTCCTTCCAGCTCTCAGTAATTTGGTGAGTGGCATGTGCTGGGCTCAGAGGAGAGGGGTCCCTGCAGCTGCTCAGAGCTGGCACCTCTCATCCCAGCCTGCCCTTCCTGCCAGGCCAAGCTCCCCTCTTCTCCAAGGAGAGAAACAGCAATGTGCAGTTTGGTTCAAGCTGTGTTTGTGGCACAAAAGACTCTGTTAGGGGGAGCTGAGTGACTTTCTTACTTATCCAGATTCAACTGGATAATTCAATTTATCCAGAGGAGTTGCAGGCACAGAAATGGAAACCTGGGTGGTGTTAACTGGTTCCAGTGAATTTTCAGGGGTTGTTGTTTGTGTCTATCTGTTCCAGGCCTAAATAATCTACATATTGCCTGTCCTGTATCACACCCTGTTAAAAAATGCAAATGTTTGGCTAAAAGATGAAGGCTGAATGAAGAATTGACCATTGGAAAATGTATAAATTCACTTAGAGCTTTGAAAGTTTGTGGGTTTTGTCTTTGCTCAGAGGAAGGCAAGGAGGAAGATTATTTTCATATCTCCATTGCTTTTTCAAGGTGCTAAAAACTTAACTCATTTTGTAAAATGTGTATTTGCCAACAGTCACATTTGCTTCATCATTATCAGTTTTGTGAACTCAGGCAGAGTTTGTAAATGTGTACCTGCAGAAAGTGGTAATGATGTTCCAAGCTTGCTGCTCTCGAGGCCACATTTGTACCCTCCTTGCACAAACTGAGAGAAAGCCAAATAAATCCTTCCCCACTCCTGGGAAATATGTGTTATCCTAAGTGCAAGACTAGGAGAAATGTGTTAATTGTTTGACACTTCATCACTTACAGGGCTCATTAAAGGAGATAATGGTGATGCTGCAGATAGTGACCTGGCAAAATCCTGCAGGTCTCCAGGGTGGCCACTGCATTCTGAACGTCCAGACAGGGCTTTGGAGCAGAATCTCTGTGGGTGTTGTCCACCTACTCACAGCCCCAGCAAACCCTTCTCTGCTTGCCATACCCAAATGTTCATGTTCCCATTCCCACTGCAAACCCTGGCTCCCAGCTCAGGGATCACAGCTGGGGCATGCACTGTGTCCTCTGTGCTGCCTGCAACTGCTTGGAAATTGTTGGTTTTTTTGTTTTTTTTTTTTTGCTATTACAAAAGACATTTTAAGTACAGTAAAATAAATATATTCTTCCTGTTTTCTTTTCCCCAGGCATTTAAAAAAAAAAAAAAAAAACAACAAAAAACCAAAGTGTGATTTTGTTAAATTCTCTTTTGCTGTGCAGCCTTTCTTTAACAGTCTTTCAAATGGAGCCCAGGGATATCCTTCATCATTTCCTCTATTGGTTTCTTCTCACTGTAAACTTAATGGAAGCACTCAGGCTTGCAGTGAAGAGGAAACCCACAGGCAAGTGACAGAAGCATCATAAGCTTCAGGGAGCTAGTTTAACATGGTTAATTAAAGGGGTGATCAGTTCAGGGCAGCGCAAGTGTGAAGGATTGATAGACAAATCCCTGCAGTCAGGCTCCAGATGAAGGCTCTAAATATGAGAAAAGGCCTCTCAACTTGTTGGAGCCTGTTCTTGTCCTTGGGGGGAGAAACCCCCACAGCAGCAGCTGCAAGGCAGCACGGGCAGCAAACCCATCTATTTGCCATTTTCTGCCTTAAATCTGCTGCCCCAGGAGGCCAGGGCACTGCACAGGGTATTTATTGAGATGAATTCCCTCTGGGTTGGTACCTCAGCTCTGCTTTAGTCTCAGTCCAGCATCCACAACAATGGGAATGTTTTATCTGAAATTCAACTTGCTCAGATTTAGGCCTGATCAAATTTAATGTTTTCACTGGGGAACTTTATGAAAAATCAGGAGTGTGCTAATGAAATTTGCCATTTACAGAAGGTTAGGTGGCATAGTCAATAAAGAGGAAGATTAGAGTGTTATATGAAAAGAAATTTTATGACTTTGAGATGTAGGGCAATAAAGTTGGATAAAACTCACTTGTATAAAAATACTAACTCACATGCTTAAGGAGGAATAAAGGAATGCTGCAGTTTTGTTTTTCTTTAGGGTCTGTGTTCTTCCTGGTACAGCTCAAACGGAGAAGTTTTCTGTTTCAGGGCTATGCAGATCTTGTGTACATTCCCAAACCAAAATGTTAAGGCTTTAATGAGCAGTGGACAAGCTCAAATGCACATTTGTTATCGCTGGAGATAAGCACACTTCTGCAATAATTTGAGAATTATTTCATTGTGATGTTTGACCTGGAGGAGCAGTGTGTGTGAAAGGTTGGCTGCTTCTCCTGGCTGCTTTATTTGGTTTAATGGGGGATGTTGCCTCTCCTCCAAAATGCTGCTTCTCTGAGGTTGCTTGGGAAGAAAAAATTAAAAAAAAAAAACGAAATGCCAAGGAAATCCTAGATTTCAGTGGGACTGCTACTCTTTTGCCAGTTGTTCATCGCCTCAGGGCTGTATTTTAATGCACTTTTAAATGATCAGAAAAAGGCTCTGTAATTGTCATTAGAGAAATTTGTAGCAGAATGACTCCAGAGCCTGGCCACAGGTGGGGCTTGGGAAAGGCCCTTCAGCAGAGAGGACAGAGGGGATGGGCAGGGCACAGGGGCAGCTCTGGCACCTTGGCTGGGGGCTCAGCCTCAGCAGGGAGGGCTCAGAAGGAGCAGGCTCTCAGAAATGTTCTGCATTTTGGGAGGGGAAACAAGAACAACAACAGCAACAACAACAACGCTGCTGGAGGTCCAGCCTTGGCTGTGTTCAGAGCACTTCAATATCTGACCAATACCTGGGTAAATCTGAGCTCCACCAAGCATCAACAGCCCTAAATGACTGGAAATGACTTTCAGCTGGGCAGATTAAAAGGGCATTTCCCAGAAAGCTGGGAGTCATGCAGCAGCCTGTTTTATTCCTGGATGTGTGATTATGACTGGGAGTTACTGGCTGCTGTTGGCCTTGTCATTAAAATCTGACCCGACAGTTGGAATATGAACTAATGAACTAATTCCAGACTTTATTTCAGGCTGCTTCTCATGAGAAGTCACTCACATTTCTTCTCTGCTCGCTGCTCTCTGAGGAAAGGCGGGTGGAGTCCTTGAACAGGGGCAGATTTTTGTGCTGAGGATGGAGGCACAGAGCTGGCTCTCAGAGCACCACCTCCTGTTCTGGTGGTTTTTCCATTTGGGCACCGAGTTTGGTCTTGTTTAGCTGTGTTCTCCCACTAGTGCAGTCCATGCTGTGTGATCTCAATTTCCTTGTCCTCTGAGTCCTGGGCTCTGAGAAGCCCTGGGTGGGCTAAGAGCTCCCTGCCTCTGCTCACAGAGCAAACTTGGGGAGAAACAGGGAGCTTTGGGATGGTTCATTATTAACTTTTTTAATTATTTCTTTAAATTATTTACTCTGCTTGCTGCCATAATAGCAGCAAAGTCCTTATATGGAGCAAGCGTGGCTGGAGGGGATTTGGAATGGGCTGGGGTTTGCTTTGGAGCTTGACAGGCATTTCTCACTTCCCGTGATAATGACAGGCAGCCAGGGAAAACCAGGAATATTAATAGACTTTCAGAGGGTTGTGTTTCTAGAGTAAAGACAGAAAAAGCCCCAGCAGGAGAGAGAAAGGAATAGAAGTAGGGATGATTCGTGTGTCCGGGTTCCTGTTTCGTTCTCGTTTGCAGCCTTTTATTTATACTGTTCTCCTAAAAGTAAATGGAATAGAAGGAAAAGTCTCCGTCATGATTTATTCTTCCAATTTTCTGAGCCTTGTAGGATTGCACCCTCCTCCCTCTCCTTGTTGCAATAACCAGCCACAGTAAATCCAAATATACAACCTTTGGAAAGAAAGGGTTTTGCAGGGGAGAACTGAATCAACATTTAACTTGCACGTTCAAAAAAAAACCCAAAAACCCAAAAAAAACCCCTGAAAGCAGAGGAGCCCAGGGTAGTGAAGCTCTGGAAGTATCTGTAGTGTGTTATTGCCAGACTAGATCTGTCTGAATGTGCTGCAAGCCAGACACTGGCACTTGGAGCTGATTGTTCTCTTCAGAAAGCAATGGATTTCCCTGAAAGTGTTTGGAGTTTTTGGATTTTTTTTTTTCACATTTTTACTTTCATCTAGGATTTTTCTTTTTTTGTTTTAATGTTGAATTGTATCTGCACTTCATCTGACAGACAAGAGGCTGTAGCCCATTTTCTGAAATGAGTGTTTGCCACTACCCAAATATGTCTTTGACAAGCCTGAGAGTTGTGTATTCATCTCATTTCTACTGCAGCACATAAATCCAGTGCTAATATTACATTTCTCTTTTTCTTCCTTTGTTCTTTTTCCTGGGTAAAGAGAAGAATTGTTGTGTAAAGATTCAGTACAAGCATTGGAGATATTGTGATGACACTTGTCACTTCCTCAGTGAATAAAGAAATGAAGTTGGAATCAAAATTTCTCAAAACACTTTTTGTTCTCTTTCAGACTGGGTAGTTTTTAAAAATGTTAATAATTTTTTTTGTTTGGTACTGCTGGTGTACCAAAGGGAATTTGCTGGAAATCACTTTAATGAACAGAGTTCTGATAGGGCAGCTACTGGTCTAGATTATTGAATGGGTTTAAATTGGGAGCCTCCTGAAAGGCTGAGGGACGAGGGCAGGGTTTATAACTCAGAAGTACAGTTCTGCCAAACCCACCTGAACCTCCTTCATCCTTTGTTACAAACAGAAAATTAATCTCTTTACTGCTCTTCAGCAGGATCCAGTGGATTTCTGTGCCACTGATCCCACCTAGATGAGCCAATGTGTGGCTCCCTTCCAGCTCAGGATTTTCTATGATTCCACAATCCACTTCAGTGTTTTTTCTGCTCCCTGAGCTAATAGACAAGAGATAAAAGCAGGACTGTTCCCTTCATTTCTTACAATACCTGCTAATGTTTATTTCGACATGGACTGGATCCTTTCTCCTGGCTTGGAATTCTCTCCCCCTGGGAATTCTGTGGCACGATGCAGATGCTCTGAAAGGCTGAGAAAAGCAAGTGCCATCTGATTTTGTGTAGAGCACGCAGAAAGCATCAGATGTGCTGGCAGGCTCTGAAAAAGCCTCTCTGAGGCGTGCCATGGCTGCAGTCTGAAGTTTCTGTGCGCTATTGACTGGCTACAGCTTGTTGCTTTGCTCCTCCAAAACAGAACCCATTTCCCAGCAGGCACGGGAGGAGCACACAGCTGAGCAAGGAGACTTTGAGCTCTTTTTGTGTGTTGGATAAGATGCTCCCCAGGCAGGTGCAGGAGCGGTTCCTCCTTGCCCTTTGGTGGGTCCCTGCTGTCCCCGTGCTGCCAGGGGCACTGGGGGATGCTGAGCCTGCTCTGCCCTCCTGGCAGCCTCGCTGCTGGGGCTGGTTGGTTTTGGCTGTGCTGGGCTTTGTGTCCCAGATCAGGATTACAGCCCGGGATAATTCTCAGCAGCAGGGTGAGAAGGATGTGGTGAGAGCTGGTGAGCACGTCCCAGACCTGGCAGCAGTGTCACTCAGGAGGGTTGGTGCTGATGCAGTATGAAGGGAAAACAGGGAAAGCTCTGCTCCCCCTCCCCATAAGGGCAGCACGGGGTGTTTTCTGTAAATGCTGGGATTTTTCTGCACATTTTGCAAGAAGCCTGGTGTGTCCAAATGCACCATTAATATTGGGAGAAACTCAGCACTTTGCTGGATATGGTTCCCATTTCAGGTCCTTCGCCTTGGCTGCCACGCCTCTGTAAGAGCATTTGTGGTCTCTTTCTGTGCTGTGTACTTATGTACTCTTAAAAGCAGGGAAATATGTTTTACCTGGCAACATTTTATGCCATGGCACAGTAAAATGGCCAACAAAAAAACCCACTTACAGTTTCTGCAGAGTGAGCCTTTGCATTGTAGTGAATCCTCCTTTGAGGAGAATTCAGCAGGGTGACCAGCTGGGAGAATGCACACAAAACTGGCTGAGGACCCATCCTAAAAATGAGTAAAGCTCTGAGCTGCTTTCACTGAGATTTTTTACTTATTATTCCTCCTCTGCAGCTGAAATTTTGTAGAAATGGAGAAAACTTTGCTGCTCTTCATTCAATTGCACCGAAACTTGTTACTGCTGAAATGTGCACCCAGTATCTCTTCAGTCTTCTGATTATTTTGAAAACACTTCTTCTTTTTAAGCCCAGCTCCTGGAATCAGTAGATTTGGTGTTACCCTGGTGTTTAGGTGTGGCAGAATGAAACCAACATCATTTATTTGTCACTGAGGGCTTCAGGCAGCTTTCCATTGCCGTGGTGGCTGGTGATTGAGGGGGAGAGCTGGTGCAAGGGATTTGAGGGGTTAACAGCAGAAACAGCAGTGGCCACTGGAATCAGCCTCGGTGTGCCTGAGGGTTGTGTTCCAGCCCACCTGGAGGGCTGGGGCTGGCACAGCTGCAGGAAGGGCTCAGTGCTGCAGTGTGACCCCTCCTGCCCTGCTCCCAGCAGACAGGAGCCAGCTCTGCCCTGCACTGGGGCTGAGCTGGGGCTGGGACTCTCTTTTCCATTTGTCTGGGCGTTTCTGGAACACAGCACTTCACATCCCAGCTGTCTCCTGTGCAGGTTTGATTTGATTCTGAGGTCCTGTGCAGGAAGCAGAGAATTCTCAGAAGGCATCTCCTCATCCAGCTGCTCCTGTAGCTTTATTGATCCAGTCTGTCCTTCAGCTAGCCTGGACATTAAAACCCTTTTGTGCATAATATTTCCTGACATGTTACCAGCAGGTAGGAACCTGGGCCGCGCTTTGTAACCCTTGTACTTACTGGAAGTTATTAAATTTGGAATTTTGGAGGGAAAGCCTGAAGTGCTGATGTTCTGCAGTGCAATATCAGCAGCTGTAGCACGGGGCAGACACAGAAGGGAGCCCCGCAGGGGCTGGGAGCTCTTCTCCTGGCCACAGCCAGCTGGGCTGTGTGCAGGCAAGCCCTGCAGGAGCTCTGTGAGCCCTGCTGCTGTGCAGCCCCCTGCTCACACCCACCCTGCTCTCAGGGTGCCCTGGCATTGCACTGGCCCTGAAGCACAGCAGCCCCTGAGAAGCTGATTTAGGGCTGCAGGACTCGACCCCAGGTGCACAGAGCTTGCCTTGGTGCTGCTGGAGAGGCTGTGCCTGGGCTTCTCACTGGGGCAAACCAAGGAACAATCCTTCGTGATCCTGGGGAATAAAGAAGTGGAGGTTTGAAGCTGCCATTTCTCCCACCGGGACTCAATAGCTGGAGGTTATTTCGGAAAACGTTTCCATTTTATCACTGGAAATTTGTGCTTTTCCTGCCTTCCCTGAGCCCCCTCCCCAGCTGAGGGACATGAGCAGCATCATTCACGAGTGTTCCACCAGAATTCATTAGAGCAAGGCTGAGGGTTTCATTATTCTTTAAGGGTGCATTAATAAAGCTGCTGTACACTTGGGCTTTTTAATACTATATGAATTATTCTGACAGTCAGTTTGCAAAGCCAACATATCAATCATTAAATTAAAAATGTAGTAATATAAATTAGTGTGATTCAGGAGCTGTAGAACATGTGGAACAATATGCTCTCTGTTTGGAAACGAGCACAGGTCTGTCCTTCAAATGAGAAAATATAGCAGGCAGGGAGATGCAAAAACTTGCAGTGAATTTATCCAGCACTCCATAACCCAACTGTTTGCACGTATCAGATAGCACTCTTGTTTTGTCCAGATCCCCATTATCCTTTCTGCAAATATCACAGCAATCTTTAATGATCACCCAGAATGTTTGTTTGCAGGGAGAGGTGTCATTTGTGAATTGCCTGACACAGTGCTTGCATCTGGGGATGAGGCAGCAGCACAGAAAAATCAAAACACATCTCCCCACAATTACTGCCTTTGTTTGCTTGGCAGAAGATGCAAAGGAAATACCTTGCACAAAACCCCACGTGTCCAACTCGGCACCTGGTGAAGCAATGCCTCTCACAGGTTGCATCAGTGCTCTGAACCCCACCTGGCTGGCCCTGGTGGCTCCTGGGCTCTGGGGAGAGCTCTTCTATCTGCTCCACTCACGTGAGCAGGCAGAAATCATTTACCCTTAATAAATGTGAGGCACTAGATGAGGTACAAAGGACAGCTTGCTTCTTCACTTCCTCGAGCAGAAAGTTCTTTTTAAGCATCTTTTTTCCTTCCTCTGCTGATTCTGTGAAAACTCTGTGGCTGTGAGTAACGTGGTGGAGGTTTGAAGTAGCCCAGGGAACGAGAGATGATGGAGCTGTGGCTGGGGTGCAGGACAGTCTCAATGGACACTCTTTGCCCGTGGATTTCTCTCCTCTCTCAGTTCCATCCCATGCTTTAGGGCAGCTTGTCTCCTCTGCAGAGGCAGAGCTGGGCCCGATGTGCTCAGCCTGAGCACTGCCAGAGCCAGCCCTGTCCTGGCAGCAGAGATCCTGGGGCAGCACAGGCTGGAGCAGCCCTGGCTCTGCCCTCAGCCACCCTGTGGAGCCCCTGCTCATCACTGAAATTCCTGCCCTAGCTCTCTCACACCTGTAAGAATCCATGCCTGGATGGATGAAGTGCAATAATTATAATATTCTATCATTATTATATAACACTTGAATGCATCTCTATATTTTATAATATTTTATAATTTATAATATTTAAAATAATAAAATTAATACAAATTTTAATTTATAACATTTAAAAATATCCTATAAAAATTAATATATATAATATAATTATATTATATATTATTATATCTATTTATAGGCAATGATTATAATAATTACAATATAATTATAATTATTTAATTATAATTATTGTAATAACATATATTCTATAATATTATATAATTATATTATATAATATTATAATAATTAGTGCAACACACACCAGCACAGTCAAGAGAGCCAGCAGAGGAAAACAGGCTTAAAAAATGTGTTGACAGCCAGGCCAAGGTGTTAATGCCCCATTACAGGCTCAGCAGCTGCCT
>LTAT01000007.1:1262595-1294303 GCA_003286495.1 Chlorodrepanis virens | reverse complement strand
TGGTGGCTCAGCAGCTGCCTGCCACCAGGAGCCACCAGGCTCTGACCTGTGCAGGTCCAGCTGCCTGGGCAGCCCCATGACCTCGGTAAAAACAGCTGCAGCCCGAAGATATCAGATGTGAGTTATCACTGGGGCTTTCTGCTAAACACAGATTTAAAGTCCCTGGGTGTTTCTCAGCCCTGCTCCTTCCAGGGCTGTGGTTTTGATGCTGCCAGTGAGGATTGCAGAGGTAAAAGCTGTTTGTTCTTGTTTGCTCCTTATCTGTGCTCTATAAAATGCATGAAATATCTCAGTGGTGGAATAAAGGCAATAATCGTTTCTAATAATGAAACTGTTCTGAAGGCAAGACCCAGATTTCTCACCGAGATAGTGAGCTGAGGTATTTGCATGGCAACTGGGCTCTAATTACAGATCCATCTCCTTCATGTCTCCTGCTCTCAGGCTTAAGTCACCAGATCCTGGAGCAGGGGCTCTTTTCCCTGGTGTCAGGCAGCATATGCTGAGCCTGTGTGCACGGCTGCTCTGACTGTGAGTAATGAGTGTTGATAAACTGCTCACTGAAGCTGGCTGAAATTCAGCTTTGGTGCGTTGGGGGGTTCTGACAGTTCACAGGCATTTCCACCTTCAAGTAGGGGAATACATGTTTGGGATTCCTCAGAAATTTTAATTTCTGGGATAAAAACTAGCTTAATTTTGACTTTTTAAATTTGGCACTTTTGATCCTGATAGTTTTCATTGAGTTTGAATTTTATTTGTTTTATGAGACAGCAGTGGCCATTGAAAAAGGTACAACACGAAAGAGCCAAAACTTTCTATTTTTGTTTTATTTAAAAATCATTAGCATCAGTGGTCACTTGCACCTGTCTGATAAAATCTCTGCTCCTGAGGGGAGTGGGATGCAGCCCTGAGACCCCGAGAGCTGGGTGCTGGGGGGTCTTGGCAGTCTCACACTTAAAACACAGACAATGCCAAGCAAAGCTGCTGCACAGATATTTCTGGTTTCTTCTCCTTGATGTACTGGTAAATTTTCAGTGCTGATAGAAAGAATCCTTTAACTTTGGGCTGTACAAAATTCTGGGTAAAAGCAGTTAGGCAAAAGAGTCTTTTGCCAACTCCAATTAAGCTCTGTCCTGGGTCTGGAGTTGCCCCTGGAGAACTGAGAGCTGCAAATCCCAGAAGATGGGGTTGTTTTGGGGATTTTTAGGTACAAGAGTGTTGGCAGCCTCTGTGTCACTAGCTTTATTCTCCCAGAGAGACCAACATGCAAAGCTATTTTTCCTACTCTGCAAAGAGATTGCTCAGGAAAAGGGAGTGGTGTAAACTTGAGAGGTGTCAAGGTGACTGTGAGGGTCGTTGTTTCCTTTCAGGTGTGTGCCAGGCCACAAAAAGCCTCTCTGGAGAGTTCAAGAGCATTTCTATTTCCTCCCCACAGTCTGAAGTTGTTTGTGCAGTTGTGCAGAACCGGGGTGCAAGGGGGGCTCTGCCCCTTTTCACTCCCACTGGATGTTGGTGTAAGATACTCCTGGGTTAAGCTGCTTCATGCACCTCAGAAGCTGGCGTTTCCTTACACGATACAAACTCATCATTACACAGCAGTAAAAGTGTAATTCTCTGTCGTGAGAAAACTTTTCTCTCCTTCCCCTCGAGCCTGTTAGCAGGGCCAGCCCAAGCAGTGCCCGCTGTGTTGCCCACGGCTGCCCGCCCTGCCTGGCACAGGCTGGGCTGCTCTCAGGTCAGCTCAGCAGGTCCTGGCAGCTCTCAGGGGCTCTGGCTGCTCCCTCCTGCAGCAGGGCCCATCCTCTGACCTGCTGGGGTTGTTTGTGGTTGTTTGCAGCTCCAAAACCAAACCCAGCTTTGTGCTGTTCTCCTCGCTGTAGATTTCACGGCGCCAGCTTTGGTTCCATCTCCTCTGCTGTGAGACAGAATTCACTGCTGGAAAGAACAGAGCAGCTGGGCAGCCTTCCTGCGAGGGGAGATCTGGGGTGATTGGCAGAGTAGCATAACTGATGCAGAACCAGTAACTGAGATGTTCAGCTGATAGATCTGCCTGGAGTTTGGCATGAGGCAGGAGCGTGCATCCATTCAGTCTCTTGGGGCAGAAATAGTTTGTCATTTGTAACAAAGGAGAACGGGGGGGAAAAAACATATTGAATTTCATAAGAATAATTCTAAAAAGTTGAGAGGCCTTCTTAATCACTAATTGAACAGTGTTGAAAACCAAAGTGTCACAGAATCTGAGCCAACATATAAACTGTTTCTAACTTTAAAGAGGTAAAGAAGGACGACCAGGAAGCTGTAGGCAAATTGGCCTGGTATTGATTCTGTGTAAAATAACAAAACACTTGATCCAGGAGTTCATCAGCGAGGCTTGGCAGCTAAAAATTTCATTAACAGTAGCAGTTACTTGGAAAATACAGCCCTTGTCAGACAGACAATTAGTATCTTTTTTTAGTTGGGTTTTTTTTGGTTTTTTTGAAGTGGATTATGGACAGGTTGATAAAGTCAGATGAACTGACATTGTGTGCTTGGGCTTCAGAACTTAATGCTGCATGACATTTGGACTAGAAGCTTGGATTTAGCTGTGTGTCTTTTAAAAACTGAGTCATTGGGAGGTATCAAAATATAGTTGTGAAGAAAGAGCTCAGTGATTACTGCTCCTTCTGGAGGGCCAGCGTGGGGCCGAGCTGTGCTCTAACATTTAACATTCTTTGCAGTGAATTTAATTGTCCATGTAATTTTTTTGCAGAGCTTGCAGGCTTTGCAAATATTGGCAGAGTGGTAACAAAAGAGAAGACAAGTTGCTTTTATTGAGCTCTCCAGGTTTGTTAGTCACTTGGTCTGTCTTTAATAAAAGCAGTGCAGGGTAGCTTGTGAGGGAGCAGCCAGCGCAGGTTCAGGGCTCTGGACTTTGGTAATTCACTCCACTGGGGTTCAGGGGGCTGGCAGAAAAAGCCCCTGAACATCAGCACAGTGCTGTGGCTGAAAGGGAGCCAGACCTTTTAAGATAAATGAAGAAAGTTTAGAAAGCAGAGGTGGGAAAGCGAGCCTGGTTTTGGGTACAGCCTTACCAGGACTGTCACTGGAATGTCTGAGCTGCTTCTGCTGCCAGAGCTTCAGAGGGATGCAGACACAGCAAGGAGAGTTTTTAAACGGGTTAGAAATGTGCCTGGGACTGGAAGGGAAGTTTATGTCCAGTTTATCCTTCAGTTAGTTTAAGAAGAGGCTGAGATTACAGGGCTGTCAGCTGGAAGCAGAAAAGCAGAGGAGGTGGCAGAGGGACAGGAAGGAGATGGACCCGTGCCTGGACACTGCAAGGACGTGCTTGGAGCAGGCTCTCCTTGTATCTCACCCATTTGGCTCCTGCAGACTGCCTGCCACACTTACACTGAGCACATTTGCTTCCTCTATCTTCTGATTATTGGACCTCGTGAGGATTTTGTCTGTGTTTTCAGCCTGGTGGATTCCATCTGTTGGGACCATGGTGACTCTGTAGGCTCAAGGCTTGGTCTCTCCTTTACCTATTGAGTATTATTTAAGGAAATTTAGAACTGAAATATTCTTCATTTCTGAGCACAGTGGACTGGACAAAACTGACTGACCTGGAAAGCATTGAAAAGCAAACAAACCACAAGGTGTAGCATGTGGTTCTGTGGAGGCCTGGCTTCTGTAAAAGCCAGAAAGATCAGCCCAGGTAATGCACCACGGGGACCTGGAGGTGTGTGACTTGCATCACTTGGCAGCACTAAAAATGGATGCATTTTGTGCAGTTCAGGTTGAATCATCTCGATCTATCCCTGTGGTAAAGACATTAACTTTTATGCTCTTGTGTTTTGGATTTTGTGTTACATGAAAGGTCAGAGCAGATATTTTCAAAAGTCCTTTCTGGCTGGGCTCGTCTCTGAGCTTGGTGTGCCTTTGCACGATGTGGAAGCAACAAAAAAATTAATAATGACACAGACCTTGAACTGGTTCCTTATTTACATAGTGAGGAATTCAATGTAAAATGAATAGGTTTGAAGGAGATGAAACAAGCCGCTTCTCTAATGCGCCTGCCCCATGGCTCAGCCCCAAACAGCTGCACATCTGCCGGGCTCCCTCGAGCTGGGCACCCCAGGGCACAGGAGTTTGGGGTGGGCTGAGGCCCTGATGCTCTCCCCTCACACCTGAGCATGTCAGAGCAGCTGGGCTGTGTCCTGGAGCCTTCCTGACCTGGTGGGGGAAGGAGGAGCAGTGAGAAATAAAATTTCAACCAGAAAAATAAAAACGAGGCGAAGCAGGTTCATCAGCCATTTTCTAGTGGTGTAAAAGAAACTTGGCTGATTTTTATGTCATTGAGGCAGAAGCATGAATACAGGATGGATTTATTGCATGTGTGCAGTAGCCAGCCCGTCGAGCTTTCAGTGCTTTGGGCCAGAAATGCACTTTGAAAAACCTCCCAGTAGGAACAGAGACAATGGGCCACTGAGATGGGTGAGTGCTGTGCATTTCCACCAAGTGCTGTGCATTTCCCACCAAGTGCTGTGCATTTCCACCAAGTGCTGTGCATTTCCACCAAGTGCTGTGCATTTCCTGGGCTGTGCATTTCCTGGGCTGTGCATTTCCTGGGCTGTGCATTTCCTGGGCTGTGCATTTTCCACCCAGTGCTGTGCATTTCCCACCACTGCTGTGCATTTCCAGGGCTGTGCATTTCCACCCAGGGCTGTGCATTTCCACCCAGGGCTGTGCACTGTGCATTTCCACCCAGGGCTGTGCATTTCCACCCAGGGCTGTGCATTTCCAGGGCTGTGCATTTCCACCCAGGGCTGTGCATTTCCAGTGCTGTGCATTTCCAGGGCTGTGCATTTCCAGGGCTGTGCATTTCCACCCAGTGCTGTGCGTTTCCAGGGCTGTGCATTTCCAGGGCTGTGCATTTCCACCCACTGCTGTGCATTTCCAAAACAGTGCTCAGCTCAAAGAATGTGGGTATTGAGCTGACAGAATGCAACAGTTCCAGGGGATGAGTAAACAATAATTTTTTGGGGTTGGAGTTTAGGGAGGGTGGGGACCAAATACAGAAACAAACTAAATGCAGTGGTTACTTACATTAATAACTGAACTTGTGATAGCACAGTGGTGTTAAGGTGCCTCAACACAAGTTTAATGCTACAATAAAATGGTAAATCAGACAAAGCCCTGCATTTTAACACTAAGGACAATGGATAAAAGCCACGAAAGCAAGAGGTTTGAGAGGGAAGGCAGGGAGGCTGTAATTAGCTCTGTGCAGGCAGAGCAGCAAAACAATGTGCAATAGGTAGCATTTTTATGGTTATCTTGTTTCCATCAAATACATTAAAATTTTAGCAGGATTAGAGCATGCTAATGAACTAGGTTATACTTTAAGCTCTAAATTTGACTTTATTCCCATTTGTAGTTTAAAGCTGAACTGGAAGCATCATAGGTTTTCATGGGTTTTTTTTTTGAAGTACAAGAGATATCCTCTTTATATTTTCTTCTGTGCATTTTATTTCCCTTTTTGATGTGTCTGGGGAAGATGACAAGATTAAATCTCCCTCACTGAAAGGATTTCATTGTGAATGTATTTAATTACTTCCTCCTAACTGACCCATGTGTGCAGCTTTTCACAGCCAGGATGATGCCATTTCAAAATGGAGCATGCTGAAACTTCCATCTCTGGCAGAACTGAGCCAGATTACAAACAGCTCACCACGCAAAGGCAGATCAAAAAATTCTCCATGCACAGCCCAAATATTTGTCTCTTAGGTTAGATCGTGCATCTTCCTTTTCTCCCTGTGTGTTTGTAAAACTGAGAAAGGGACCAGCAAATGCCAGTTGCTAGGATCTGTCAGATCTTGTGTCAACACCTGTTTCCTCAGGAGAAAAAACTCAGCCACTGTAATTAGAAGCTTGGAAATTAAATATTTGCAAAGCAGTCCACTCCTACTGTTTAACTGAGAAAAGAGCTCCAATCTGCAGGACCATGCCAGGCCCTGCTCATTAGACTGGGATGCCTCCATGTGATTTCTCTTGGTTGCTTCAGTGCTTCTTCAAAGCATTTCCCCCTAAAGATAATCCTGAGATCAGCCAGCCTTTATCGTGTGATATTCTCATTTCTCAGAGAGCAGAGCACACAGTCTGTGCCTGTGGGCCATAAAGGGGTCCCTCTCCTGCAGTTTGTGGAGGATTATATCCCAACATCCTACAAGCAAATGTGGAATGTTCCAGAGGTCAGGCACCAGTGAGTTCGCTCACGTTGCTGCTGGTGTTCCTGTGCTCCTTCCAGCATTTGCTCACCTGGCCTTTTGTGATCTGCCAATGCTCCCTGTGCAGCGCAGGATAAACTGCAATGTTGTGTGCTTGTCTCTCCCTCCTCCTCCGTGGCTCTGGAGCTGTTCCTCTCCCAGCAATACGTGTAATTTGTGTGCTCCTGCAGACACAGACACAAGCTGCTCTCAGTAGCTGCACCCTGATTCTCTGGGTGCCTTCCTGAGCCTGGGGGCTGCCAAACACCGGCACAAGTCCAGGAGAGAAAATGCTCCTGGCTCTTGGGGGACTGAGCCCAGCAGGTGCGCCAGGCTCAGAACTGTGCTGGCAGAGCACACCTGGCTCCAGCTGGGAGGGGAGCAGTGCACTCCACATCTCCTCATGAGTACAGCTGTGAGCTCACTCTGCTTCTCCTCCCCAGGCTCTCCCTGCATTGAGCTGGTTCAGAGGAACTCTGGGGGCGAAGTTCCCCAGACACCTTTTCTGGCAGAGTGTGCCATGCTTGCAGTGCTGTAGCTCAGCCTCTTCCACCACCAGTTAGCCTGGTTATCTCTCCCCCAAAGTAAATTTGATGATACATTGATTTTAGAGGGCTTCTGTATGGAGAAAATAGATGTACAGCTTGTCTGAAAGGAGAGATTTAGCAGTGGAGCTGATCGGCGCTGCTGCAGTCCTGAGTATAATTTCCCATGTGGATGCTTTTAATCAGGAATGAATGTGACCTACCTAGTAAAAGGCTATCTTATACCAAAATAAACCTTATGGATATCTCATAAAAGATCCTCTCCAGAGCCCTCTGCAGCTGTAAGTTTTTTAGCTGAAGGAGGCCGGGCCTGTGTCAGCCCCAGCTCCCCAGTGTGAGTGGGGCAGCTGCCCCTGACTGCCCTGCTCTTTGTTTTCTAATGAGTGCAATTAAGATGAATTTGAACAGCATACACATTTTAAACTGTCGTTTAAACTTGCAAAATTCTGGCTGTCAGAGGGGCAGGGTTCAGTGTTTGGGGGCAGAGGGGTGGGTGGCTTTCAGCAGTGCTGAGCTCAGGCTGGACAGACAAACAGCAATGCCCTGGAGTGTTCACCAAGGCTGATGGAATTGAGTGAACTGAAAAGAAACTTTGGGAGCATCAGGTGCGCCACATCTTAAAAAAAAAAAAATGTAAAAACTCTTAAATCTGTGTGGTAGAAGCTACAAAACAGCTTTTCATCCCATCCCACTGAAAATGAAGTGTCAAAATGAAATGCCACTTCATCAGAATTAATCTGCAACGTAGGGCTGAATTATAGTCTGAGATTTATGAGGCAGATTTTGGCCCTGCCAGCTGAGGGAGAGAGGAGTGAGTGTTCACTTGCTAGAAGACTGAGTGTTCACAGTTGTTTCTCTGTGGATTTATTCAGCACCATTTGTCATGGATTAATGATCAATTGTTAATTCAATATTCACTTTTCCAGCTGCACTGATGAGATGCAGGAATCTGAAATAATAAGTCACATGGCATTGTTTCTGTTGCCAATAAGATGAGTCTAACTTGAATAATATTTGAACAACTCAAATAATTCAAATGAGCTCATGGAAGTTGAATTTAAAATATTTCCTGTGCATCTTCACACGTACAAGCTTAACAATTTGTTTTCTCAAATAGTCACAACTGTGCTAATATGGAGAAATAATTGTACGTGCAATGCAAACTAAAAACTGTGCTCAGTATTTTCCATTCTTCACTTTCCACCGAGAAGTGTCACAAATTAAATACTTTATTTAAAATCTCCTGCTAATAACAGACAGGTAATTGACTCAGCAGCGACTTTTGTGCTCAGCTTTTCACACTGGAGTGAGCTAAACTGGGGCCCTGTTCCACACAGTGGGAGAGCTTTGAGGGCAGGATCAAAGACTGCTGCTCTTTGTCCCAGAGAAAGGCTGATATGGTGGATTTCACTGGAAAGTGGGATTGGCACTCACTGAGAGCCAACTGCAGCTCTGAATGGGTTCCACTGGAAAAACTGCAGCTGTGAAGGGGTTTCACTCAAAAACTGCAGCTCTGAATGGGTTCCACTCAGAAACTGCAGCTGTGAAGGGATTCCACTCAAAAACTGCAGCTGTGAAGGGATTCCACTCAAAAACTGCAGCTCTGAAGGGGTTTCACTCAAAAACTGCAGCTCTGAAGGGGTTTCACTCAAAAACTGCAGCTGTGAAGGGGTTCCACTCAGTTGGGGTGTGATGTGCTCAGAGGGGTCTTCAGGTGAGCACAGCCCCCTCCAGACCCTGGGCAGCTGCTCCTCAGGATGCAGGGAAGGAGGGGAAGGCCAACTGGGGTTTGTGGTGTGCTCTGGCTGCTGCCTGGAGGGGCAGCTGGATGTGAGTGGTGCATGAAGCAGAATCCCAAGAAGAGGTCATTTCTTCTGTTTGAGCAGGTGAAGCTGTTGGAAAATGCAGCCAAGCTCCCAGAATAGAGCCTTGGTGTGGATCCTTGGTTATCCTGGCAGGGGGCTGGACACAGCCCGGAGTGGGCAGGGGTGATCTGGGCAGCCTCTCGTGTGGGGTGTGAGCTCAGGGAAAGGTCAGACCAGCCTGTGCTGGCAGCACTGTTTGTGTTCACATCAGTTCAAGCAAAACCAGCATAAACCTAAAGCTTTGTGGCAACTTTTGCTTTAACCAGAGGGGAGCAGCACTGAAAAAAGCCCTGTGCAGAAATTCCTGCTAGCTCCCCTTCCCCATGACCTCCAGGTACCGTGTCCCGAGGTGAAACTCCACCACGATCTTCCATGTGAGCTCCCCTGCTCGTTTCGTGGCTGATCTGGCTCTCACAAGGCTCCAGTAACTAATTGTCATTGAAGTTTCATTCAGCTTTGAGCCAGCGCTTATGCTTTGCTTGCTGGGAATAAAAATCCCCTCTGCTTGCAAAAAGCAAACTATTTTCTGTTAGAAATCAGTGTAAATAATGTCTGCATTGTGGAGTCTCGGGGGGGATTACAGGATTGTGTCTCTCCACGGACGCTGCTGGATCTGTATTTGCTGTATTTTGTCCTGTCATCTTGATCTCCCATATTAACACTGATGTACAGCACACAAAGAAATGTCACTTTCTGTGACTTTTATTGCTTCTATCTGCAGCTACATGTGCAATTTCCCTGAATCATATCCTGCTCCATTCACGTGAATGCATTTGGAGGGAAGAGTGGAAGTTGCTTCAGTTGGGTGCAGTGGTATTATTCCAAATTGGATTTTCAAAGCAACTGCTTGTTGTTTTGGGAGGATTTTTTTTGTGTGTGTTGTTGTTTGTTGGTTGTTTTTCTTTTCCCCCTCTACTGTGCTGGCAATTTTCAGACAATTTGCAGACATATGGCTCTGAAAAGAATTGTTCACACAGTTCCAGCTCATGTTGTCATTTAGTGGCTGAATTCAGTAAATGACACAATCATGTCTCAGAGACTATCAGTAAAATGGCAACCACTTAGGATTGTTTTGTGTATTTGGACTCAGATAATAGTGACTTTTCACGAGCTGCTCCATACAGTCTCACAGGAGAGCTCACCTCTGTGACATGAGAAGCAGCAGTTTCATGCTATCCTGATCTGAAATGCTGGGAAAGGTAATGCAGTTAGGGACAGCCAAGATCCTGTGGACAGTGATGTGTGATTATTGGCATTCTTGGAAGCAATCAGCCTAAAAACTTCTCTCAGCAAAGAAAACAAAGAACCACAGGCTTAGTGGAAATAGAAAAGGAATTGAAATATAAAGAGGAAAAAAATATCTCTGAGGAAGGACACTTTCTGAAGATCTTTCATGTTTACATTTCTTTTTTCCTTACTGTGAATAGAGCAGTGTGATGCAGTAACAGCAGGGCTCGTTTGAAACTTGTCTGGGAGAGTTCTGCATGTGCAAGGCACACAGAATTTAACTTTGAAAGTAGCTTTGCTTCTTCGAGGTACCGAATCCCCAACCTTTATTCAAGTCATTGCTCACGGAAGCTCTCTGAAATTGTCAGGAGCCTGGGCAGAGCTGCAGATGCTGCACCTTTCAGAAGCCAAATCCACACTTGGTTTGTACCTGGCAAATTTGCACTGCAGAGAATTAAACTGGAGGTTTTGGTCAGTAAGTGCCACATGGTCTGCGCTGCTATGATAATTAAATGATATTTGGGCTATAACAAGCAAATGAGTTTCAGCTATTTAAGAAATTACTGGCACTCAGCTGGGAGCTCCATCCTCCCCCTGCACCTGCCCCCAGCTGATGTGGGATAATTGAGCATGAGTAAATTCCTGCTTTATTGCAGTGTAAGATTACACCTTGCACGTTAAGCCCCTTTTAATGAAGATGATTTCAGTTTACACACTTTGCCCTGGGAATAAATGCAGCGTTATTGTGCCTCAGCTACTGTGGGACTGTTTCCAGACAGGACATTGTGAAACATCCTGACCTGATCATTTCCCTGTCTCTGGCCATCCCTGTAGAAAGTTTCTCCAGACGTTTTTAGCAGCATTTTTACATTTGGGGCAATTATGCTGGAGCAACATGCATTCTTCCTTCTTTTTTTCCCTCCCACTTTTTGGGTTTTTTCTTTTTCCTTAGCTAACAACCTCAAAATTAGCTGTTTATCTAAGAGTTGTGGAATCATTTAGTTGGAAAAGGCTTCTGAGCTCACGGAGCCCAACCAGCACTGGCCCATCACTAAACCACGTCCCAGGAGCCACATCTGCGTTCCTTTAGCTCCCTGCAGGGGTGGTGGCTCCACCGCTGCCCTGGGCACTGCTCCAGTGCCTGACAGCCCTTGCAGCAGGGCTGGCTGCTCCAGTCCCCCTGGCAAGAGCAGCTGGGATGTCCTGGAGCAGTGACACACACCCTGCTGCCGCGCTCGCAGCCTGCAGACTGCCTCATCCTCTGTGCACAGGCTGCTGTCAGAGCTGTCTCTTCTGCAGGGATGGGGCTTGCTGGGGACAACCCCTGAGCCACCAGAGTAAATTGGATGCATCAGCCCCCTGCTGCCTGCCCGTGTGGCTCTTTAGGAAGGGGCATGGCAGCAGGTCAGAGAGCTGAGCTGTCCTGGCAGCTCAGGCACGACCCGTGGAGGCACAAACTGGCTGCAAGGCTTGAAATCAGCTCCTTGTCCCCATGGGCTGCAGCCCCCAAACCTTCCACACCAGCCAAACCCTTCAGTGGTGCGTGGCCAGCGTTGTGGTGTTTGCATCTGAGCTTTCCCCAGCATAAATAGTTCGAAGAAGGTCAGAAAATGTCTCCAAGAATTGTAATAACAACTCACGATTCCATAACTCTCTGCTGGTTTTGTTGTCATCTTCTATGTGAAATGTCTGTGCCTGCCTGCCAATTTATTTATGTAATTCTTGCTGCAGACATAGAATTTTGAACCAAATCAGTGTCCTTGTTCTGTTGTGCTTTAATTTACCTGTCACTTAACTGACACTGCAGCTTGATATTTTATGCACCTAGTCATTTTCCAGGTTTCACCAAATTTGTTGTTCCAGAAATGCTGCACTTGGGAGTATCACACCTCAGATATGTTTGCTCTGTGGTTTATAGTCCTAGCATGTGTTCTAGTGCTTATACAGGGAAATAAGCAGCTCTTGTCTTCTCAGCTTTATATTTTCACTTGCTTTTACCCTATTTAGAAAGTTTTTGCACACTACAGATATTGTGAGACTTGTTTCCCCCCGTGTTTCCTCAGGGCTGGTGTGTGCAATACTCTGGGCTAAACTGGAATGCTTTCAGCAGAGGAGTGAGCTGTTGGACTCAGGACCTGCCTTCATTTTAGGGGAAGCATTTTAGCACAGATTTGTACTTGACACTCTCAATCCCCATATTTAATTTTTTTTTTATGTGTGCAGGTGAAATTAGCTATCAGTCATCCCAATTAAATCCCGTGTGTGGAATCAGCCATTTAAGGCAGCAGCAATTTTATTTGTCCCATCAAACAGGCAGTTTAATCTCCTGTGGCTAATGAGACCAGCCTGCCATCAGGTGTTGTGACAGGAGTGTCTGGGAAGGGGACAACGTGCTGCCCTTGAGGCCAGGCTGGGCAGGGCAGGGGGAGCCCTGTGAGGCCAGCAGGGAGGCAGGAACCCCTGGCTCTGCTGGAAAGCTGCTGTGCCAAAAAGCAGCTGGCAGCAAGCGGAGCTGGAGCCAGCAGCAGAGCCTGGCACAGCCTGGGCACAGGGAGCGGCACAGCCTGGGCACAGGGAGCAGCCCCCTCTCTCTGGGGCACTGGGGGGCACATCCAGATCCCTGTGCCCTCCCTGCAGACACCAGGACAGACAGAACTCCCTGTCCCCAGCAGGGCTGGGGCTGCTTTGGGCTGCAGAGGGCAGGGAAGGCACAGGGACCACGAGCATCCTGCAGTGCCCGTGGGTGCTGCCAGAGCTGCAGGGGGAGGATGACAGACAGTGGGCAGAGCAGCTTTTGCTGGGTGGAAGAAAAAGTAATTTTTGACATTTATTTCCTTTTTTTTTTCCTTTTTTTCCCCCCTGGAACAGTCAAATATAGAAGCAGGCTGTGCAGTGAGGTTGGATCGTCTCCATCCTGAGTGGTTTTCATGACATGAGTGGGTGAAGTGTTGGGTGAGCTGGGCTGATCCCATGGCTCTCACTCCTCTAACAGGAGTTTGGATCAGCCACTGCTCCAGTTTGCATCTAGCCTGGATTTTTCTGTGGTACTGTAAAATATAACTCCCACTTAAAAGAACCCAAACTCAACACAACAAGAAAACAAACCAAAAAAACTCATTAAATATTCCCGGGGAAAAAGGCACGGAAATGTGTACATGTAGTGAGAGATGTGGAGTCCATAATTCTTGTAGCAGAAATGTATCACCTTACAGCATATGAAAGAAAGAACATCTGAAGTCTATTTAGGCTCTCAAAATAAAGATAAGTTGCATTTCAATGACCAATATGTGTTCAGATAAAATGAATTATTTATACATAGATTTCTTTTACACTTAGTAAAATGATTCCTTAGGAAAAATACTAAAAAAAAATTTAAAACATACAGACAATCCCCATGAACTTGATGATGCTTTTACTTATTTTTATAGGATACTTTGAAAGTCTTTATAGGGTTTTAGAAGTGCAGATGTTTCTAATAAATACATACAGTATAAATTCATTGCATTTGAGCAGAAGAGATAAAGACAAGCAGCAGGCAGCCCTGCTGTGGGATCAGGAGGGAGCCCAGAGCAGAGCAGAGTGGCTGTGGAGGCTGACCCAGGCACCAAGAGGAGATGGCACTGCCCAAAGCCTGGGCAGGGCCTGGGGTGGGTTGTTGGGGAGATCACACAAACACAGAAATGTTTGAACTGGGTTTTGTCTCTGCTGTTTGTGCAGGACTGAGTTTCCACCAAGATTCTTCCACACACCCAGACTTACAATGAGACAAAGATCCAAATGTTTCAGTTTTGGAAGAACAGTGATTTAAACCAAAGCATTATGATGTATGGATGAGGTGTTGCCCAGAGTAATTATTTTTCATGTGGGCTCCATTTCCCCTTCTGCTTTGGAGCCGAGGTGTGCAGGTCCTGGTCTGCATTGTATGAGTATTTGGTTGCAGTCACATTCCCAGGAATCATGTCACAACAGGCAGAAAGGCAAACCAAGTGCATTTTACAAGATAAAAGCCTGCCGACTTGTGCCAATGTTATTTTCACATTTAGTCAATAATTAGAATATTTCCATTAACTGTAAGCTACTGCACCGTGATAGATTCTTTCTCAAAGTGCATCAAAAACTCTACTTCATGATTTGCATGCATATCACTGGCTCCCAACAATAACAAAACCACAGGAGAAATTGTCACTTCATGTGCTATTTCTGTCCCTAAAATTTTAAGCCAGTCTTCCATCATCTTCTTTTTATTTTTTGCTGCAGCTTTGAAATCTGTGACGGGTTCACCTTGAGTGCTCTCTTCTGCCTTAACAGCTGATGCTTAACCTTTGTTCTAGATGACTATTCAGTGTCTAATTAGCTCGGTCTTTAAAAGAAAAAAACCCAACTCTATCCAGCATGTTATAAAATCCCTCCTACTCCCTCACCATTCTTCCTTCCCAGCTTCCTCATTTTGGTCTCTGAAATTATTCTGTATTGCTCCTTCTTTTGTATTATCCCTTGCAGAATCCTTTCTGATCTCCTGGTTACCACAATTTTCTTTGTTACTTTATTATACACATGATTATCTTTTCCTGCAATTACAATATCTGGGCTTCTTCTGCTGCTGCTTTCTGTGATTGAGTATCACACTTCTCATTTGTAAGCCATGGTAATTACCAGCCATTCCTGAGTGTTTCATTTGCTCCCTAATTTTGTTGACTACTTTTTCAGCAAAGCAGAGAGTTCCTGTTTGCTCTCACTTCATTAGTCCTGAGGCCTTTCCAGTTTTGAAATCTGTGATTTGTATTCCTGGAAGGCTCCTGCTCTAGTCACCCCTTCCCTCTCACAGCACCGAATTTCTGTTGTTTGGGTGATGTTTTGTGATGGGGACCTGCAGGTAAGATGGGATTTGGGAGCTGCCATTCCTTGCTGACCATCCACAGTGGTTTGGTGTTATTTTACCTTGTCTTCCTGCTCTTCAGATGATTTGAATTTGGGAACTGGGGGGAAGAATCTCAGGGTCTTGCCTAGTGATGATGGTGCCACGTTCCATTTCCTTTTTCCCGAAGGAAAAGCTTAAACCCAGCAGAATCATGGTTGTTGCTCTGTCATATTCTAAATTCAGGGTTTATTTTCTTGATAGCCTACATGTTATAGGCAGTGCTGGAACCAGTGCTTGGCTCTGTGCTGTTGCTGTGTTTGTAAAGGCTCTGGAATGGAAGCAGCAGATCCAGAAGATGAACAAAAGCTCAGGCCTCGCCCTGGGCTTACTGGTTATTTAAAACAAGAAGAGGTCATTTGTTTTAAGGTTCAGGAACTTCTTTGACTAGACTTTTACTGCTCATGGAAGCCTTAGGTATGTTTCAAGAATGAGTCAGTTTAAAAGATTTTTCTTCTTTTTTATTGTGCATATGCAGGAAAGGAAAAGGGACACTCAGTCCTCACCTGGCCCAGGTATACATATATATATATATATATATATTTAGTATATATAAATGCTTTTTTTGTTTGCCAGCACCTTTTGTTTCCCTGGTCCATTTTCCCAATAGATATTTTCAACCTCTCTTCTCTAACTGCATTCTATCTACTAAGAAAGAAATTCATGAAGAGTTGAAATTTCAAATTCCCAGTAATCAAGTGGATTTGAAAATAGAGAAGAATCAAATTTATTTTCTGATGGACCACTTCCATCCATTTTCCTTGGAGTGCTCTCAGGTTTTTGGGGGTGTGAGGTGCTGTGTTGTGAGGTTGTGCCCAGGGAGATTTTGTTCCTTACACTCCTGGAGTGAAAGTCACAAACAGAGAGGTTCTGGGCTGCCCACAGCTCAGATTTGTGCCTACTTAGCATCTTTCTAGGTAGGGTTTTTTTGTGCTTATTACAGCAACCTTTGCTCAATTTTCCAGCTGTCATAATCCATTATTTTTTAGTACGTCTGGAAGTGTTTTTTTTTCAAATTTAATGCATAAACATTTACAGTTCTCTGCAGTATGTTTCTTGTTTAGTTCATAACTCAGTGGTTGGCAAAACCAGTAGTTTTAGTGGCCTGAACAATGATAAACCATCAGAAACTTGCAGTGTGGCAGCTATTTCCCATGAATTAGTAAGTGAGCACAGAGTAAGAGAGGATGCTCATCTATTATCTGCCTCGTGCTGCTGCAAGTCAGCCCGGTTTGTACAGCTCCCATCTCCTGAAATATTGTTATTCTGCTGCTGCCCTGTCTGATTCTTCTTTTCTTCCCTGTGCATAATTACCTCGTGGTATCCAGCGTTCCATCTCCTGGCTCTTCCTTGCATGCAGAACGTGTTTCCCACAATCTGTTCCCTTCTCCCCGAGTGTCTCTCTGAAAGGAATCAGCTCCCATTGACACCGAGCCGACAGTGGCAGAGTCCTGCTGGGTGCCCTCGCTGTAACCTGATTTCCTCCCTCTTTGTTCCATGGGAAATGGTTACCTGCAGTGTTTAAACACACTTTTAGACTGCTGATTCAGAACTAAACAACTTAAAAACCGCGCAGGAATGAGATTTGCGGGCCCGTTTGGGCTTTTGCTGAGAGCGTTTGCAGACAGCAGCAGCTGCAGTTTTTCTTCCAGAGTGGCAGAAAGTTTGGAGCAGAGAAATTAAATTCCCGGTTCCCCTGGTCCTGCCTTAGCACTGCCTCTGTGTGGATGCTTAAATTGAAATAATTATGCCTCTGTCTCCTGCCAGTTGTCCCTTTTTTTCAAGCTTCTGTATGTTTTCCGTGACCAGATGGTTTCAAATATTAATTTCAAATACTTCTCAGGATCTGGACACCTCAGTGGTTTATGCAGGAGCTGGGGAGCAGCTGACAGTTCTGGGTCTGGCTCAGGTAGGCAGAAGTCTTTCTTCATATAGAAGACAAACAAACAAGCAAAATGCCCCCTGCTAACTGGCATTTAGCAGCCTGTGAGAAATTATTTCAGACTTCCTTAGTCAGTCCTGAAAGAAATACCCAAGTGATTTGCTGTTGATATTAATCTGCATTTAGGTTAACAGTCACTTCTGGATTTTTCTTTTTTTTTCCTTTGCAAACCTGGCGTGCTGTGGTCTTTGAAATAATGGTGAGTTCATCCCACCATAGAGTAGGGCTGCACTACAGAGCTGCAATAAATTATTTTTGTCCAAATTAGAATTTAATTTAAGATTTTGCAATATCTCGGGGTGAAAGGTATGACATAAAATATTGTGTGGTTTATAAATCTTACCTGCTGCAGCTGGAGTGCCACAGAAACCCCTTGGAAAGCAGCAGAGTTCAGTCAGGTGTGAGAGCTTTAGAAATGTCATTTGGGCAGGACAAACAGAGTGCAAGTCCTGCCTCACAGCAGCGCTGAGCTCTTCTCTGGGTTTGGAGTATTTAATGAGTGGATTGGGCTAATTAGTGACCTCAGGACTGTGCTCCTTGTCCGGGGTGTGCATTCCCATTGGGAATGACCCCTGTCAGTAACCAGTCCCCTCTGGAAGGAGGCACTCACACACTCAGTGCCCCTTCCAGCTTTGTCCTGTCTCAGCCCCAGGAGCAGAGCAGGAGCCAGAGAGGCTCCAGAGTGACAGGGAGCAGCAGCAGAGGCACAGCCCTGTCTTTAGTGCTGCAGAGCAGAGATTTGCCTGGACCTGTTTGCCCTGGTTGTTCAGCTGGGGAGCAGCCAGTGCTTTATCCAGTGAGGCGTTGGAGCTTTATTTCAAGGGGGCTGTGTACTAAAAGTGATGGGCTCTGTAATCCATCCTGTGCTCAGCACCCTGGCATTGCAGAGCCTTCCTCTCATTCCCACTGCTGGTCTGTCAGTCGTGGGGTTTTGGCTCTGGTCCTTGCAGCCCTTCTGCTGCTGTTCAGCTTTTTCATCATTTCCTTACACTGCCTCCACCAGATCCCTGTGCTTTTTTGGGGGGAAGGCTCATAAAGTCAACACAGAACACATTGGAACCAGAAAGGAAGACCTGAGTGCCTTTTGCTTGCAGCAAATTCCTCCCAGCAGGTCTTGTTAAGTCGGGTTTCTTGTCACTGCTCCGTGGCTGCTCCAGCCCAGGAGCTGCCAGCCCCAGCAGAGGCAGAGCCCAGCCCCAGCAGCACTTCATGGTGGGCTCAGCCTTCCAGACCTGCCAAGCATCCCCTGGCTCAGCTCCTCCTCCCTGCCAAGGCTCCCAGCTCTCATCAGGACTATCCACACTCCTGCTGGAGCCTGCAGAGGAGAATGGAAAAGTGAGGGAAGCAAACAACGGGCACAGCAAAATAACATCCCTGCTTCTCTCCCCCTCTCTAGTGCAACCCATGAAATTTTCAGTGTTTTCAGAGCCTTCCCCATATTTTGGTGCCCTGGTGCTATCTCGGGTTCGAGGCCTCTCTGTGCTTTTGCTGCCTTGCAGAAAATTGAATTCCTGGAAGGGATTTTTGATAGCATTAAAAGCACCCACGGAGGAAATGGGTTTGTGCCTCTGTTCTCTGCCTCACTGAAAGGCAGGCAGCTCTCCTCTTTGAAAAGCTGCTTCTTCAGGTGGATTTCACTCTAAGCCCTGCACCTCCTGGAGTGAATATCAGTACAAATAGTGAAGTATTTAGTGCAGGCATTGCCTCCATGGCACACTGAGTACCCAGAGGCTCTGCCCTGCCAGGGAGGGGCAGAGGTGCAGCTGCTGTGCAGATCTCTGTGCAATCCAGGCTCCTCCACCTCACGGGAGCTGAGCTCAGGCCTGATCAGCTCTGCAGCACTCCCAGGAAGATGTGCTGCTCCTGTGACACCCAGCAGGAGCACCTGCACTGCTCACCTGGGACAAAGGGCTTTGGGGGGCTTCAGGATGGATTCTGGGTGTGGAGAAGGAGACGGGCATGGCAATGAAATAGAAGGGAAACTTTGCTTCAATTCTTCTGCCCATTTACACGTTAAAACCAGGGATTTTCCCCATGCAAATTACTGGAATAACCTTGTAGAGGATGCTATAAAAGTTTACAAGTGATGCTATTTGGGTTAAATTGTGTATCTCACTGAGGTGTGGCTGAACACTCTGAGCTCCCTCTGAGTTTTTTATGTTTGCCTTAGATTTCATATAATAGTCCCAGAATTCAGGATTTGGCCATTTGTGGCTGTTTAAATGGATCCAGATGGATCCTTCCAAATGATACCAGATTTTACCTGCTGGACTTTGAGAGGTGTTTTGCTGCTGGTCTGTAAATCTCCCTGCTAAAAAAGCATAAGTGCTGCAAGGAGGGGTGAGCAAATTCTCAGGGAAAGGTCATTTCTAGGGTCTGCCTGCAAAAACAGACTGGAAGGAAAAAAACCCTGTGGTGAAAAGGATGGATATTTCAGATTTCTGTGAGATTGTTTATTGCCTGTAAGCTCTGTAGAGGTGTTTCTGTGGATTCAGGAAATTATTTATAAACCAGAACTGTGTTTTTGCCTTGGGAAACTCTATCTGGCAAAACATTCAGCAGAGCAGAGAGATGATAAAGAGTGCTAACTAATCAGCTATTTGCTGGAATTTTAAAATTCTGTCCTTTTTATTCCCTGGAACTTTGGACACAAATAATTTACATATAGTTTCACTTTCTTGTTTTGATATAGGCTAATTTTCAACACCTTTGAGGTGTTCACTGACATTTATTTTATGTAGGATAATAACACATTGTATCACAAAATGATGTAGGCAGGGCCAGGATCTATAGCAAGCCCTGTAAGTAAATGAGAGTTTGAGTCAGATCTAGAAGAACTGGAAATGAGTTCTTCATCTCTGCAGTGTGAGCACATTCCTGGGGAGTGGAGAATTCCCCTGCCTTTGAGCACTCAGCTGAGCGTGGCCCCGCCTCAGCCTAATCCCATTCCACATCCCCATCCCCTGGGATGCATCAGCCAGGACAAATTTTGCTCATCCCAGTCCCCTGTGCAGTCTCCCTGTGAGCAGCCAAAAGTGCACAGAACACACAGATGAAATGCCAGGACCAAACTTTGAAAGTAACAAATGTGAATAAATGAAAATAAAGCCTACCGCCAAACATAAATAAAATAATAGACAAAAATAAGTAAAAATAGACTTCACAAACGTGTCAGATAATACTCTGGTGTTATGCAGTTATCTGGGGATCTAACACGTTTTGACAGAGTGTATCAGTCTGTGTACTCAAAGCCAAACATTTTATTAAAACAAAATGTATCAGTTTTTAAAACAAGCTACGTATTCTGTTCCCCAAAGAACCCTTTGAGAAAGATGTTGTTTGAGCAAGAATTTCTCTGCAAGTTGATGAATGATTGGAGCTAATAAAGTGGAAATACAATTTTCAACAGGTTGGGCTTAGTTTGATCACCAGTGCACTCCAGTGCACCCCTTTTATAACGATGCATCTATCTTCATGTGTCAAATAAATCCATATTTGTGCATTATCCAGGGCTGTGTGCTGGGTTTAATGAAGTATTGGAGTGGTGTTTCTGTATATCTGTATTTTTATTCTCTGGAAATCACAGGAAAAAGCCTCTCAAAATGCATGTGTGGGGCCAGGCTTTGGGAGCAGCCCCAGGAGTCGTTCTCAGGGAGGGAAACAGCTCAGGGCAGTATTCCCCACTGCCAGGCACTGACCAGGCAAGCTGCTGGTGCAGTGCTTGTCTGAGCCAGCAGAGCAAACCATGGAATGGTTTGGGTTGGAAGGGCCTGGAAGAGCCCTTGCTCTGCTGTGGGATAATTCCCCCTGCAGGGATCCCTCTCTGAATGCCCCCAGGCCACCTTGCCCTGGAGCAGAGCCTCCTGCAGCCTGGAGCCCTCCCAGGGGGGAGTGACCAGCAGTGCCTCTGCTTTTCACCTGCTGGGATTGGCTCTGTAGGACCCACCATGGGAACACAAATATTGCTCATTGCCCCTGGTGCTTCTTGCTGCTGAGGTCTGATGCGTGGCTCACAGGGTCCCAGGATGAGGGAAGAGAGGAGAAAGTTGACTCCATGTTCAGAAGGCTTGGTCTATTATTTTATGATTTATATTATGTTAAAACTATACTAAAAGAATAGAAGAAAGGATTTCATCAGAAGGTTTAGCTAAGAATAGAAAAGGAATGAATAACAAAGTTTGTCTCTGACTGAGACAGTCTGGACAGCTGGGCTGGGCTTGGCCATTAATGAGAAACAACCAGATGAGACCAATCCCAGATCCACCTGCTGCATCCCACAGCAGCAGATAACAATTGTTTGCAGTTTGTTCCTGAGGCCTCTCAGCTTCTCAGGATTTAAAAATCCTAAGGAAAGGATTTTTCATAGAACATGTGGGTGACAGAGGGCTCCATGAGTGTGTGCGTGCTGATATCCCAGCTCCTGCTGGGGTATTTTATCTCCTTCAGCATCCCTCCCAGAAGTGCCTGTGGCAGCTGGAGAGCCCAGAGTGGCAGCTGGAGAGCCCAGAGTGGCAGCTGGAGAGCCCAGCAGGCTCGTGCAGCTGGACCCCAGGCTGTGCAGGAGCTTCTCCCACAGGAGGCAGGGACTAGAGGCTGTGGCATAACAGGGAAAGGCATTTGGAGCAAAGCTGGTACCCAGCAACTGGAACAGAGGCCTGAGGTACCCTGAGCTGTGCTGGAGGGGGAGGGCAGCAGGCACCTGGGCAGTGAGCAGCTCTCAGGTGGGACAAAGCAGCCCAGCAAGTCAGAGAAGCATCCTGAGCCCTTTGAGACTCTGCTGCTGCCATTGGCTGTGTGCAGTGAGAGCACAGGTTGGGAGCAGAGCAATCTGTGGGCAGCTGTGGGGATGAGTCTGCTCAGAATCCTTCACTCTGAAGGAAGGAAGGATTCAGGATACTGAACCACATCCTTTGGGAAATAAACAGGCACTGCAGGCCTGGCTGGGCCAGTGAGCTTCAAATCAGCACCTTCTCCAAATAAAGCATTCCACTTTAGGCATGGACACAAAGTTTTGCAAGTGAGAGAAGCATGGAGACGCATCTGAAATACTGCTTCTTGTTCCTCCTCTAGAACTCCTCTCCTTTTTGTGTTGGGGTCTGTGTGATTGCCTCTCCAGACTGTGTTGGATGGAACACCGTGGGCTGCAGCAAATGCTGCAGATGCATTTCCCCAGCGTTAATTTTAGTGCCCAAAATAAGCCCTGGCAATGTGGTGACTAGTTAATTAAACTGTATAACCCTTCCTGGAATTTGTGACTCCAAGCCACTGAACAATATAATTCATCTCAGTTTTTATTAAAGTCCTAGTGAAATGGTGAGGCTGTAGTGGTGGATTAGAATGTAGAGACTATGCTGTGGTACCAAGAAAGCCACCTCTCCAGTGGGCCTTTAATAAAATAAATGTTTTCTGATGCTGCACTGCTTATTTTTAGCTTATTCCTGTTTCAGCTCAGAAATATTGCAACCAGAACAATTCAGAAAACTGCAAAATGTGTTTGGGGAGGAGGAGATGGGGGAGAAGGAAAAAGGTCACAAAGAGATTTAAATGCTAAAGCAAAAATTTAGAAATCAATATGATTGTTGCATAGCACGACATTGTGATCAGCAGAGTACAGTGGAAACACTGAATTTAGAAAGAATAAACTGCCTAACAGCATGCTCCCAAACCATTTGTTATTTCCTAATTAAAGCTTGTGAAAGGGCAGTTTATACACGACTATAATAAGCTCAGTGTGGGAGATGTCAGAGCGTAAATCAGACTCTCTCCAGCACTGGAGCTTTAAACATCTCTAATGACAAGTGCTGGTAGGTAGATGATACAAAAAGACTGTTTTGACAACATGATTGATTGAGATCTTGAAATATATAAGCAAACAAAAAGTGTGAATTCAGCAGGAAACAAAACCTGCGTGCTGTACCACATATCAAATGGAAGGAGAGTGAGGGAAGCTTGTGGCAAAGAAAGTTTAAAGCCTTACTTGAAAAGAAAAAGTCATACCTAAGCAAACAAGGCTTTGCTACTCAAGATTGACCTTAAAAATCTCAGAGTGGCCGAATTAAAGGGTACACCCTGCACCCTGAGCTGCCAGAGGGCATCTCTGACTCAGCCTGAGGGCAGAACTTCTCCTGGGGTCACTGCACCCCCTCTGACCCCCCTGCACTGCCCCAGGTGTCCCTGTCCTGTGTTGGCCATGCCCAATCTCCCTCACTGGGCAGTCTGAGAACCAAACATTTCCCCTTTTTTGGGAGAACAGAGCCGTTTGTGGGAGCCCACTGAAGTTCTTGGCATTGCTTGCCGACATTTAAACTTGGTGCCATTGATGCTCCCAGGAAGGAATTTCAGCTGCATCCCTTCCTGGCCATCAGGGCATGGGAGCACAAGCAGGTCAATGCTAAATGCTTTTCCATGTTCTCCCTTCTGGGGAGGCATGGCCAAGTCCTTTCTGTGTCAGCACGTGGCTCCAGAATGTCACAGAGGAGCAGGAGCAGGACATTTTAGATTGCTTCCAGTTTCATTTTGACCTTTGGAAGACTTGAGCAGCGGGCCCAGCAGGGTGGTTGGGCTCTGTCACTCATCTCTCCTGGCACATTAGCAAAACACCCGTGTAATGAGGGAGCCTGTGCCCCGGGGCTGTGGGGGACTCTGTGAAGGTCACTGTGCTCCCCTTGCTCTGTTTGCCTCTCCAGGATCCGCTTTGTCTCTGTCCCAGTGAGTTTGGTGATCTCAGCAGAGCCCTGTTTTGCTGCCTCTGTGGCTTGCAGTGGTCTGTGATGTCCAGGGCAGCTCTTTGGGTGCCTCTCACTGCACCAGAGCGTGGTCACAGTGCAGGAATGAGCAGAAGCCTTTTCTGCAGAGCAGAACCTGAATTTGGCTGCTGGGTGCAAGACTTCCATCACCCAGGCCTGTCACATCAACTGCAGGTCGCTGATAAAGTTCTTGTCAGGCACTTCAAGTGTGGTCTTGGGGTTTTTATTCTTGACCCTCCTAAAGCCTCAACCACATCTTCTTTTCTGCTGGCCTAGAACTGAATTTCAAAGACAGCAAGGATCCCCCATGGATTTGTTCTGGTTTAGGATGAGTTCAAATCCAGAAGCTTCGAGTTTACAGGAAGTTTACCTGGTTTAAGCTCTGAAAACATGAACTAGATCTCACTGGAATCTCTCTAGATTCTCCTCAGCTATTTCTGAATGCAAACCTGTGTGTCTTAGGCTTGGGAAAAGGCTGCTCACTGTGGCTACTGGAAAGAGGAATATTCAGGCAAAGAGGAGAAGCTGGCAGGACCTGGCTTTCCCAAGGGTTTATTTGTCAGCCTGCTTCTGATTCCCCAGTGCTGATGTTTTATTTGCAGTTACAAAAGGATAGAAGAATAGAAGTTATGCAAATCTAGGTTTATTTAAAGGCTATGACTGAAATACCAAATTGATAAGATATTATCAGCATTTCCATTGCCACAGTATCTGATCATTCCCTTCCTGCTGCCATCACACAGAACAGAATCAAGGAGAGGTTCACTGAAATAAAGGTGAGCAATTTTATATTAAAAATTGCTAATTTATGCAATAATCAAAATCTGGAATTGGCTGAAACAAATGGTCATGAAGAGAAACATTGTTGGGATTTCAGAAGGAAGGGTTTTTACTGCTATGTCCAGCCTAGAATAACTAGAGGAGTAAAATACTGCAGGTGACCAGGGGTCAAGGAGGAATTTATACCCATCCACGAGCTGTGGAGAACTGGCTGGCTCTGGCTGTGGGTGATGGATGTTTGGTGAGTTTGGTTTTGCCTTTTTCAGATCCCTGTGTCCATAAAAATCAGTGGCTGGGTGCTACCTGTGGCACCTGCTCACCTGCTGCCCCTGCAGCCTGAGTTTGAGGGGCTCTGGGGCTGAAGCAGGAGGAGGGGGAAGAGCAGGAGGAATTATCTTTGTTTTTCCTCGTGGCTGTTTTGTGTCCTAATGCAGACCCTGAAGTGGCACAGACGTGGTCCCCAGATCACATGTGCTGTGTCTGGGAGCTCTGAGCAATGCTCAGGGAGCTCAGGATGGGCACTGCAGGGTCCTGAGCATCTCAGAGCTGTTTGCAGAGGGAGGTACCAGGATGGAGAAGAGTTTTGTGTCAGCCTTTGAAGTTCCACTTCAACAGCTGAGGGAGCTTATTTGATTTTTATTTCCTCTTCTCTCTCCCTGGCCCAGGAGCCCCAGCCTTGCAGTAGCTCTGGGAAAGGCAGCCTGGTCAGACAATCAGCAGAAGCTCCAGAGACTGAGAGCTACAAAGAGGCCATTGAACTCTCTGGGTTCTTTGGAGGGGACTGTCTCAGTTCCAGATTAAAACCTGCCAGATGCTCCCCACTGTTCCACACGCTGGCTGGAGCAGCTTTCTGCACACTCTGGCTATCTTTGCTTTGGATCTGCAGCTGAATCCCTCCAGCTGTTGAGTTTAGTGAAAGGAGGGAAGTTGCTGCAGAGTGGGTAACTCCATTTAACCTTCTGTGAGATAATGGCTGTGGGGTGTCCCAGAGCACCCAGATTGCCCTTCAGACACTGCTGATGTCAGGAAAATAGGATTTTCATTAGCTGCAGCCGCTGATTTTTCTTTTCAAGAGGGAAGCCTTTCTCGTGCTGTGTCATTGTTATTGTTAAAGGTTTGACTGTCCTGCACAGTGGATGGCAATAATGTCTCCGTGGAGAAAGTCTGCTTTGCTGCTGCCAGATCACTCTGTTCATCCAAGATTTTTTTTTTCTTTCTACCTCCTGTTCTTTTGCCATTGCTTGCCAGTATTCATAAATATGTGTTATCAGCTGAACCTCTCCAAATTTCCCTGGCAGAATGTGCCTTTCTTTTCCAAAGGTCTCTATTTAATATGAACTGCTCTCCAATCATTTCTAGCACCTGTTCTCTGGTGACATGGTGCATCAACAGCAATTTTAGAATTCTTCAGCAGCGTGACAGCTTGAAATTGTCATTTCTTTATGAACACTAGATGCACTGAAATCATGTTAGTGCAGTTGTCATTCTCCTTTGTACTCAAACATTAGATATGTTTCTGTGAGTTTCGATGGGTGGTGAACAGTTTTTCAGGAAATGAGAAGGGGTCCTTAGCCCAGGGTGCTTTTCAGTTGTTATCCATGGCAAGGAGAATGCTTTTTGAAGTGCTAGATATGGACACTTCAGCTTAGGACAGAGATGATGTGGCCCCATGAAGGACTTTTTGAAGCACTTAACTTCATTATAATAAGTGGAATAACATCCTCTTTACCAGCAGGGGTTGAAAACAAATAATGTATTGGGGTTTGGTTTGTTTTTTGTTGGTTTTTTTTGTTTAATCTATATAGCACTAAGGAGAGAGAGAGATTTTAGCTCAAACTGTAATGAAGTTATAAAATATGTGGTATTTAGCACAGATAGCGTTCAAATAATTTGATTGTTGAAACACTCACCTCAGGAGCAGGAGAATGGAGCCAGCTGGGTGGAGTGTCTGTGTGCTCCTGGGGGGTTCCAGGTGAGTGGGTGCCAGCACCTCTGTGGTTGAGGTGGCTCAGAGCTTCAGGTATTGATTTTACATCCAAGTGTTCATTGGCACATTCTAGATAGTGCTGGAGGTGGCTTTGTTTGAGTTCAGCTGTGTCAGTAGTTTAGAGAGTTCCCCAAACTGTCCATCCCTGGTTATGTAAGAACTGCAGAATATTAATTTAGATTGACTGCTGGGCAGGTCCCCTCACTCTGAGCAGTTACTTTATGTATGAATTATTAGCCCTCTCAGTGTTAGGTCTGTCTCTAGCACAGGCAAATAGAACCCAAAAATACCCTAAGAAACCATTTCTTCAGTGTCTTAAGCAGACAGTTCAGCTCTTAATTGGTAAATCCTCACAGCTGGGGTGTGGGGGACTTGTGCTGGGATGGTAATGAGACAGTTCCTGGTGCTTCCAGTGAAATTACCCTGCCTCTGGCCCTCTGCTGACTCCTCTGACAGGCATGACTGACACAGTCAATACTCATAGTCAGAAAAATCCTAAATAACCATCTCTTTTCCTGGCCTGTCATGCAGGCTCTTGAACCATCCCTGTGACACGGTGGCTGCTGTTTTGTCACTATCAGGGTGCTGCCATCTTTATAGCTGATCCTATCACCCACTTCCTCTGCCTTTATCTCCAGTCACTCCTCACTGTCTGCCTTGTAAATATGTTAACACTGACATTTGGAACGCTCGTTTTCCTTCGCTCTGCTCCGTGCTTATCTCACCTGGAATCTCTGCATCAATTCTGCTCCTCCAGCCTCAGCCTCCTTTGCTGCCCCTGCAGATGTGCAGACTCTGTCTCACTTCCAGTTCAGTCCCTTTGTTCCTGCTCCCTCCACAGATTCCTCGGGGCTCTTCATCACTGGAAATTGTCTCCTAGTTCTCACAACCTTTTGTTGTGCTATTTCACTTGATCTATTCATCCCTCTTCCTAATATGACCTTTATTTCCTTATCTGGACTGTCTCTGAGATAATTAGTTCATATCTGGAACGATCTTTCTCTCTTGTCTACTGAGTAACTTCTCTGTTTTCATTAAGTTCTGTCAAAAATCCTGCCTGGAAAATCAGGTCCGCAGGAATCAGTGAAGACACTCAATTGACTCCAGGATTTTACAGCAAGTCTTAAGCACTCTTTTACCTTTCCCTGATCAATAGCCCAAATAGTGTCGTTTAAACTGTTCTCCATTATCAAATTGCTCCTTTTTCTTTTTCCCTGTTTGCAGTAAATTGTAAGGGTTTTGAGAAAGGTTTCTGTTTCAGTCTATTCATGCATAATAAAGATGCAGTGGTAAATAAATTTTATTTCATCATACAAATGGTCTTTGAACACTGAGGAAGAAATTATTTAATTTTGTTGTTTTAACATTTAAATGGACACAAGCTGGAGAGAATGAGGAACAGAAGGAAAATATACATGATTGAACATTAATATTTTACTGTAAAAGAATTAAATATCCTAAGGAAACAATGAAAACTTCTTCCAGATGATAGTTAAAATTTGATGAAATAATAATAAAATTTTAATCTTCCAGTTGAATGAAAACACTCCATATGTTGTTAAATGTGCCTAAATTTGAATTCAATTTTGTTGTTTTATTTGTCTCAGCCAACTGCTGCACGTAGAGATCAGTTTGCTGCAGATAAAGACCTGGCCATCCCTTGTTTGTGTGATCATCTGTAACTTTTATCACACAGTGTTTCTTTGGGATCCTCCGGCTGTCCCAGTCCTGGAGGGCAAGTCAGATGTAGATGGCTGAGCAGAGAAATTCATGTGTGAGAAGCACTTGCTTGCTCACAGAACATATTGTACTTAAATACTTGGAGATTAAATACTGATCCTTTTTGAAAAGTAAACCCGTGCATTTAGGACCATTGTAACCGTGGAACAGACACCTTATGGATCTTGGAGCATTGTTTTATATCTTATTTGTATTTTTCCATCTGCCAGTGCAGCTGTGACAGTGGAGCTGAGTGTCATTCTTGCACTTTGTGCTCTGCATCTGCTCCATAGCAGTTTATCTCCAAACCTTTTGTTCTGTGCCATTCCTCACTCTGTCTGTTCTGCACACTCTTGATCTTTCTTCTGTTTATCATTCCTTGCTCTCTGGTACATATTATCATGTACAGTATCCTTGCAACTTCCTTCTTCACATGCGCTGAGACTGTTAAAACTCTCTTTTTGAAATCCTTTGTAACAGGTTCACTTCATGCCCTACACCTTTTATTAAAACTTACCTTTTATTTCTGTTTTCTTGAAGCTGTCATTATTCCTTCTAACAAGCACATTTTTATAGCTAGTACAATTTCACTTCATCTGGCACCCGGGTCGTTCCCTCTGTGTCCACCATCATCAAATCTGTCCGTGAGTACTCACGGCAAATGAATAATAAATGTTCCTCCAGGAAAACTTCTCATCTGCCTACCCTTGTGTTTTGCATGAAGTGGCCATTTCTCCCCCTGAAACACCCTTTCATTCTCTGTGCAGCACCCACAGGCTGCTGTGATGTTCCTGCAAATCCCTGATACTGAGTTCCTGCCGGAGCCCTGTGCTCCAGCCTGATGTGATCCTCTCTGTGCCAGGCACGGGGCTTCTTCTCCCTAGGGATTAAAAAGGAGCCTTTTTGTGGCTCCTTTTGTGCCTTCCCATCCTGGGCTGTGTCCCTTACCTGGGCTGTGTCCCTTACCTGGGCTGTGTCCCTTACCTGGGCTGTGTTCCTTACCTGAGCTGTGTCCCTCACCTGGGCTGTGTCCCTCACCTGGGCTTGGGCTGTGTCCCTTACCTGGGCTGTGTTCCTTACCTGGGCTGTGTTCCTTACCTGGGCTGTGTCCCTTACCTGGGATGGTTCCCAGCCACCCCATTCCTGTGGTCAGACACTCAGAGCACACCTTGTCTCCAGGAGCTCCCCGTGTGTTGCCTGAGCTGCTCCAGGCTGTGGTGGTGGCAGCAGAGCTTTAGCAGGAGATGCAGTGATGCTGGACAGGCAGGAGGACACCAAAGGTGCAGGACCCAGCTCCACAGCCTGGCACGGGGAGCACTGAAGATGCAGGAGCGTTTGAAGAGCTGGGCAGGGCCCTGGGTTTGGGGCTTTGAGGAGATTCCAGCTCCTCAGCACGCAGCAGGCACGGCGGGCGATCCCTTCCTGCTCGTTTATGCGCGAGGTATCTCTGTGCATCTCTGCAAAGGAATCTTCTGAGAAAATAATGCATGTGGCAAAAAGCCAGCCAGGGAGCAGCTAGAGGAGAAGTAACTGAAGTGCTTTGATTCCAGGCATGAATATTCCAAGCAGACAGATACATGTCAACTTTACCTGCTACCTTTAGCACACGCGTTTTGTTTAAACCCGGCGCTGTGCAGGAAACATGAGATGCTTTTGACACTCCTGCTGCCCACATTACTCTTAACAACTCATCCGTGGCAGCTTTCTCAGAGCCTAGGGGTGTTGTACTTCAATGTGTTCATCCGTCTCAACTTCTCCTGGTTTGTTTTTTTTTTTAAACAAGTTTAATGAAACACATATTTAATTAGCAGCACGCTATTGAATAAATACAAACAGATATGCCCCTGCACACAACGCTATTGAAGAAGAACATTAGTGTGAATGTTAAAAATTAAAGCCAACCTTACAAAAGGCAAATATGTTGAATAAATAATGGCTGCTGCTATTTACAAAGCACACAAACCAAGAAGGGAACCTCCCTTGTTAAAAAGGAGAGGATTGGGGGAAAAACACAGAAAAGCCAAAAGTATTTGCCATAGAATTTTATTTCTTTCTCTTTCATTCCCCTCCTCTGGGACATGGTCTAGTTCTCTTCATTCCTCTTGTGGTTGTGTCGAGGAGCCTGCAGTGCAGGGATGAGAGCCGGGGTGCTGATGGCAGGGGAGGAAGAGGCAGAGCTGCCTCCAGCACAGGAGCTGCTCCTCTCACAGCCTGGGCCACAGTGCTGCCTTCACTTGGGCAGGTTCCTGTTCTTAGGGTGGCTGTTTAGACATTTCAGAGTCTTTGAGGTTCTTTGGTGAAGCAGAAAGTACAGGCTGAAGCTATTTTTGTATCCCATTAATACCTTTGTTCCTTTTATTTTCGCCTATTTTCAGTATGTTCTGTTCCTGTTCTGTCTGTAGTGATGCTGTGCACTGAAGGGTGTTTGATTTTTAGGTATGACTAAGTTTCACTGGTAGATCAGAACAATTCTTCACAGGGCCAGATTTGGATGTATTTATCGAATGAAACCAGTCCTGTATTCTCAACACAGATAAAGCAATTATCACTCTCTGACATAGAGGCTATGGTTTGTAAAGAATTTTGGGAAACTCCAGAGGTAAACATGCAACAGAAGTACCAACTGTTTGCTAAGATTTATTGGAGTAATTTGTTATCATGCTTATTTTCTGCTACAATGCTGAGGTTGGGAGCAATGATAAATGCATAATTCAAGGGCTTGCATAACGCACCCTTAAGTATTTAAAGATATTCCTGTAGGATCCTGACCATCCATTTCTAAGTTCTTAGTCAAACTGCGTATTTCAAATCACCTTATTTTTTTTTTTAATCTTGAATTTTAAAAAGGTTCCCTTTCAGTATAATTACGATCTGTACTCTGCCAGCTTGTGTCTAACCAAACTCTTTGCCTTGGGGATTTGAGGACGTTGAATAAGTAGTGCTGTGGAGCAGCAACAGATTTTCTCTTAAGATTCAAACACAGAAATAAAGAACAAACTAATGATCAAGAGGCAGTCTCCCACAGACCTCGAGTATTCTGTAATGATATACAGACATATTTCTGCTTTTCAAAACAAAAATATATCCAAGACTGAAGCCAGCACTCATCTTCCAAAAGCACTGCTTATTATTCCCCGCTAGCAGCTAAATGAAAAGCTGTGTTTGTACCAGGTAGATACCTCATCCATTCAAGCATATATTCAGTATTTACTCCCATCACCCACTTTCACCTGTGGGAGCAGGAGAAGCTTTCCATGACCAGCTAAGGATCAGGAGGAGCCAGCAGAGGTTGTTCACACAGCAATATTGCAGATCAACACCAGTCTGCAGCTCCCAGGGTGGGCTGAGCCTTTTACTGCCACCCCTGCAGCCACACCAGGAGCCCCAGACTGCAGCTGCTTTCCCTGCACCTGCCTTACCTGTAGCTCTTTTACCTGCATCTCCTTTTTCTGCAACTCCTTTAGGTGTACCTGCCTTACCTGCAGCTGCTTTTCCTCCCTCTCCTTTTCCTGCAGCTGCTTTTCCTGCATCTCCTTTTTCTGCAGCTCCTTTACCTGTACCTGCTTTACCTGCAGCTCTTTTACCTGCATCTCCTTTTCCTTCATCTCCTTTTCCTGCACCTGCCTTACCTGTAGCTCTTTTACCTGCATCTCCTTTTCCTTCATCTCCTTTTCCTTCATCTCCTTTTCCTGCATCTCCTTTTTCTGCAGCTCCTTTTCCTGCACCTGCCTTACCTGCAGCTC
>LTAT01000007.1:1246642-1262574 GCA_003286495.1 Chlorodrepanis virens | reverse complement strand
TCCTTTTCCTGCATCTCCTTTTTCTGCAGCTCCTTTTCCTGCACCTGCCTTACCTGCAGCTCTTTTACCTTCCTCTCCTTTTCCTTCCTCTCCTTTTCCTGCAGCTGCTTTCCCTGCAGGGCAGAGCTGGAGAGCAGGGCTCCATGCTGTGCAGCAGTCACTTGGTGAATGATGACTCCATCATTCCAAACCACCCCACTCTTCCTTCCTCTTGCCCATCTTTACCTGCTGGCCTCGAGGCCACACGCTCTGGGCTGTCCCTGTCCCAGCTGTGCTGGCTGTGTCCCCTCCCTGGGCACACAAAAGGCCTTGGCTCTGGGTGAGCACTGCTCAGGGACAGCAAAACCAGCCCTGAGTTACCAACTCTGCCAGCACAAACCCCAGCACAGCCCACGATGGCAGCTCTGAAGAAATTCACTTTATTACAGTCAAAACCAGCGCAACACTCCTGGGCTTTGTTCCCCCTTTCCCCTGGACCTGGCAGGATTAGAAGCAGCTCCTCCACAGGCTTGTGGCTCTGATGGCTGCTGCTGCTGGCTTTGGGTGCAGCCAGCCAGAATTCCAGAAAAAGAGCTGTTTCTGTAGGGAATAAATTCATGTAAAGATAGAAATTAGAGGAGAAATTCTTTCCTTAGTGCAAGATCAAAGGGAAGGACATGGACATAAAATTTATCTTTGATTGCTGATTCTGAGCTGACTATCTCCCAAATCAGGTCTGAAGGCTGGTGATCAGGAATGATTTCTCTTGACCTTTCCTTACTTGTTGGGTTTCGTTTGAGATTTTGTGTGCATGTATGTTTGTGTGTGGTCTGGGCTTTGGTTAGTTTTGGAGGTTTTTAATAGGAAAATTTATTGAAACATCAGTAAAAATCTTGTTGTAGGTTTTGGGAGCACTGTGCTCTTGCTGTTTGCCTTCAGGAACTGTAGAGCTAGACCAGAGCTGAAGACTGGAAAATCCCACCTGCACAGTAGCTTAATGCAGAGCTGCTTTAGAACATGTAATGGAGCCACTGGGGGAGTGCAGCTCATTCTCAGGATCATAGCAGTGCAGGAATTCATCCATGAGGCTGTATCTTTATTAAACTCAGCTTCACACTATTAAGAAGCCTTGAGATTGCCTGTCCTTTTAATGGACTGTAAGTTCAGTTTCAAAATGATGCTATAAAGTGATTCAAAGTGTGTCTGCCCAAAATACTGAAACTCTCATCCTCTGCATTCACCAAAGCAGCCAGAGTGCCCTGTGAAGAAAATAAAATAAGAGAATGCTTTATTATTTCTTAGATGTGGCATAGTCAAAGGGCATGGACATAAAAATATATGTGTTGAAAAGAAATATGACAAAAATACTCTTCTAAAAGCTCCTTGAGGAATATCAGATGGATCCAGTGATTCAAATGTGAGCAGCATTTTCACATTGGTGGTCCATTAGTCCATCTTTCCCAATGAACCTGAAGATCAGACATTGCAATGCAGTCTGGACACGCTTTCCCCTCATCTTCTGTTACTAAGCAACTTGGGTGAAAATGGAAAGATTAACTCACTGGTATTGATGTGGTGAGTAGGAGCACATCTAGGCTGCAAAACAGGATGTTGCCTTGGAAGAGAGAAAAATAATATTTCCCAATAACAATGAAAGCCCAAATTAAGCCAAGCTGTGATGCACACCTCTTTGCAGCTTCCCTAGATTTCCTTTAAAAACACGAGACAAATCCAAGGAGAATTCCAGCCGAACACTCATCCAGTTTCCTTCCTGCCTCAGACAGAGGCTGGATGCAAACTGGCTCAGTGTGTGCCCTGCACAGGGCAGCGTGCAGCCCGTCACCTCCCAGTGCTGCCCCGCTCTGTGCCAGAGCAGAGGCCCCCACCCCAAACCGTGCAGGTCACTCCGTTTTTATTCAGAGAATTTTGTCTGTGTGCTCACCAGGGAAGGACTGCAGCAGCAAATCTCTGCTCCACAAGGCTGTGCTGAGAGCAGAAGGTGAACTTGCTGCTGTGGCTGGACGGGAATGGGAAGAGTGAAATGGCTCAGTGTAGGTTTGGAAAGTTTTTAAGGTGTGGTAAAATGCAGGTCTGGAGTCAGCCTGGAAGGCTGGCTAAGAGAATTGGGAGGTAAATACAAGCATTCCCTGCAGCGCTTTGTAGTTTCACTTTAGAAGGACTGGGGAGAAACAGAAAGATACTAAATGAATTGAGAACTTTAATCAAAAGGACTAAAAAAGAGATAAGCTGACTAGAGGAAAAAAAAATGCAGGTTAGCAAACAAAGAACAAAGAGAGTGTTTGAATACAATTACCAAGAAATAAGGAATAGAAATAGGGCACTCATGCAGACAGAGAGCAGGGAGGGAAGGTTGAGCAAGACAGGATTTTTGAAGATCCAGATGGAGTTGTGCAGAAGGTATCGGAGGGAAAAAGGATGCAGAAGTTCATCTGTCTCTGAGAACCTAATTGAAGTGAAGGATGGAAATTGGGTCAGAAAAAAATAACAAAACCCTCCTTTTCTTCTTCCCAATCTTCCTTCTCTTCCTTTAATATTTATGTGTGTTATTAAAGAAACATTTCTGGAAGGCACTAAGAGCAGGAGCTGGAAGTATCCCTGCAGAGAATACCTTGCTACAGCAAAATGTTCAACATTTGAGTCAGGAGCAGGGACTGCAGGTGGCAGGTGTGGGGAAAGGCAAGCTCAGAGAAGTGCCAGTGCAGCCAGGGCAAGAAAGGAGCCACGGGAGAGGGCACGGAGCAGAAGCAGCGCCAGGGCTGGGGACAGGAGGGATGGCACTGCCGCCTGCCACAGCCGGGTTTGACACCACAGCAGGTGGAGGAGGCTGCAGAGGGAGGATCTCAGCCCCTCCGGCTGGCACCCCAGGGGAGCTCTGTCTCTTGGTGTGGCCCTGGGAGCGTGGTTTGTCACGGCAAAGCAAACAAACAGCCCCCACCCTTCCGAGCCCTGCAGTAAATGGATATTGACAGTCTGCCCTCAGGGAGAGCACCTCCAGAGGGGCAGCAAGAGCACTGCCCTGCCTTGGCTTTGTCTCTGGAGGCTGACAGACGTTTCCTTTGGCAGTTTGGATCCACGTCCTTGTCACCTGGCCCTGGTGACACCAAAGTGCTCAGGCAGGTGCTGGCACGCCTTGGGCCAGCTGAGAGCACAGCTCCCAGGGAATGGCCCTGGGGCAGCACAGGCTGGGGCTGGGGGCTGCCAGGGCAGCAAGAGAAGGCTCAGGGCCCCCCAGGGGAAAGAGAAATGGAGTTTGGCTCATTCATTTGCATGGGGGTGGTAAACAGACACAGATGTAGTGATCTATCTGAAACTTGGAATTAAATAATGTTCTGGTGCTGGTACCCTGAGTAGGGTTAGAAATAAGAGCCTTGAAAGTCTGATTTGGGTCTTTACAGTGATTTAAATGTCACTAGGAAAGTGGCACTAGTAAAGCCTCAGTTGTTCCAAGAGGGACCTGCTTTTTCCACCATGGAGTTTCTCTCCGTTGGCATGTTGGATGTTAAGGACCTAAACACATTTATTTCATTTTAAATGCATTTCTTTCATTGTAAATACGTTTATTTCATGGTCATTTCACTGAAGCAGCTTGGTTTACCAGGTACTGTTCTTTCATATTAAATAGCAGAGTTTAATTTTAATATAGCTAAAGAAGGTGGTCTTGTTGCTCAAAACATCCAGCACAGAGAGGTTTGACTTGCAAAAAAACCTAGAGATTTCTCTGTGTCTCATTGCAGATGCAGGAGCAGGAGGGTGGGTGAGGGAGAAGTGTGTCTGATTTCTAGAGCAGCAAGTACAAGTATTGCCCCCCAAACAAGCTGAGAACAGCTTCTTTTGACGTGGGACCTGAATGCTGAAACAGCTGAGGTTTCTGAACAAGAAGCTCTTGATTATTCTTTGGATCTTTTTTCTTTCAGTTGGGTTTGCAGAGCGAGAATTTTGTCTGTACTTTTGCTGCAGGACTGACTTGTTCTGAATGTGTATCTGCTCCCACCAGTGGCTCTGTGTCCCAGAGGAAACAACCCAGGGAAGCCCAAAGTAGCAGGGACCTTCCAGGGTCAGTTCTTTATGCTGTGCTTTTTGATGTACCTGATTTGAGAGGCAGGAATGTTTGCTTCCTTCCCAAGGATAAGTGCCTGCTTCACACAATGGGCAGTTCTCAGTTGTGCCTCTCTCTCTGCCATGGCTCTTAAGATATCCATCCTTTGGTGTCCTGAAGCTGGGCTGTAAAACGCTGCAGGGTTATTTGTTAATAAAATGTGCAGCTCTGTGCCACGGTGTCTTAGAGCAGGTGAATTTCTGACACAGAGCCACGTGACAGCTCCTGATCCCATGATGGAAATTTGGATGGTTTCTCTACTTTGATAAACCCACCCTTGAAAGAGCAGAAAGATGCAAACACTCCATTTCTTACTCACCAGGTAGGTTCATTCCCATGCAGGCTTTCTGCCAACTATTAGAGGTTGCAGTTGGCCAGACAGAATTTCAATTGTGTCCTTTTTGGTCACCTAGGAAAACTAGTGGTAGCACCAAGGAAAGTGAACAAATTCCTGGCAAGACTGAAACATCCAGTGCTTCAAAAGCCAGTGTATAAAGCAGTATATAAAATGACAACACCTAAAAGCTGCAACAATCCCCTGAGGGTGCCCCATTTCCAGCTTGGAAAAGAAAAACGGTAAAGATTTCTCAAATCCCAAATTACTGAATTCATTGCAAGTCGTGGAAAACGGCATTAATGGAGAGAGTGAATGTTGTGAAATGCCATGGTTACAGCGAGAGAGATGTTTGTTTGTTTGCTTTTCTGTGTAATCAAACACACCAAGTTGGGTGAAACAAACAGATTAAGGAGCGAGAAATGACAATGGAGTTATTAACAGGCTAACAGCAGGCCCACTCCTCTGGACGAGGCACACTCGTGCTCTGCAGGTGTCAGATGATCTGATTCAGGCATCCAGGATTCCTCATCACTGCTCCAACCTGCTGAATCAATGAGCTCTCTCCTGAGTGGTTTCACCATGGTGCTCACCCCTCTGAGAGGCTGTGCTGCCACCGCAGGGATTCTGAGGGGTGTCGATGGTCCCTCCCCAAAGTGCAGCCCGTGGAGGTGGTGGCTGTGCCAGGCAGGGGTGGCAGTCCCTCCCTGCCTGCTGGGCACACCCAGCTCCCCCTCGCAGGGCAGCACCCTGGCTGGCTCCTGGTCACTCTTGCCACCACAGTTCCTGGTGAAATAGTGCAGAAATACTCTGAGTGCTGTTCCAGCTCCAAGGGCGTGTTGAGTACAACCTAAACTTTTACCACTGTATTTCTTTCTCCGGATAAATGCATTTTTTGCCGTGGTTTCCAAGCAGGTGATCTCTCTGTGGGTTGTTCTAAGGCTCCTGTGGGATGCCCAGGTGGTTTTATTGCTCTTGGTTGCAGCCAGCTCAGGAAGAGTTCTGTGCTCACCCTCAGCACTGTGCTTTGGCACTCAGGTTATCTTTTGAGCTCCTTGGCTTTAATCAGTGGCATTCTGACGCTGGAATGGGAAGAGGAGGCCCTGTCCCCCTCAGCCAGCACAGACAGTCTGTGCTACCCACGGAGAGAACATTTCTGAGCTGGAGAGAGGAGAGGGCTGTCCCTGGAGCTGAGCCTGGGGGAGCAGGACAGAACGGGGCTGCCATGTGCAACCTGCAGGGAGATGGGAGGGAGCACCTGCTCCAGGTTCAGGGCAAGATTGCTGTTGTGATGGACAGGTGTTAGCAGGGTTAGGCTGGCAGGTCCCTGCAGACACCCTCCCCTCTGCCCTCTATTTTCTGTACATACTTCAGATGGGTTTGGGTGTCTCAGAGGAGCTGAACACTTAGGAGCCAAAACCCATCCTCGTGCAGATCAGGAGCGATTAGAATAGCTCAGAGGTGAGGGTGAAGAGCTGCCTGTGGTTCATAGGCAGGAGTGGCTGGGAGCAGGAGCCAGAGCAGGGATAACAGGAGCATGTGGTCCTAGGGGGCAGGGAATCACCCTGCACCAAGCCATGCTCTCAGGCTCTGCTTTGAGACTGTCAGGAGTTTCTCCCTCAGCAGCCCAGGCGTGGCTATTGATTTGCATGCTGTGCTTTCTGCCTGACAGCTGTGCCGTGGGTTTCAGAATGCTTGCAGCTTAAAAGGGAAATTCAGCAGCCAAGGAGAGCAACTCCAGCACTGATCTCACTTCAGTCTTCTCAGGCACAGGTACTCCTGCAAGAGGAAGAAAGAGAAATGATGATATCAAATCAATAGTGAGGAAATGAGTAAAAAAATCATTGTGGTGTATGAGGATGTAAGAGAAAGGAAAAATTACTGGTAAATGAGCTGGACCAAATCCTGCTGCTCTCTGAACTGGTGTGGAGCCAGCAGGCAGGATTTGGCCTTGATGAGTAGAACTCCCTTTTCGTGGCAATTTACTGCAGCTCTCAGTGAAATTATTTCTCAAGAATAAAGATGTGTGTGTCAGTGTAAAGGCTGTGATCAGTTAAATGCTAACTAGCCCGGGTTTGTGAAGTCTCAGGCGTTAATCCCTCAGACTGTGTGAGAGAAGATGCTTTTGAAGTGCAAAGTATCATCATTCCCACGATGTGTTCACAAGCCAGGTGCTGTGCCTCGTCCAGGGGCAGGAGCGCTGCAAGTGGCACACGAGGGTGCCAGATCTGTGCCAGGCCCCAGGCTCTGCTGGCTTCCCCACCTTCCTCTCCCCTGGAAGGAGTGACAGGCTTTCTGATGTGCAGTGCCTTCAAACTCCCTCTAATTTCCTGCTCTCCCTGCCTGACCTGCTCTGACACCTGCTTTGCTGCTGATGACTGCTCGTAGATTATTTCCATGTTTTGGGGGATGTCCAGCTCGGGTACCTCTGACTGTATGATCACACTTAGATGCAATTTAACATACTCCCTTTGCTCTGCTTGTACACAAAGAAACACTTCCTAATGCCTGGAAAATGGGAAGGAGGGGCAGGGACTGCACTGGTGGGGCTGTGAGCTGCAGGGAATTCGTGCATCCCCACAGTGCTGGGGCAGGGAGTTTGTGCATTCCCAAAGTTATGGGGCAGGGAATTTGTGCATTCCCAGAGCTATGGGGCAGGGAATTTGTGCATTCCCAAAGTTATGGGGCAGGGAGTTTGTGCATTCCCAAAGTTATGGGGCAGGGAGTTTGTGCATTCCCACAGTGCTGAGGCAGGGAATTTCTGCATTCCTAAAGTTTTGGGGCTGTGAGCTGCAGGGAATTTGTGCATCCCCACAGTGCTGGGAAGGCAGCTGTGAGCCAGAGCCTGCCCTGCCTGCTCTCCTGGTGAGCAGCTCTGGCCCTGGTCGCTGCTCCTGAGCCCTGGGTCCTGCTGGGGCTACAGAGCAGTGGCCTGGCTCTGCTGAGCCCTTGCTCCGTGTGGGCACTTGCTGCTGCTCCCTGCAAGCTGTCTCTTGTTGGATACACCAACAGCAAAAAGGGAATGAAAACCAGAGTCCCCAGCCCCTACAGGTGACCCAGCTGCTCTGATTCGGTTTGGAAGGACTCCAGGGCAGACAGATGGACACTTGTGCAGGACCCAGGGGACAGGAGAAGCTGAATTCTCAATGCCTTGGGCATCTGGAATAGGTGCAGGCATCCCTGCTGGGCCTCCACAGCCAGCTGGGGAACCCCAGTGTCCTGCAGGACAAAGAAGGACCTGGTGCTGTTTAAACCATTGCACTTCTCCCGTCTGAAGCCTCTGGGAGTCCTTCATCCCTCAAGCAGCAGCAGCAGCAGCTTTTGAAAGCTCCACATCCCAGCCCAGCACAGCTCCCTGTGAGGAGCAGCACATCACACAGCCTCACTGGGTGCTCTGCCCCTCGTTTTCTTCTTTTCCAGCCCAACCCTGCCCGTGCCAGGCTCCTGGAGCAGAGCTGGGAGCTGGGAGGGGCAGCAGAGGAGGCTCAGCTCCCTCCTGCACACCTGGGAGGGAGGGAGGCTCAGGGAAAAGCCTCCTGTGTGTAATCTCAATTATTGATAAATAAGTGAAAATTGATGTTTGGCCCTGGAGTTCAGTACTTGAGAATGCCAATGAAGTAAATGGGGCTATAAAATCACTGACTTAAGCATCTGTCATACTAAGGAATCTGTGAGGCAGCGTGGCAGGCACAAGGTATGCTTATCTCCAGGGACAAGAATAACTCTCAGCAGAGCTGAGCAGGAATGAGAATTCTCCCCTGGGGATTTGCAGAAAGACCATCACTGAAATTCCTCTGGAGAGCTAACTTTTTTCCTCTGTGAAAATTAAAAAGGACAGGGGAAGGTTGAGGGTTTTTTATTGCTTCTTTTCTATCTGCTGGAATGCCGTGTGCAAGTACAAAACTTTCCCTTCTGCTTTATCATACTTGCTTTTTTTAGACAGCAAACTGCAGGAAATTCAAAAATAAGGAAAAGCATAGCCTCAGCTTATTTACTGCTCTCCATCTAGCAAGAGATGCAAGCCATTCACAGAAAACATGGAAAGCTCCATTTTCTGTAAATCAAATCTTCAGTTTTACAATTTGTTTTGCCAAAGTTGTTGCTTTCTGTGAAAGAAAATCTTCTGTTACAAATGTATTTTTTTGTTCAAAAACATTCAACCAATTATAGCAGTCAGTAATGTGCTTGTCCTCTCTTAACTCTTTTTTATCATCATAATTTTTTTCTTTTTTTATTTCTTTGCCTTACCTTTATTTTAGGGTTTTCTTTCCTTGCCAAATTAATTTCATACTTTCCTCATTTGCTTCCCATCATTCTGCCTGAGCTGTTCATTTATTAGCCAACCCTCCACAGAGGGAAAAATTGCAGGAAAAAAGCAAAAAAAGCTGAATATTTTGAAAATAAGTTAGACCTGGAGACAGCAAAGTGCAGTGTTTCACTCTGGTGAGGTGTGAGCTGAATGCTGATTCCATGGGCGATAGATCTCCTGGATAAGATGTGCTTTGCATCCTTCGGCGCTGTGCACAACAAGTTTAATTTAAAAAATCTCACAGCCCTGTTAATCTTTAAAAATGTTTTTCAGAGCTAGTCTGGAGGAATTACTGAGATATCTGCCAGTGACTCTCACCTGCTCTCAGTGCTGAGCCCTAATTCCTGCATGCTGCTCAACTTCCCTCCTGTGTGTTTAGCATGTGAATCCTGACAAGTTAGGGAGCTCTGCAGCAGCTTTCAGGAGCTTTAAGAGATCAAGTGGTTAATTAATTTCTGAGATGACACAGAACCCAGAGATATTTCACAAATTGCCTACCCAGTGTCCTCAAACAAGGGAAGTTACTGCAGAAACCCTGCCTCTTGGAATAAGCACAAACCTAAAGGGTGGCAGGGGACGCCAGAGGTCAGGAGGGTGGCAGGGGACGCCAGAGGTCAGGAGGGTGGCAGGGGACACCAGAGGTCAGGAGGGTGGCAGGGGACACCAGGAGTCCCGAGGGTGGCAGGGGACACCAGAGGTCAGGAGGGTGGCTGGGGACACCAGAGGTCAGGAGGGTGGCTGGGGACACCAGAGGTCAGGAGGGTGGCAGGTGACACCAGGAGTCCTAAAGGTTGACAGGTGACACCAGAGGTCAGGAGGGTGGCAGGTGACACCAGGAGTCCCCAGGGTGGCAGGTGACACCAGGAGTCCCCAGGGTGGCAGGGGACACCAGGAGTCCCCAGGGTGGCAGGGGACACCAGGAGTCCCAGGGTGGCAGGGGACACGTGGCCCAGGGGAGTCTCTCTCCTCACAAGGTGCTCTGTGCCCACCCCAGCAGCTCCCTCTCCCTCTCTGCCGTCTCCAGCCCCTGCAGGTGCTCCAGGCACAGGTGGGAAGGGCAGCCAGCAGCAGGCTCAGAGAGGAAGGCTCTGTGAGGAGGAGCTGTGTGACTGAGCTCATTTAAACTGTTTGCAGATTGCCGGAGGAGATCAAGACTGTTACGGATGTGTTTGTTCAAACTTGCTCAATTAATAGTTTTTATTTGATCTGGTGGATAAACTGTTTGCAGAGCAGTTCAGTGAGTGTGTCCCATTGATTATTTGGTGTTTCTCCTTCAGTTTGCACGCCTGCTATTACATGCAAGATGCAGGATTATTTAAGAAATGCCTCATCTATAATGGGTAATAGATCCTCCGTCAGAGCCAGGAGCAGCAGCCCTCAGAGCTCAGTGGGAGGAATATTCAATGTATTCATGAGCACAGAGGAGTGCTGGAAGTTTGGGGTCTGGCAGAGCTGTCTGTGCCAAGGAAGGGATGGGCACTCACACTGCTGTCCCCAGAACTCCTGCCCATAAAGCTCTGGTAGCACAGGGGAGCAGAAAACATGGAGAAGGCCCGGGGTGACAGGAGGATTGCTCCAGCACCTCTGTGTTTACCTGCTTAGGGTGAAAAATGACCAGGAGATGATGAGAGGCACTGGTTTTCCTGCTTCTCCTTTCACTGACAAAGGCCAGGTGTGGCATTTGTGAGGGTTTTCAGGACGAGGTGAAAGATGAGAATTTGACTCCAAGTTCTTAGAAGACTGATTTATTATTTTATGATATGATATATGATATGATCATATTACATTATTTTACTATACTGTTATATATATTAATTATATTTATTATAGAAATTATATACTAAAACTACACTAAAGAATAGAGAAAGGATACAGACAGAAGGCTGGACAGGAATGAATAATAAAACCTGTGACTGACCAGAGTCCTGGCACAGCTGGACTGGGATTGGTCACTAAACTAAAGCAATTCCCATGCTGGGTAAACAGTTCTCCAAATCACATTCCAGAGCAGCAAAACAGGGAGAAGCTGAGGCTTCTCATCTTGCCTGGAGAAGAAATCCTGGAGAAGGGATTTTTCAGAAAATATCCCAATGGTAGCCAGGAATCTTCCATTACAAACCTGGAGCAGTCCCTGTCCCCCCCAAGAGAAGCAGCCCAGCTTGAGGCACCTCCAGGGCTGGCAGGGGAGCATCCCAAGGCACAGCTGCTCTTGGTGCCAGAGCAGTGCCCCTGCTGTGAAACATCCCCAGCAGGCACTCAGCCCTCCTCACACTGCTGTGCCCCCAGAAATAGCTGGGCAGCAGTGCTTCAGCTGATATTTTATCTGATGTTTTATCTCCCACCCCAGTCTGCTTGCCCCACAAACCCTTTCCTACAGGTGTGGCCAAGCAGTGACAAAGGAACAAGGGGGACCCCCCCTGGAAATTCAGTGTATCATGGTGGATCTGTGGGTGCTGGTGCCTGGTTCACACTCACACCCAGGCAGGGCTGTGCCTGGAGCAGGAGTCTCTGCAAAGCCTGGGACCTGGGCAGAGCTGTGTGTCAGGGCAGGGTGGGATGAGTGATGCTGCTGCAGGTCCCTCTCCCCCTCTGCCTGCAGCCAGAGCGAGGTGCCAGCCTGGCAGGGGAGCTCGGGGCTGTATATTTAGCTTGTCCCTGCACAGCAGAGGGGAGTGGGATGAGAGCAGGCATTGGCAGGGATTTGTAACAGGTGCTGCTCCCTGGAAGTTCTTGCTGTGATTAAGTATTTAGTGCAGACTGGGGTTAGTGCTTTGGAGGAGATGCAGACATTAAATTATCAAATCTGTGAGATGCAGACATTAAATTATCAAATCTGCTCTGTGTGGGCTCCAATTCCAGGGTGGGCCCTGTGTCTGCAAGAGCTGAGGGCTTGGGCTCAGTATTGGTTGAAATAACTCATAACCAGGGAAAGGGAAGAGATAAATTTGGGTAAAGGTGGTTTTATCCATTTATAAATGTCTTTTATTGCCTTGGTGTTTTGTCCAGAAGGCAGACATGAGCAGTTACCAGGACTGGGCTCTCACCTGCAGGTCACAGCTGAGCTGGGGCACAGGAGGAGCTGGATCCAAAGCTGAGTTCCAGAAGGTGAAGGAGCAGGAATGGCTGCAGTGCTGGGGGACATCACTTCTCCTGCAAGCAGTGGTTCCACAGGTAGCACAGAGGCCAGGAAACCAGCTCCCCTGGGAGCAGAAGGTTATGAGTGACACCAGTGTTTGGAAAGGAGTGCTGTTTGAATGGATTCCAATTCCACGTTCTGCATGGAAACATGGAAGTGCTAGCAGTGAGGAAAGCCTGCTGCTTGTTTTTCCTGCAGGCAGGTTTGATTTCCAGGAGCTTTACAGGTCTTTTGTCCAACAGAAGGAATGACTGTGTTCTCTTCCCTGCCTTGGTCACGCAGATGTACCTGACAAACTGAGTTCAGGCTGGGATTAGGCTGCAGGCTGAGGTCAAGGGGAGCATGCATGACCTAGGCTTTCTATTGGGACAGGAAATAAAATCAATTAGGAAATTGCTACTGGGCACCTAGAATTGACTAAGAATGGACTGTGCAAAGCACGCCTGCATTGTTTGAGTTCATGCCTGCGCTCGTGGAGGCTCAGAGAAGCAGGAGCTGGCAGCCTTGTCAGGAATGGGTGCCTGGTGTTCTGTGTTTGGCTAAGGAATGGTCCCCCAGCTGCGGGGAGAGCTCAGCACCTCCCAGTCTGGGGAATCAAACACTGCTGAGTCAATTTTATCTGTATATTCTCTAGGGCAGGGAAATGCTCGAGGGGCCTGCACTCACCTGAGCTGCATGGGGAGTGTTTGGGGCACTGAGAGCAGCTCTCCTGACCTGGGAGGGGAGCACTGGGCTGGAGCTGAGGGTCCTGCTCAGGGCTCAGCCATTTCTGAGCAGGGCTGGAGCTGCTCTCTGGCTGCCCTGGGGCTGCAGGACACGTGGAGGTGTCAGCAATGTTGGTTCTTGCTCTGGTTCCTGCTCCCCTGGGTGTCCTTCAGGCCAGGGACAGGATTGGGGACAGGGAGATGTGCTTGTGGGTCAGGTTTATGGCTGCAGTGCTGCTGGTTTTCTAGGCTAAATATAAGTACAGGAGAATAGGTAATGCTTGGTTTTCATCAGGGACAAATCTGCACTCAGATGGGGGAAAGTCAGACGGGTTAAGTCAGGTCTGGAAAACAGAAATGTCTGAGCTGGGTTTACTTCTCACCCTCTGTGCAGTGTGGGAGGAGTTTTTGTGTTTGGATTCCCTGGTATAGCAATGGGGGATGAATTACAGGGCAATTCTGGAAAAAACCCCAAAAGCATTTGTGAGTTTGCTCTGGGTAAATTTGCATGGGTTTGTGTAAGTGGTAGCACCAGGGAGGATGAGCATCAAAGCCCTGGTTTTTCTAGGATTCCTCTTGAATGAGGTTCAGCCAATTCAATGATTAGTGCTAAGATTTAGGAGGAAATACCATTTTTCCTGAGGGTTGTTGTGACATCCTTCTGGATGCAGATGTGAAAGTTTCCCAGCAGTGTCAGTGTGGGCTTTGATGCTTTGCTGCCATGCAGAACCTGCAGAACTCGCTGAAAGAACAGGCTCAGCCCCAGGGCAGGAGTTTGGGCAGGAAACGTGGCTGGGTTAAGTTTGATGCCAAATCCTGAAAGTGCTGGGTTAACTGAAAACAGACAAGGGAGAGATGTTCATGTGCAGTTCCAGCATGTGAAGGTGGTTAAAGGTGCTGAGAATCCTGGTGCTGGAATGGGCTTGGGAAGAGCTCAGGCTGGGGCTGGATCTTTAGGCACAGTTCAAGGACTGCTCCAGGCTTTATTTGTGTGATAGAATTTTCCATTCCTTCCAAACTTTAATTAATTTAGGATTTGCAAAGCACTGACAGTCCCAAGGTGCTGCTGGATGCTGCACAGCCACAGTGGGGTCCTGGGATGAGCCCCAGGGCTGCAGATTTCCAGCTCTGGCTTTGCCTCACGCTGGGTTGAATATCCCCAAGGAGGAGGTGAGAGCCTCACAGCTGCTGAGCTTTCAGGGAGGAGAAATAAGGATTCCACGTCAGCTGCTGGATTTTGCAGTTCCAGAACAGCTGGAGAGGTGGCAAACATCCTGCTCAGATTTGATGCAGAAATCTGCCCTGTGGTTTAGAATTTTTCCACACAAGTTGTCACAGGCCAAATCTGCCAAGTTCTGGGCTCATGTCTGCAGGTGGAAAGCTCTGAAAAAGAACTGGCTATTATCACTGCTTGGTGTTCTTCATCGTTGTTTTCCTTTATTTGATGGAAACAATTGCTCTTCTACCTGAAAGTGTGCAAATTTACAGGATGAACAGGAGTGATTTCATTCCATGCCCAGCTGTTGGAAATTCTCAGAAATCACTTCAGAAATTTCAGTATTTTCCTCCTGCCCTGTGTTTGTATAATAGAGGATAAATAAATAGCTAAAAGGAGTCTATTAAATGGTGACACATACAGATTAATGTTTCAAGCAGACAAGGACTTTTGGGGTTTTTTTTCAAACCAAAAATCAGTATTTTTTCCTCCTGTTGTTTTACTCAGCATACCAATTTGTGGAGGACAATTTCTGTGCAACAGCTCTGCAGTTGGTGCCGTTTTCAGATGACCCTGGTGAGGAGTGGGACAGGACAGGAGCATCCCTGTGTGTGTGAAATCAGCAGTCAGGACCTGGACTGAGCCCCTGCAGGGGATGCAGTTTGTCAGGAGCTGGTGCAGCAGCAGCAGAATTCTTGCAGTGCTCATCTGATCTCTGCCCTGTGCAGTGCTCAGAGCGTGGCAGGGCTGAGGGAGGGCACTCTGTCCCAGGGGAGCTGGGGCCTTTTGGGGCTGCCTGAAAACAGGGCCAGGCAGAGTTAAGGGAATAAAAGCAGTTCTGTTTATTGAGGGGTCTCCAGGCACATCTGGGGCAGACAAAGCCCACCCAAAATGGACAATGGGTCACAGGTTTCACACTTTGGTAAGTTTGGTCCATTTGCACATTGGGGTTCATGTTCCAATTCCAGCTCCAGCTAATGAAGTCACTGACCCCAGGTTTGCTCCCCCAGCTCCCTTTTGTTCCCATCTCAGGCCCTGAGGCAGTGAGGTGTCCTTGGTTCCCAGCCTGGAGAGGAATTGCTGTGTCTGCCCAAACTGGGGGAGCAGCAGCTCACACTGTGCCTGGGGTTTAGAGTTACCCACTGAAGAATTTCAGGATTATAAATTCATGAGAGTAGCAGAGCTGAATCCCAAGGCAGGGTGGGTGTCCCTGCAGCCACCTCCTGGCTCCTGGCACAGCCCCCTGCCCAGCACTCCTGTCCTGCTGAGCCCCCGAGATCTGCTCTCCTGTGCTTGGGCCATTTCCATTGCTGACCCTGAAGGACTCGGGGCTTCAACATCCCTGGACAGAATTCTTTGGAGAGAGGCAGCTCTTAAACCTATTTCTACATTAAAAAAAGAGAAAAAAAGATGGCATTCATTTGCTTTCAGGTGTGAAAATGATAGAATATATTTTCTCACTTCGCTCTCCTGTATTCACAATTATTTCTTGTAGAACAAAATCAGACACATGTGCAGTAACCCTAAGGAAAAAGCAAACAAAGGACTAGCTCAGGCATGAATAAAAGCCATTTAAAATGCCAGGTACAAAAACATATTCTGAAATGCAGTTCTTAATTGATCCTTTCCTAAGGAGGAACCTAGTCTGTTTCTTGAATTTCTGTAAAATGAACTTGCCAAGTTTGAGGAGGTCAAAACTTCTTTTGGCTGGCTTAGGTAAGGGATAACAGGACTGGAGAAGTTTTTTCTTTTGTATTTTTTAGGGGTTTTTTTGGTTTTTTCCCTTGGTTTTTGGTTTTTTTTTACTGCTAGGCATTACCTCCAGAACAGAAAAGTTATTTTTGGATAGCTGAATGTCAGCTGTGTGATCAAACTGGTGATCACAGTCCCTGTGCCACTGAACAATCATATCTTCTGAAAACCCTGGCTGAGGAACTTCACAGGTACTGGGCAGTTTTATCAGAATCAGGGGATTGTGGCTTTAATCCATCAAAACACTCCAATCCTTGAGGAACTTTGAGCATATAATGGTTCCACTGAAATCAATCAGGCTCGGGGTGTGCTCAGGGGCTCTGCTGGGTCAGTGCCTGCAGCCATGGGGACAGGGCTCTGCTCCTTGGATTCCATTTGAAATATG
>LTAT01000007.1:1229363-1246632 GCA_003286495.1 Chlorodrepanis virens | reverse complement strand
GGGCAGGGCAGGGCAGGGCTGGACTGGCATTTGCTGCTGTCCAGCTCACACAGAGCAGTGCAGACAAATGCAGCTCAGGGCTGGGAAAGGAGAAGAGAGAAATAAAGGGGATTAAAGGAACAGGAAGTTTCTACTCCAATTTTTGCTAAGGGAAGTAAAGAAAAAGATCATTTTCTGTGGAGTTGCTCTGGGATAAGAGGTGAGAATCCAGCTCTGAGTGGTCTGTAATAAAATCAAATTGATCCAATTGGCAGAGAAGAACTACATTTAAGCAGAGAAAAATAACGTGAAGAACTTGTGCTTTTGAAACACAACAAAGAACCACAATGGCCAAGCAGGAGAGTGAACAGGAGAAGAAAAATCACAAGGGGTAGCTGCTGAAGGATAGCTCTAAATTTGGCACCTGCAAAATGGGAGCAGTAATTATGTTTTGTTCTTACTGTTAGAAAGGGGAAAACCGTCGAAGAAGGGTGACAGAAAATCTAAGAATCAGGGCTGGGGTAGACCATGTAATTTAGGGCTGCTTCAGGAGGATGGTAAATGGAAAGATGGAAAATAATAGCAGGAGCTAAATTTTCCTTCTGCAAATGACAGCAGTTTCAATCAGAGTCCTTTAAGTGCTTCTGGCAGGAAGCAAAAAATAAAGGAAATTGTTGTCCTAAAAAGTGGTTTCAACCAACAATTGCATGTGTTGATAATGCAGGGATTTCTTTCCATTTATTCTGCATGACTACTTGACCACAAATCACAATGATGGTGGTGTTTCTGCCTGTATCTCAAAAAAAAAAGGATCTCAGCCAACTCAGATCACTCCACATTTAGCATCCTGAGAGCCTTAAAACAAGGTGTAGCTCATCTGCAATTGATACCATCAGAAAAAAAAAGTTTAGGATCAATCCATTCACTGAATCTTAGCCAGAAAAATGTTGTGAACTCGAACAAGTTAAGGACAAATCAAACAAACAAAAGATAGAGATTGTAAAAAGACAAAAGATTCTATGCTAGATATGAGGGAAAAGAAAAAAGATACAAAACCCCAAAAAACCAGCACAGCGATTGGGTGTGTTAGACTGAAATTCATTTTCAGCTTGGATAGCATCCATCTAAAGATTTTTTCCCCTAAAAATTAATAGCATAAAAGTCCCAGACTGTGATAAGTCTTATTCAGAGCTATTGTGTTTGCTAAATGGAATGTGACAGCGATCTGAAACAGGGCTACACTACAGAAAATAATTAGTTGAGAAGTAACTTGATAATTTTACCACTGTGAAGAATGAATGGAAATCAACCTTCACTTTAATTATGTGCAAAGGAGAAGTATAATTACCTGCACAAGATACTAATCAGAGAAAGTGATAATACATTCCTCTCTTATCTGGTAGATAGCAAACTGGCTTGCTTAATCTGTTCACCCCTGGTGTATCAAAGATAGAAAATTAGTTACTGCTGAGCTATCTGCATTCTGAGGTTACCTGAATCGTTTTATTCAGTCCTTGAGATAAATGCTTATGTATTGAAATTTTGAAAAATAAAATTACCAGCCACTATTTGAATATTTCAAAGTTAAAGGAGAAAGTCACAATCGCTTCCTGCAGCTGCAGAATATCAACCAACTGTGGAAATGTGGAAGCCCAGAGGTGGGAGGGGGCAGGAGATGGAGATGTTACCCTTGACTAATTTGTCACAACCTCCGTGTTTCCCAGACAGGGCTGTCAGGGGTGGTTCTTGAGAGTCCTTGTCAAGATCACTGCTGCTTTCCTACCTCCTGCAGGAGCAAAGCCAGGGCACTGCTCTGCAAGTGCAGCTCTGCACCCCGGGAGCAGCCTGGGTTGGGGCAGACACCCAAAAGCCCCTTCCCAGATCAGACCCAACGCTTCAATTAGGTGGAGAAAATTCAGTGCTTGTCTTCCCCATCACTGGCACAGGGCTGTCACCGTGATATTTTCTGAATAATCCCTCTGCCAGGATTTCTTCTCCAGGGAAGCTTCAGCTTCTCCCTGTTTTGCTGCTCTGGAATGTGGTCTGGAGATTGTTTATCAAACATGTGAATTGCTTTGATTTAATGGCCAGTCCCAGCCAGCTGTGTTGGATTCTCTGAGTCAGTCACAGGTTTTTATTATTCATTCTTGTGAAGCCTTCTGATGTCTCCTTTCTCTTTCTTCAGTACAGTTTTAGTGTAGCATTCTTTTAATATAATATAATCCCATCAAATAATAAATCAGCCTTCTGAGAACTTGGAGTCAAATTCTCACCTCTCACCTCGTCCTGGGGACCCTCACAAACACCCCACAGGGGGACAAACAGGTTGGATTCTGTAGTGCTGAGGAATCCAGAATTTAAGGGTTTTCCCCAAGTTTCTTCTCAGATACACCATGGACATGAGCAAAAGCCTCAGAGCTGTTGATGAGAAGCCTGGCAATTGCAGGTGTGCCCTGGCTGGGGCTGCAGTGACCAGCTGTGCTTCTGCAGCCTGAGGGGAGCCTGCACTGAGCCTCCCTGTGCCCCGGGAGGGTTTGGCTCCTGTTTCCATTGAAACACCAAAGAGCAGACCATAAAGGGAATCAGGAGATCATCCTGATATTATGGCAGCAGTCAGAGATCACCAGCTCAGGAGATATTGGACACGAGTAGTGGGGCATTCCCTGTGCCGTGAATCTCCTGCAGTCAGGTCTGCAGAAACCTGAATGCAACAGAGCTCTGAAAGTGAGGAAGATGCTTCCATGGTAATCATTTAACCAGGGCATGTGTGTCACTCGCTGAGAATATCTGTTCAGTTGGTATGAAGGTGTGTTCAGCCTCTGGGGAGGAGTTTCACAGTCTGTGTCTGCCTGTGGTTTGGCTGCTGAGAGGTCCCGTCCATGGGCTAAGGACACCTCGTGGGTCACCAGGAATGCAGTGGCAGAGCTTGAGGAAATATGGAAAAAGAAATTCTTCATTGGTCCTACGTTCTCCTTTCAGTCATGTTGGTTTATTTGTGGCAGGGAAATGTTTCCAGTCTCAATTCTGTCTCTTTGAAGTGCCAGTCCGAAGAGGAGAAAAACGTTCTCCACATCTCCAAATTCACTTTGGGTGTTCTGCCTTGTAAAAGTCATTCTTGCTTTCTGGAAATGGAACCAAATATTGTGCATTGCACATTAATCCTAGAGCTAAAGAGTCAAAGAAAATAATCAATTTAATTTCTTTTTATTGCCTGTGTAATTAGTTATATGTCATAAAAGTTCAGATTGCATCTGGAGTTAATTCCCCACGCTTCGTCTTAAATTTTCTCATCAGCATTAAATTAATCTTATGTATCCCTTACATTCCCCCATCCACGAGTTCCACTCAATTTCCTTGCACAGGAACTTCTCCTGAATCTTCTCAGGCTTGCCTCAGTGGCAGTTAAGAATTGCTGTGCCCAGCCCATGCTGAGGGGCTCAGCCCTGGAATCTTCTCCTTTGACAGTTCTGTGTTTAGTATTGGTCAAACCAGAGATTATCAGCTGCTGTGGAATATTTGAATGTTGGTTTACCTTTTTCCTTTGTTTGAATACTTGGCACCTTCACCTCTCATAACTCTGTCCATGGAATACCATCAGCTGGATCTCAGGGGTTTGGGAGCTGTGGGGATTTTCTGCTGAGTCCCTGAACGCTTCAGGTTCTGTACTCTGGGCTCTCCTCCACTGCCTGAAGGGTTACAGTGAAAGAGGGGGAAAAACGTGGAAAGAACCAGGAAAGAAAAGTATTATCCAAGGCAGAATGAAGGTGGATGTGTGCCTTTCTGAGCTTTGTCTGTCATTGAAAGTAAAACTTTGGATTTGTTTTATGAGGAATAAATGGGGCTGGTAAGAAGAGAGGTGAAATAATAAGTGAAAAAGGACTGGGGAGACTTAGAGAAATAGAAGGGGATAGTGTGAGAAGTATGAGACTTAAATTTTAGCAAGGAGAATTTAAAACAAACATGAAGGAAATGTTCCTCTGGTGACAGCAGTTCTGAAGGTTATGGATTCACGCTCACTGCAAATTTTTAAAAGCAACACAGATAAACATCTGTCAGGGATGTCTTGGGTGTGTTTATTCCTGCTTCAGGCAGTGACACAGACCGTGTGATTTCTCTGCATCTGCTTTGTGGGATTTATTAAGCTGGGAAGTAAATGAGAGGGGAGGCCAGGGGTGAAGAGTTTGGAAGGCACAGTTAGAACAATTTCTCGAGTGGCACTGGTGGCACAAGGACTGATCAAAGCCAGATCCAGCAGCAAACAAGACCAGGATAGAAGAAGAATCCAGCACCAGTTTAGAGCCCCAGTTTCAGAGCAGTGCAGGAATAGCATGGAGATGTTGTGGTGCCTCTCTGAGCTGTTTTCCCTCAAGTTTTAGCTTTTGGTTCCTAACAACCAACTTTGTGCAACTTTGTGCAGCTTCCTTCTTGTCTCTTAGATGGTAAAATCTGTCTCATCCTCTGTGCTCTTATCAGCACTGAAGTGAGCTTATATAGCTGCTTTCAACTTTCTATTCACAGGAGCGAGCCTTAGAACATCTTTTCATTATCCAGTTGTATGGAATATATCCCTGCTTGTGCTCTTCCTGCCTTTGCTTTGCTCCTCTGCCAAACAAAGAGCTTTTCCTCAGACCCTTTCCTTATCATCATCCCCTACAAAAGCAGAGTCAACATATCGCTGTGTTTACAGAGAGCCTTTCATTTGGGTGATGCAAGAGATGTGTACATGCACGTGTCCCCGGGGGCCTGAGAAGTTGCTCGTTTTGGGGAGAGGTGAGCGGGCAATTAACCCATTTGCACGCACAACTGGTGGTGCTGGCTGAAGCAGGGAGCTCGTGTTCACAGTTTGGAGTGTGCACACATCCACTTGGCTTCTGACGTTGGTTGTGGGGGGAAAACAAAAACAAAATTCAAGCTGTTTTCCAGATTAGATAAACAAACCCTTGGGCTCTTGCAGTCAGCCTTTAAGACAGGGTGGAAAGCTCTAGAAATTGCAGTGTGTAATGGGTTTGTGTGCAATTTCTCATTTCAGTGAAACACAGATGATAGTGGGACTTCTTATCACCACACTTATCTGCTGCGAATACAAATGTATTAAGATGAGTTACTGTGTAATTAGGATTGCTCCAGACAGATTTATTGTGAAGTTACCAGATTGTTACCCCCAAAAAAGCCTGTCTTATTTCATGATAATTATGCAAACTGGTGTCATTTTTGTGCACAAGTTCTTAACTGATAATAAAGCAGGCGCTCTGCCAGTTTAAATAAGCAGTGGAAATTAGTTACTTTCAAAGAAAAAGGAGAGGGGAGACACATGATTGATGCTCTACAAAATGTTCACCTGGAGAACGTGCGGGCGAACATTTTAGAGGATGATTTTCAGATACAGGGAAATGACACAAAGATACACAACACACAAATACAAAACCTAGTCAAGTATTTCAGGCTGGAGCAGATTGCACTTCTGTGGTGTTCTAAAGTTTTGCCTTTTAAGCAGTCTTTTATTATTAATTTATTTCAGTTTTTTACGTGGGGAATAGTGAGGGTTATAGCTCAGTGCAGTATTTTCTCTAAACGAAAGCAGGATTTATTTAGCCATCCCTACTGGATTGCTGTTTCATAACAACAGCTAAATTAAAGCTTCATGAGCGGAAGGGCAGCGTTTCTAAATCAAACTCAATGTCTGGCTCCACGGAAATTCATCACCAGTTTGTCAAGAGAAATAACCAGTCCAAAACTCTACCAGAAATTCAGAATGAATCCCTGAATTCTGGGAGAGATTTGTCACTTTCTCTCCTGTCATGCTGCATTTTCACATTCCTCCGCTGCCAGCTTCAGCTCCTATAAAGTGTTGAAGAACCATTGCAGAATCTGTCCTGACAGTTGCACTGCCCTGACCAGATGTGGGTAACATCAGGAAGCTTCTGCTAGACCTGTACTAAAAAGATTTCCCATCAAATTTTGGGAAAAAAAAGGAATTGGAAAATAGTTGAGGTGATGGTCTGAGTAGGACACCCCTGTTCTTGGTGCTTATCCACATGCTGCCTTGCAGACTTTGGGACTCTGCCAATTGCTGTTTAAATCTGCATTCATGTCCTTCTGCAAAGTTAACAGCTGGTGCTGATACCGACTTTTCCAAAGACTTTGTGTAACACAGCTTTCAAAATCTCATCACTTTTCAAGATAATATAAATAATTAACCTAAGAATTCATTGAAAATAAGCAAGGACACAACATGCCAAAAAGTTGTTTGAACACTGACAGAATAGATATTGAAGAAAGAAGGCTTTGAAGAAGCCAGCCAGGAGCCATTGCCATCTGTCAGGTCAAGTCTGAAATTTCCAGAGTGTGCTGGGGGAGATCTGTCCCGTGTTCCAGGAGCTCCTCCTGGCCTGGCTGAGGCCCTGGCATGTGTGTTCATGCTCAGGGCAGGTGGCAGTGTGACAGGTGACATCGTGGCTTGCCCGCAGCAAGGCAGTGCCACTGAACAGGGTTAGCACCATCAGGAATGGCCAATCTCAGCAGGGCTGTTTCCCCACCTTTCAATGTCTCCAAATTCAGGCTCTCCATATTGCCAAAAGGCAACGTGTCCAAAGGCAGGATTGCCCAGAGTCTCTGTTCTGCCTGAAGGGTTTCTCAGATTCGTTGCTCATTTCTTTAGGTAGAAATCCACAACTCTCTTGCTTACCATTTGTGCTGTGGAGTGCAAACTAAGTGTTTTCCTATATTTTGGAAGCAAAGGGTTCAGGTCACCTGGACTAAACAGCAGCCTTGACCTTGCTGCAAACCCTGCATGAGCAGAATTTGGGGTGTAACACATAATTTGGAGTTTATGTCCCTGCAGGCCCCTGTCCAGCTCCCAGTGGGGTCACTGCAGAGGGCAGGGAGGGCTCCTCTGGCCAAGAGCAATCCTCACCTGCTGCCCTCGAGAGCAGGGGCACCTTCCAGCAATCCATCCCTCATCTCAAAAAAAAGGAGAAAAGTCATAATTCATTTATTTGGAGGGAGCCTGAATAATTGATGTTTGGCTGAGGGAGGGGAGCAGCGTTGATGGCAGCCGTGTTCTGCTGAGCCATCTCGGTGTGAGTGGGTTTGTGATGTATGGATCACATACAGCCTGTTTGCTTTGAACCACTGATAAAGCCAGGCATGTCTCGCTGCACACTTCTGTCACCTGCAGGATTTTCCACAAGTTTTCTCCCTGATAACTAATCCCAAATCCTCTTTGCTGCTTTTTAGACAAGTCGTGCTGGGTTTTTTACTTCCATGATAAAAGGAAGCTGTTCAAAAACAAAGTAGAGTTGTTAGGGGGGGGGAAATACTCTCTGCACTGTATTTTCTGATGCATTTTAAATTGATAGTCTAAACTCCTTTAATTTCTTGGAGGAAAAGTCACATGTTTATTCACATTGCCATATAGAAGTACAATTAAAAATGATATATTTGGAAGTAAGCATTAGCCAGCTTACCAAACAAGGCAGGTTGCTTTGATCACTCTGGAATTCTATTATTTATTGCCACATCTGCCTGCACACTGAACCCTTTATCAAGGGGACGTGCCCAGCTGCATCAGGCACCCTGTCAGTGTGGTTCTGGGACGTGAGGAGCTGCCCCTGTGTGTTCCTCCAAAGCAGCCCAGCAGGCTTGAAAGGAGGAGCTGCACCCATTGTGCTCAGCAGAGGGTTTTGACAGAGAGAGTTCCCACCGTGTACAGAACTTTAAATTGTGTTTTAAATTAAACCAAGCCTTATGTTGGTGGCAGGGAGACCATGTTGCTGAAAAGAGACATCATTTGTGACAAAAGCATTACAGACGCTGAATGTCAGGCACTGTAAAACTGTTTCCCTTCTGCTTTAATTGAGAGTTTCTCAAACAGCTGAACCTCAAAGCAAACCACAGTGATTCCCCTTTTCCCACAAACTGTTGAGATGCTTTTAACTTTATTAAAAAACAAAAAAAAGCCTGAACTGGGAGGGGTTTTGAGGAACCCAATTTAAATTATTTTTCTCGGCTGTGACAAGGTAGGCAAAATAGTTACCAAGAGGAGCAGTGGGGATGAACAACGAGTCAAAGGCATTTTAGTTGCCATTGTAACTGTAGCTGTAGCTGTGCTGGGCCTTTTAAAATACTGATTTAAAGAAGGTGAAGGAAATTTACCACTTTCTCCCCACCCCTCTCATTCCAGTGCTTTTAAGATCTAAATTCCCATTTTCCATTGTGTGCACATGCATTTTTTTTAGCTTGAGTGATCACCTGGCATCCAGAGATCAATGGGAAGTGCTGCACAGCCATGTCATTACATATATTTCAACAAGCAGATGTTAGTAGGAACAGTTCTCTGACCAGTTTTTGAAGCTGTTGTCAAAATGTGGCTTAAACATCAGAAGAACATTCTGCAAATTTACATAACCTCTACAAAGCCTGAAAATTTAATTTATGGTGAGCATCACTCAGCACTCATTTCCAGGAGAAAAAAAACAACAACCACCCAAGTCTTTGAATGTCCTTTTCAGTTGAGCTCATATTTATAAACTTGCAAAGATAATAACGAAGCAGATTAAAATTAACAGCAACTGCATGTGTGGAAGTGCTGCTCGGGCTGAATAAATACATTTGAGAAGTCAGAGTGAATTAGAGCCATGGGAAATGCTGCAGCCCAGGGTTTTTGGTGCAAGCTTCAAGGCCTCATTCTCAGAATTGTTTTCTATTTGTTTTTCTATTTGATTTCCTAATTGTTTTCTATTTGTTTTCTTCTTCCTTCACCTGCTCTGTTTTCAGTACATCTCAGAGCAGTGCAAGAAAAAGAAATGCCTGATTTGTAAACCTCAGAGCTGGGTGTTAACCCAAAGTGGAGTTGGACAGGATCTGCCCTGATCTAGAGCAGCCCTGTGTTCCCAGTGGGTTTGCAAAGCCTGGGAGGAGGAGTCACTCGGGTTTGGTTTTTTGTGGTAAAAGAGATTTCCTAAGCTCTGATCCAAAGTGCTGAAATCCTCGTGGTGTCTCCTGAGCCTGCCAAGTGCTTCTTCCATTTTTAATCTAAACCTCAAAAGAACTCATCTTTGGATTTCGAGGTTTTAAGGCCAGAAGGGGTTAAATCCTCCAATCTGGCCTCAATAGCTCAGCTATTTGTTGGGTTGCTGAGCAAGCCCAATCAAACGTGCAAGATTTGAACTTGCATTTCAAAAAGACACCGAAGGGAGGTTCAGAGGCTGCAGGGGTCAGTTTGTGCCTTAGATACCAACCCAGAGGGACAGAAAAGTGTGTTTGAATTCTGCATCTTCCTTCCCTCTCCCCCAGAAATGCAAAGGAGTTCATTTGTACTTTCAATTTGTATGTTCTGTGTCAGCCTCTTTGCCTCGAACACAGGAGGACAGGAAGGAAAATTAGAGCTCCTTTCCAGTGCAGGGGAAGAAACATTTTGATGTATTCCAAATGCTAAAATGTCAGGGATGAAATGGCTTGCTTTGTTTTTAATCCAGGAGTGAGAGAGTTAGAAAACTTAATATTAGCAGAACTACTTCCGTGCATTTTTAAGCACTTCAATAAATGTGTTCTTGATTGGATGTAAACTTTCCCCTGTAGTGTTTGCAACCCAGGAGAATATTAAAGTAAAAAATCTCTTTAAAAAGTTAGAGGACTGTAAATGATTTTACATACATTTCAGTCTTCAGGGTCCTCATTTTTCTGATTCATATTAATTTCATTCCATATTTATAGCTTAAGTGAGAAGAGAATCAAATTCAAGAGGTCCATAACTATGTATAAATAATTACTGTTTATGAATATTACTGCACAAATTATGAAGAAGATGGCAAATCAAGGGAGATGAAGTGCAAAGCTCTCCTGAAGGATGTCTAGGTGCTTGTTTCCCAGGGGTGGATCAGCAGGGCTCAGGAGCAGGGGCAGTTCTGTGGGTTGTGGTGTCTGTGTGCCACCAGCAGCCAGGCCTCCTGGGGCCGGCTCTGCCACGGGATTCCACGGAATTCCAAACCTTTGGCTGCAGGGTTTGGGAGTCAGGCCCTCCCTGCTGGAACCCAAACCCCCTCCTTGCTGCAGAGAGCTCAGTGGTGTTGGGTGCCCATAAACTGAAAGGCAATTCTGAGCTCAGGGCACAGGTGGAGATGGGGAAGAGAGAGCAGAGCCAAGGAGCTCTGTGGTCTGAGTTGAGAGCAGAGCCAAGGAGCTCTGTGGTCTGAGTTGAGAGCAGAGCCAAGGAGCTCTGTGGTCTGTGCTGCTCTCCAAAGCAGTGTGAGTGTGAGCTGTGCCACTGTGCACCCTCAATGGATGCTGCTCATTTCCTTCAGATGTCGCAGTTCCTTGTCTGGGGAATTTCCTGTACTCTCCAAGGGTTTCCACAAGTCAGGGCTAATGTTTGATTTATTTATTTTTTTTTACTTGAAAGGCTCCATAGCACATTTATTTCCATATCCATTGAATTCAGAGTGCTGAATGCTGCCTCAAACTCTTTTGTCTTTCAAGACCTTCTCATGTTCTCATCCTGCTTTAACTCAGGTTCAGTTTGCAGATGCTGGTGAGCTCAGGCCCAAATTAAAGGGGTAATTAAAGAAGGGGTAATTAAAACTGGGAGCCTTAATTTCTCTGGGCAGGGCACAGCACCGTGAGCCAAGAGCCCAGGAACAGATGGGATTGGAATTGGGATCTCTATGGAAGGGATTGGAACAGCTCCTTGCAGCCCGTGCTGAGCTCAGGCAGAGGGGAAGGGGAGGAGTGGGACACTGGTTCCCCAGCCCTGCTCTAGAGCCAGGCATCTCCTGAAAAAAGAGATTTTGTCCCCTGCAGGTTGGCATGGGAAGGTTCCTCCCAGGGGCCTGCAGCTCCCAGCCTGTGTGCCCACAGCCAGGATCACATGGCACTGTCAAATGGCTGCCTGGCACACATGGAGAAAACACTCCTCAAATATTAACAAGTTTAAAATGTATTTAATACAGCAAAGACCAGTAAAGTTTGGAAATGGATGTATAAATATTTATGAAATTACAGCACAAATAAATATTACAAAAGCTCATCTGATTAAGACAAGAGCTATGACAATTCTTGTGAATTTTTAATATTAAAATAAGCATTACATTAATGAGTGTTCATTATATCATTAAACATTTTACTTTGTTTTCTGTAGAGAATTTTATTTTTACTTGACATACTTTCTTAAGTGTCTAATGGGCTCTTGTGACATTTGTAAATGAGCCAAAGCATAAGGAATATAAGAGTTAATTCTTTATATTCATCACTAATTCAGACTAATTTATCATAAGGGAAATAATAGGGAAGTCTTCTTTTCCTTTTTTCTTTTTTTTTTTCGAATTTACATATAAATAGGTCTAAATCACAAAATTAGGATACAGATTTTAAATACTCCAGAGTCCAGACTGACTGATGCAGTGTTTCACTATAATTGATAATAGCAGAGCAAGGACCTGGATTTTTTTTTTATACAAACAAACAAACAAAAAACCCCAAAAAAACCCGCAAAAAAAAATCCAAAAAAAAAGAAAAAAAACCCACAAAAAACCCCAGAAACATGCAGACAGTTGAGCAATGCTGGAAATTGGGGATGGCTCAGAGGCTGCCCTGTGCCAGGCAGGGACCCAGAGGCTCTGGGCACACAGAGCTGGGAGCTTGGCACTCCTGGTCCCTTACCTTGGGTGCTGAGCTGGCTTTTGGGGTGGGTCAGGAATGCCCATCTGGGCAGGAGCAGAGCACTGAAGGACGTTTTTAAGGAAAGATTCCTTTTGTGCTTCTCATGGCTGTGCCCAGGGTGCTGTGTTTGTGCCAGGGCTGCTCTCTGTGGGTGTGTTTGCTTGCAGCTGGGCTGCAGAGCTGACTTCAGCCCTCCCACAGTTAGATGTGCAGTCCCAGGACGGGCTCAGTTGTGATCAAGGATTTCTGGAATCCTCCACAGATGGGGCTCAGCATCCTCTGGGCTTCCCTGGCCTGGCAGGAAGGAAGGAGAGGCTGCTGCTCCTGCCTTGCAGGGTGCTAGGGGCTGAACATCATCATCATCATCATCATCATCAGGGGGTGCTGGGCAGGCAGCCTGACCCTGCCCTGGCTAAAATGGATCTTCTGCCATCTCCTGCTCAGGGCAGGAGGGCATCCTTCACCAGCATGCCACACCCAGTGTCCCCACTGTCCTTCCCTGCAGCTGGGTGCCCCCAGCCCCAGCTCTGCCCAGCAGCAGAGGGTTAGGATTAGGCTTAGGTTTAAGTTTAGGGTTAAGCAGTGCCCACCCATCCTGCTGGCTCGGGGGAGCTGCAGCGATTTTAATCCTTCTCCATTTCCTGGGGGGTTTCCATGCATGACATTAAAGCAGATTCTCACTGGGAAGAGGCTGGGCAGCCCAGTGCAGGTGGTGGCACCTTCTTAAAACTTCTCCTGCTCCAACTGAGTGGCTTGAACTGTTTTTCTTGGGGTATTACCCACATTTTGTCATTTCCCCAGGCCATGTTTTCTGTGTGGGAGTTCACAGCACAGTGCTCCCATTCTGTGGCTCCATCAGCTCAGCCTGCAGTCATTTGCTGGATTAAGCAATATCTGTGAGAAGCCAGGCTTGCCCCAGTGCACAGCAGCGTGTGAGAGCCTCGCTCTGCCCCTGCAGGGCCCTTCTTGGAGGGGATCTGCTTCCTCCAGAGCACCGAGGCCATCAGCTCTGTGAATTTCCTAATGCTGTGTTCAGATCCTCCTGCCATTAGATTTATGCACCCAAGTAAGCAAAGCAAATACTGATGCTCTCTGTGCGTGGAATAACAAACGCCTTTCTTCACAAACATTTGAATTTCTGTCAAACATTTTAGCACATTTACTTTCTGCTTTGCCCTCCCTCTTTGTGCATTTTTTAAGCAAATTAACTCAGAAGAAAAAAGTAGTTTATAGATCAAAAGGAAATGTTGAATTATACACTTTCTTATTCTCTCTCTCCCAAGACTGGTAAATGCCTCTTCTCAAACAGGAACTTGAATGCTGCCACATTTTTCACACTTCTCCACTGATCCACTTCCAATGTGATTATCTTACACTGCTCGTGCAGGAATGAATTTTACAAGGGGAGTAAGGACCAGAAATCTCCTTACACCACAGAGGAGACGAGTTTCTGTAGGAAGCTGGCTGACCAGTCCAGCTGGAGATTCACAGTGGTTACAGCCTCTCCTCCTTTTTCTTTACCCTTCCTACCTTGTGGAAACATCAGAGGCCTCTGCTGCATATTGATTTTTGTGATGTGTCGGGTCTGGCTGGAGCTGAGCACTGGAGCAGGCTAAAGTTGTGTCAAAAGCAAGGCCAAGCCCCCAGCCCTTGCTTTGCTCTCAGATCAATTTCTGTGAGGTTCCCACTAAAACCAGCCAGACAAGCACTGTGCCAAGCTTTGGAGGCACACAGTTATTGGGGGCTCCAGATTTCCCCTTCAGTTTTGTTCCTTGTTACCAATATGTCTGTGTGGCATGGTGTGTGTGATAGAAACCCAGCAGCAGGAGCCCTGCTGTGCTTCCCTTTCTCCAGCTGTCCCCAGCCTGACCTCGCCCTCTGCAGAAACTGGGGGCAGGTGTTGGCTAAATCTTAAAATTCAGGCCAGACATCCACCAGCTCTGGGCTGTGGACTGAGGAGGGAAGGGGGATGAGGGAGAGGAGACTCAGATTTGCTTTCCTTCTGCGTCATTATTTCTTAATTTCCAAATCTGCGTTGTAACAAGGAGGGATTCACCTTGGTGGGAAGGGTGTTGGGGGACACCAGGTGGTTTCTGGCATTTGGATCACCTCGTTCCTTGCCTTTCCTGGCACTGCTCTTGCTCAGACTCTGAGGAGGACGTTTGGCTCTTTAGGACAATGGCTTCACTTCCAGGAGAATGAGCCTAGTACAGGCATGCTGCTGTTATGAAGCTTTTTAAGAGCCTCCTAAGAAAGGACAATATCTTATTTGGGCTAAGCATGGTGGAATAAGGTTTCCTAATTCATTATTGCTCCAAAACATAACAGTGACCCTGAAGAAGCTATTAAATTTTTGGGATAATTTGCATGTCAAATAATGTCAGTGCCTGAGCCCCAGAAGCTCCTATAAAAATTAGAGAAAGTTATGTTAAATATTTTAACATAAATAAATCAGAGGTCAGAAGAAGGCGAGGCACAGACTGAATACATTCACAGATTCTGTTAGGCTGCCCTTAATGTAACTTCTGAAGCTTATTTGAAATAATTGGGTCTGCTGGAAACCTTCCAGAATATTTCAAGGGGCCAACAGAAGAATTGGCTATGCTGTATCTAAACTTTAGTTACAGAGTCTTAATTCTTAGATGTCTAAGTCTTCTAAAAAAAAAAAATAGAAAAGAAAGGAAAAGATTTTCTTAGAACTCTTCACTTGGTCTTATTAAAATAGCACTTCTCTGTAGAGACGAGTTAATCGTGATTGCCAGACTAAAGATTCTGTTAAACATAAAAGCTGTCGCAGCCCTTGTAGTGAACTGCAGCTTAGAGAGAAAAGAGGCTGAGATGGTGCTGTTAGAGGAAAGGTTGTTCGAATCCTACAGCCAGCCATCATCATTTGTGCTAACGATAAACAAATATGCAGCAGAGTGAGGGACAGAGCAGCAGAAGGCAGAGACACGCTGTGTGCCCGAGCAGGGGACCTGTGCCTGATCCACAGCCATGCCACAGATGTTAAAAGGTAGAAAAACCAGATTTGTTGCAGCCAGCTGAGCCGGTATCGTGGTTATTCTGATCTCTGAGCAGCTCTCCTGTACAGCAGAGCCCTTCCCAGCCCAGAAGCCAGCAGCCAGCGCTGCTGGGGAGGCACCAGGGATTGTGCCGTGGTCCTGTCCTGCAGGGCACAGAGCCCCAGGGAGCTGAGAGCTCATTTCCTCCCCCAGAGCCCCCCGGCCATGGCCCTGGAGCTGCAGGTTCCTGGTTTGGTTCTGCTCCCCTGGGCTCCCCTGAGAGCACCCCAGCCCCAGGGGCTGCTCCAGCAGCTCCTCTGATGGCACATCCCACAGCATTCCTTCCCTCCAGCTTCTGGAGAGCTCCAGGGATTCTCTGTAACCTTGACACTTCTTCAGAAACTCCTTGTCTAAGTCAAGGAGCCTGGAGAGACAGCAGGGTGAGAAAAGGCTCTGACTGACTGGTCTGGCTCTCTCAAACGTTATGGAAAGTGTTGCCATGAAGAGGCATTGCTCTGAGCCAAGTGGAACTGCATTTCATGCTGTACAGGAGGGAAGAGACATCAGAATACATCTGAGGGCTGATCAGTAAGAACAGTCATTTTACAGGGTTAGTATTTCCAGTTAATTTTATATTCGGGTTTGAGAAGTGCTGCACTTCTTGCAAAAGGAATTGTATAAGAGCAGTTTTTAAAACTACAAAAGAAAGGTGGAAAAGGCAAATTGCACTAATCCAAGTTTGAAGAGCCCTTCTTGTGATCTTTAGGGATTGAGTCCCAAAGAAAAGATCAGCTTGTGACTGAGTTCTGAAACAGAGTTTTGTGGAGTGTCTGCTCAGAGCTGCAGAAGGAATCCCTCCAGCAAGCCCTGAGAATGTGCCAGGCTGACTTGCCCCGCACAGGCTGGAGCTCCTGGAGAGCTCCCAGGGCTCTCTGTGCTTCTGCAGCAGGAGCAGGGCAGCAGTTCACAGGAAGAGCCCTCTGAGGAGAGTGCTGAGCCCGCAGCACCTGGCACAGGTGCTCCGCTCTGAGCTGCCACAGGAGAGGGTCCATCCAAAGCTGGGCTGGCAGAAACCAGGGCACACACAGCCTGGGTGAAGGCATGGGGCAAAAGGAGACGAGTTTGTGGGCAAGGCCACTCACCAGCAGTTAACAGCAAGTGGGAGCCAGTTTGGGGAGGGAAGGAGTTTGTCCTGCTGCAGTGTGTGCGCTCCCCAGGCTGCCCCACATCCCCCGCAGCATCCCAGGGTCTGTGGCACAGGGCTCCTCCTTTGCTGTGCCCCAGCAGAATGAGAGCTCCAGGTGTGTCTGAGCCACATCCAGCAGAGCTGGGTTTGCTCACATCCTCCTTGCCCAAAGCCTTTGCCCTTTTTGGGATGGGAGGGGGAGGGAGTGTTCAGCCCAGAGAGGGAGGGTTGCTCTAAGAGCCTGACCCGATGTGAATATCAGGGTTTGGGCCTCTTTGGTGGATGCAAAAGGAGAATTTCTCTCACCCCAAGGAACGTGCACAGCTGTGCTGCAATTCACCATTGCTGGCTATTAAAGCAGGAATGAAATATTATTAAAGCAGGAATGAAATAATCAGCAGCAGGCTGCAGTGGCTAAGAGGAGAGTTCTCATGTTTGCACTGCTTTTCAAGATATGCTGTATTTCCTTTCCATTACGTGGCCACCAGAGGCGTTCAGACCCACTGTGATAATTACCACTTCCCTGATTGCCCTCGTTAAATGTTGCGGGTTGATAATTATAATTTTTAATTTATAATTTAGTTTATAATTTTATTATCACTTTAACAAGGGAAGATGGAGATGTGTGGCAGAGTCTGTGTGTGTGTGCTTGTGCTTGCTCGTGTGTATGTGTGGAGAGAGATTTTATTCCATTTTGCTGTCAGTCCCTGATGTGACACTTCAGAGCAGAGCCTGCTGGGTGCCTTCAGCTCCCACAACTTGATTTTTCAGAGGTGGTGGCTCCCTGCGGGTCTGAGTGACTCCAGTGGAATTGTGGCTGTCCCCTGCTGTCACTGCTGAAGGGGCTCAGCACCTTGCAGCCTCAGGCTTGCCCCAGCATGTTTCAGCCAGAGCTGTTGGCTGAGGAAGCCCAGAGCTGCCACAGCCCTTCCCTGCTCAGCCCAGTCCCAGAGCACCCAGGGAAAGGCAGATTCTCCTGAACACCTTGCAGTGGTGATGAATCCTGCAGTTCTGATAAGAAGTTCAGGAGTTCCCCTATCTCCTTTCCTCGTGCCATCACTCACACTCTGCAGGGGAATTCTTCTCTCTGCTCTATCTCTCAATCTTTCCTCGATGCCGAGTGCTCTTTGTGGTGTTATGTCAGTGATCTCCTTACACTGCATACCTGCTCCTCGTGCTGCCTCTCAGACACTTCTGTAATGCCACATCTCCCTGCCTGCAATCTCCTCCAGGTGCTTCTAGTCCCTGTCTCACCTTTCAGAGACCCCACACCCTGAGCACTGCTGTGCTTCTCTTTGTCACACCTTTCAGAGGTCCCACACCCTGAGCACTGCTGTGCTTCTCTCTGTCACACCTTTCAGAAGTCCCACACCCTGAGCACTGCTGTGCTTCTCCCTGTCACACCTTTCAGAGGTCCCACACCCTGAGCACTGCTGTGCTTCTCTCT
>LTAT01000007.1:1205988-1217352 GCA_003286495.1 Chlorodrepanis virens | reverse complement strand
CCTTTCAGAGTCACACTGCAGATCCCTTTCAGGTCACACTGCAGATCCCTTCAGAGTCACGCTGCAGATCCCTTCAGAGTCACGCTGCAGATCCCTTTCAGCTCACACTGCAGATCCCTTTCAGATCACACTGCAGATCCCTTTCAGCTCACACTGCAGATCCCTTCAGAGTCACGCTGCAGATCCCTTTCAGGTCACACTGCAGATCCCTTTCAGTCACACTGCAGATCCCTTTCAGGTCACACTGCAGATCTTTCAGGTCACACTGCAGATCCCTTTCAGCTCACACTGCAGATCCCTTTCAGAGTCACACTGCAGATCCCTTTCCCAGTCCCAGGGTGTGTTTGCTGGTTTGTTCACAGCTCGCCGTGTCCTGTGCGAGGCTGCAGGGACAGGGACTTGTCTCTGTCTGTGGAAGCATCTGCTGCAGGCTGTCAGACAGGCTGGGGGACACTGACAGGCTGGGGGACACTGACAGGGGACACAGACAGGAGATACAGACAGGCTGGGGGTGCTCAGAGGGCACTGGGATGTGGTGAGGGATGCTGGTGGCAGCTGATGAGAGGAGCAGAAAGAAGCCAGGCTCAGACACAGCAGAGAGGAATCAGGAATCGGGAAAAAGGAATCAGGAATCACTGGCTGAGCACCAATCCTTGGTGTGGGTTTAGACCCCTGAAAGGTCAGGCTGTGTGTGAGGAGCAGCTGAGGTCCATGGCCTGGGGGCACCCTCAGACACCCCGTGGCTTTCCCAGAGCCCAGCCTGCCAGTCCCTGGGGACAGCTGTCACTTCCAGGAGCTCTCTGCCTCCTTGTGCCACAGGGAGCCACTGAAGGGTCACTGAGATGAGCACATGGGAGGGAGAGCAGAGCAGGAGCTGCTGTCGGAGCCTGTGGTTCTGTTTTGTGCAGCACATCTCTGGTTAAATAAAATAAATTGTTGCTCTAGTTCAAGGTTAGGGACTCATCCTTCGGGGGTCTTGGTTTTAAGGAAGGGGACTCAGCAATTGTGCCCCAGGCTCTGCCTCAGCACACGTGGCCCTGGGAGGGATGTCTGCAGGTCTCCCTCTGGAGAGGGCTTGGGCACCCCTGGGCTGGCTGGGAGGAACTTCAGGGAATCCAATGGCAGCTGTGAGGAGAGCAGGTTTTATGGGCTGCTGCTCTTCCCTTCTGAAGGAGGGAACTCCACCAAATAATGCCAGTGCTGGGAGTGGGTTGATAAAGCAAGACACAGGACTTGGCCTGCTCTCAGCTCCAGACAGGCGTGTGGGAGAGCAGAAAACACTCCTCTCTCCTCCAGTGAGAACTTCCATTGTTGCACACTAAAACATGAATGACTAATGGGTTATTTACAGTAAATTGTAGCACTTGGGGTGATTTAGGGGGCATTCACATCCAGCTCATACCTCTCCTGGTTCTAGGCTTGCAGCCTCTTTCCTGGACCAAACCTTGGTTTGGAGTTCCCCTGGGAGGTTGGGCAGCAGCTGTTTTCCTTTGCTTAATCAAAGTGACAAAAGCATCCAAAAAATGGTCACTCTGGAATGTGATCTAGGGCCTACCAACACCTGAGAGCAGAAAAGGAGCTCCAGCATCCAGTCAGGGGCTGGCAGTGAGTCAGAAGTCTCTAGCACAGAGCCTGGGGAAGGGAACATAATGGTTGTCCCCGGGAAAGTTCATTCCAGCGTGAAAGCTTGTGGTTATCAGCTCCAGAAATGTTTCTGAAACGTAATTTGCACCCCAGTGGTTTGGGAAGACGTTCAGTGTGTGGTTCCTAATAAAGATAGCTGGCATGGAAGGGATGTTATTTTAATTATAACACGGTGATGACATTTTCAGGAAGGGATCCCACGGAGTTCTGACTGCAGACAGTTCCACACTCCCAGCACTTAAACAGCTGCCAAAGGGTTTCCATTAGCAGCTTATTTGGAGACAGCATAGACAGGCTTATGCTGTGCTATCACTGCTCCACAGCCCTTCTTCCACTTCCTCGGATTCTGGAATTCTGGAGAATTCTGGAATTCTGAGATCCTGGAATTCTGGGGTTCCAGAATTCTTGGGATTATGTAATTCTGGGATTCCAGGATTCTGGGATTCTGGGATTCTGGAGTTCTAGAATTCTGGGGAATATGGGCTTCTGGGATTCTGGAATTCTGCATCCAAACCAGTGCAAGGGGAGAATCAGGCCCAGCCACCCAACCTTGCCCAGCCCCCTCTCCTGGGTTTTTTCTCGTGCTTCCTCAGCCCAGCCAGGTGAGGGAGGGATTCAGGAGTTCCTGGGGCAGGCAGAGCCCCAGAGATTCCTGCTCAGCTCAGCAGCTCACCCACACTGCTCAGAGCTTTGGCAACATTTCCACCCCAGTCAGGTTGTAGGGCTCTGTTTAAGATGTGCTAGACTCTAACCAACAAATCTTTATGCAAAAAAAAACCACCCTGAAAATAACTCTGTGTAAATCGTCATCAAATTTTTTATTATTCATTAAAATAACATTAATCGTAAACCTCTTTGGTATTCATGTGGATGTAATATGTAGTTCCAAAGGAATTATGGATTAAAGGGGACTTAAGCTCAGAACACTCAGTTCTCTATGAACATGCTGTGTTCATTATGTTAGATTTAGTGTGAACTATTTTCTTCAGTATTATTAGAAGGGAGTAATGGTTGAGTTTCGCATTTATTTGAAAGTGATTAAAGCAAAATTTTCACCTTGAATAAAACAGCAGCAACATATTAACAATTTTTATCATGCCCACAAAAGAAATCTCTTCTCAAAAGATTGGAAATAATCCTCTGAAATCTACCTGCAGCTGATTATATTAACCCATGTGAAATACACGTTTCCACCTCCATGGATTTTATTTTTTTTTTTAACTTTATACTGTTGGGGTTGTTAATATCTCTGCTACTCACATGCACCTAGGGGTAATGTTAGGATCACTGCACATTCACTCTCCTGTTTCTGACTTCTGAAGGCCCTACATAAATATTCTAAGACTCATTACTGATGTAAAAACTAACTGGTTTATTGAACATTGCATGTCTGGCCTCATGTCTGCATAGTACTAATTAAAAATCATGAACTTCTTTACCAGCAGGAAGCTTTGTAAAATGCGGTGTGGATTTTTGGAGGATTTAATCCTGTTTCTGTCTAGATAAACCAGAGGGCATTTTCCAGGTGTTATTTACAGAAATAGGTATTTCTGTAATATTTCAAGGGAGTTTCAAGGAATTATTTACAGGAATAGCTCCATGATGAGGGTGCTGGGTTGGATTCTGCCCAACCTCCCATTTTTCACCCCGGTACGAGACAAATTAGCTGCAGGCATGGGAGGTGGTGATGGGAATGAGCTGAGCCAGGGATGGTGAAGGTGTGGATCACTGCAGACCTTGCTGCTGCCCCTGAAGCTGCCTTTCAGTTGGGATCATTTACTTCCCAAAGCATCCAGCTCACCTGAAGGACAGAGAGTCCCCAGCTGCCTGGAGGCCAGCCCGGATCTCACCTCCAGCCCTTCCTCAGGGTGGAGATTTACATCAGGACAGCACACAGGGCCATCCTTTATCAGGCAGGGGATGTCCTTTCATTTGGTATTAGCCAAGAGTGTGTAATCCTAATTAAGAAATAAGTTAATCCTAATGTCAACTGGCATAAATCCTGTGAGGAGGAGTGTTTGCATTTACCAAGGGCTGAGTGCATCTGCTCGGCTTCGCTCTCCCTGTCCTTGTCCTTGTTGTCCTCGTGCAGCCTGCTCTGGGGCCAGGAGAACCATCTAACCAGAGCATGCTTTGGCTTGCAGGGCGTCTTCAAAAGCCATACAGTCCCGTTTTCACTAGCCCAGGTTGCTCAAAGCTCCATCCAGCCTCCTGACCTTGAGCCCCTTGAAGAGCTGGTCCCACTGTCCTTGTGAATGCTCCCCTTGCTGGAGTGTCACAAAATGTCCTGGGACTGCCTGGACACTGCTTAGACCCCCTCACCTGTCCTTGTCATCCGCACTGCAGCTTTCTGTGAGTTCTGGTGACTCCAGAGGATTTATTTATGCTCTTCTGAAAGCTGAAGTGCCAGAACTTCCAGCCACTGCTCCTCTAGTGAGATGTTTGAATTGCCTCAGCTGTGGCTGCGGGGGTCAGCTTGGCTTCACACCGTTATTCAGAAATGAAATTACAAAAAGGCAGAATTAACACCAGTGAAATGCCAAATCAGCCTGTTCTGAGCCCCAGTCTGGGCTGAGAGAATCCCCTCCCTCCCAGCCCTTCCCCAGGGCCAGGTGTGCTCTGTGCTGCTCCCAGGGTGACTGCAGCCCCGTGCCCACAGGGGCTCTCTGTGAAACACCCAGCAGGTGCAGCTGAGTGCCAGTCCCACTGTGTGCCCTGCTAGAAACCTGCCAGGGGCCTTTTTCCATCCTCTGTCTTCCTCTGCACACACCTAGAGGACACCTGTACGTTTTTTCAGAGAGATTTTGGATTTGTTGAGGTGTGGTTTTCTTGAGGACAAATTCAGGTTTCATGTCATGATCCACTCCCTGGTTATTGGGTAAACTCACCTGGCTTCAGAGACAGGGAGCCTGTGCTCTGAAGGATGGGATTTCATGTTTGAGGGGACAGGTGAGAAAAGAGCAGCCCAGGAATGGCTGGGGCAGGATGTAGAGCCAGGGCACCCTTAGGGGGAAAACTGGGTGGGGGGAAAGCAGGGGAAAAAATCTCTTTAAAAATCCCTTTCCCTGTCCCTTCAGAGCACACTGAAGCCTGCATTCTGTAAATATGCTTTTATGTAGAATAAAGATGGCTGTGTAAGGAAAGCTATAGCATTAAACACCTTCAAATAGTGCTTTCTTAAGTCTGTAGGAAACTTTTATCTGCAGGAGTCACAGCTCTCCTGCTAGAAATCAAGCCCTTTATCTCCTTTTGTACGAAGAGTGGTGCAGGGGGGAGAGCAGGGTTCTTCTGGCTCGTGTGGCATGCATCATTGTGCTTCTGAACCTCTCTGCTATTAATAATGAATCAGTCCCCACAACACAAATACAAGGCAAGGTGGTTAGTAGTGTCATTTTTGGTTAAAAAAAAAAAAAGGGAAGAACTGAGAGATGAAGAGAGCTGGTCAGGAGCTGCACCAGAAATTGGGAACTGAACTAAGGTTTCTCAGGGGTGTTACACTGATCCCCCAGCCAGTTTAAAAACTTCACATTTCTTTTATTACTAGCTTGCCCTGAAGAGTTTTTCTTCTTGTCCTATTTCTCTCCTCTTTCTTTTCCTCCTGCCAGTGCAGCACAGAGATCCATGTAAGCACAGCTCCTGCTCACCAAGAGCACTGCAGGGCCTCAGGACACGCTGTGTTTGCCACATGTGATGCTGCTGTGCAAGGCAAAGCTCATTTGCTGTTACTGAAAATAGGGAGAGAAAACCCAGTGCCGCCATTGCATCAGGCCACGTCACTGGAACGTGTCTGTCTGTCTGTCTGTCCTCCTCTCATGACATCTGGCTGTTCTTCTGTTCCTGGGGTTTCCTTCTTGCCTCAGCATCAGATGCTGCTCAAAAGCCACTTGCTGTTTGTGCACGAGAGCAAATACAGAAAGGAAGGAGGATTTCCACTGCAGGTCTCAGGAGTGTGGGAAGCTGCCAAGGGGAGCAGCCCCACGCCCATGGGTGGCCTGGCTGCTGCTGCTGCTGTGGAAGCTTCCTGGAAACCCAAGGATAATGCTAGCTGTCTTTTTCTGGAGGGGTAAGAAGATTGGCAGCATTAATTTTCAGCTGAATTAGCTCTTTGGATAAGGGTCCAGGAGAGAGTCTTGAAGCAGTGATGGAATCAGAGCGGCTGAAGCTGCCTGGCTGTTCTGCAGCCTGTTCACAGCCCAGGAGCCCCTGCCCTGCTCTGAGAGGGATCCCCAGCTCTGGCTGCCCTCACAGGCTTTAATCAGGTGTTTCCATCCCTTGGAATGAATACCACGGGTGGGGAGGGAGAGGAGCCCACTGAGCTCTGGTTCTGAGCCAGGCTGAGTTCAGAGCCATGTTCAGGCTGCTCTGCAGTGTCCTGAGCAGCTGAGCAGGAGGTGGGAGCTCTGTACCCACACTGAAGTGTACCCAGTTTGTGCCCCGAGGAGCTGGGCTGTTTCTGGAAGGTTTGGGGTGGGGTTTCTCTTGAAGTAACTAGAATGGCTCCCATGCCCACGAGTTCTGTGCGCAGCCCTCTGCCTCCCTGCCAGCTCCAGCACCTTTCAAGTGCTCCCCTCTAGCCCTGGGAGCAAAGGGAGCAGCTCTCCTTCCAGGCTCTAACCAGGGTGCAGTGGCAGTGCTCTGATCATCAGCAGAGGAGAAAACACAGCGAGGCAGTGAGGAGCCTCTCAGAGCCAGAGCATCCCCGCACGCCGGGAAAAGCATCCTCAGTGAAGGAGTTTTACTTTCAGGGCACGGTGGGAATTTGCTGTAGGGAAAAGTAAATCTGGGGAGTGATTGGGCTGGGAAGGGAGGAGGGGGAGAGCTGCAGCCCCTGGCTCCCAGGCAGGGCTGGGCTCTGCAGCCCCTCTGCAGCTCCTGAGCTCTGTGGCACGAGGGGGTGGCCGGTGCCTGGCAGGGAAAGGGCAGTGATGAATAAACATCTTCATTTTAAATCACTGTATGCTTCTGCTTTTGCATTTCATTTCCAAAAGCAGTTATCCAATTTTCAGTTTAGGCCCTCTGAAATGTAGAAAAATAGAAGTGTGCTGCAGTAGAAGGGCAGGAAAAAAACTTCAGGAATTGCTAAAGCGATGCACAAAGGGAGAGAGAAAATGACCTTTGGTTGGGCATCCAACAGCGCAAAGAAATTCTAAAGTAGTTTACTTTGAAGTACATTTCAGTCAGAGGGATTTTCTAGCAGCAAAATCAGGCACTTAGCAGGGATTGCATATAATTTCCACTCTATGCCAGTATAAAGCTTCAAACATAACGATTTTTTTTTCCATTCAACACCAATAACTAAAGCCCTTGGTCATTAATAATGACTCATTCTTCACCTGTGCTATTTGAACTACATTTGTCATCTGTTACTGGCCTTTAAAAGAACTTAACCTGACTCTTCTTTTTGCCTTGTCTTTCAGCTTCTGAGCCATTTTCTCTACAAATGACACATTTTAGAATTTGACATTTACATAGGACACTGATGCTGGAAGTGCTTTTAGTTTGCATTTGTCTTAATTTCAGGTGTGAAATTAAACACACCCTACTGTGTTTTACCACGTTGCTCAGCCCAATCCCCCTGCAGGAATGGGAGGGCAGCAGTGCAGAGGTTTGGGCCTGGGCAGGGTGGATGTGGGAGCTGCAGCACCAGCCCTGCCAGCTCCAAGGTGGGGAGATTCACCCAGGAGGCAGCCAGCCTGTCAGACAGGCTCAGTGTCAGGGTCTCTCTCTCTGGCTGCTCAGAGTGACCCCGAGAAAAGTTCGAAAGTTTCTTTTCCCAGCCTGGTGCTTGAAGGAGGAGTCAGGGCTCTTCATTTTTCCGTCTCAAGGTTATTGTATCTTATCTATAAAATTCTTTCTCCTGCCCAGCCGAGATCCGCTCAGCAGGACAGCCAGAGGCACTGCCTGCCCCCAGGGCAGTGTTATCTTTAAAAACTACAAACTACGTGTGCAATATTCACAGTTACTGTCCAGTACCTATCATCTATATTAGACAGTGGGTTTCTACTCTAGACCAATCTAAAAGTGCCAACATCACCAGTGAAGATGGAGGTAGAGAAGAAGAAGAAAGGCTAAACACACCCAAATCCCTCCATCTTGTCCCCAGAAACCCCTGTACCAAAAATCCTAAAGCCTACATTTACACTTTCACAAAATTTCACCTACATTTACATTTTCACCAACAGCCAAACCCCCTGGTGTGGGCACTGGCAAACCTAGCAGTGCAGGGAATGCTCCTGGCTAGAGGCTTTGTGTCATGAACATCAGTTTGTTGGTATTCTCCTTACTGTGAGGTTCAGAATGCTCATGATGGTGTGGCCCAGCCCCAGCAGAGCTGCCTGTGGTGCCAGTGCCCTGCTGGCTCCTGCAGCATCCGTGCTGCTGATGAGGGAAAGGAGCCCTGCTCCCCCCAGCAGCACTGCAGGCTCGTCCCTGACCTCTGGGCAGACAGGGCTGGGCCTCTTCCCCAGCTCAAAAACAAACCCAAGCTGCAAAAACCAACATTTTCTTAAGGGAGGCATCCTTTTGTGTTTCCTTCCAGCGCCTGAAGTGCCTTGTGTGGAAAGGTTACTAACCTGCAACAGATGAAAGTTAAAAGAACATGGTTAGGAGGCAAAGTAAAAGGTGCTTATGAACATATGGTTGGTAGGTTTATTTTTGGAAATGGGATACAAAAATCTGGGGAAAAATAGGGAAATAGTGCAAAAGTACCTTAAATTGGAGGAACTTCATAGTCAAATATTTATGGCTCTCTTTGCAGAGTTTGAAAAATTAAATTATTAAAAGCAAATATTGTGGCAAATAGGTTCCCATCAATCTCAATAAAAGTTACATTTCACTATCACTGTCACATTATTACTTTTTTGCTTTCAGTCTTTTAAGATTGAAGAGAACAGTAACAAACTCCAGTAACAAATCAAAGCTTTTCAATGTAATTTACTTGGTGAATAATTTCTAATTGATTCAGAGTGATGGGCCTGCACAGTTTGATGTATTGCTGAAGTGAGAGATACTTTGGACCAAGTGAATTTATAAGCACCTCTTCTCCAAAGAAAAATGGCTGCTATATTTCATTTTGTCACTTGTAGCTGGAGCAATGTTCTTCCATACCTATCTGTGTGGAATTTCAAGGGAAAAGGGGGGAAAAAATGAGATGCAGGGTGTACACCTGAGGGAGAGGCAGCCCCGTCCCAGCGGGGAGCAGGGTGTGGCCCAGGGGAGGGGGCTGCAGGTGTGCTCCCCCCAGGTGCAGCTTGGTGTGCCCGTTCCTGCCCTCTCCCTCTCCCCTGAACGTGGAGTTGCTTGGCAACATAATTTAGTCACCTGCAGGTCAGGGTTCAGCTCTTGTTAATGTCATTGTGAATTAGGAGGAGGAAATGACTTTGGGGCTTTCGCAGCTTCCCTGTGACACTGCTGTTCACCAGGAGGTTGGTGTGCTGGGAGGCCTTTGGTGCTGCTTGTTTGCTCCCTGATTATTTCCAGCGTTCTGCAGTGCTGCTCAGAGGAGAAGGGAGAGGGGGATTTGACAGGAGATGTGTAATTTGATGAGTCCATTGCACATGGCAAAGGTCGGCAGCAGCGCTTTGCACCCGCTGACAAATTGCTCCCTTTCAGGGCAGCTTAAGCTCCAGACTCGGGAAAGAATTGCCCCAGTGCCAGCCCTGCCCCACAGCACGTTTAGGGAGAGCAGAAACAACTCCCCCTGCCGCTTTCTTCCCCAGAGCAGCAATCCCTGAAGGCTGCTGCCTCAGGGGAGCAATCTAAAATTAGCAACTACAAAATTCATCTTGAATTTTCTCCCGAAACCATCTGATTCTTCCTGCTGCAGCCTGGTGCAGTAAAAGCAGGAGTTTTCCCCAGGACCCTGCTCTGGTCAGCTGCAGAGGGGTGCTGAGCTTGCCAGGGAGGACCCAGGGCCCCTGAGCTGCTGCAGCCCCAGAGATCTGCAGGTGGGCTCCAGCCCTGCCCGTGCCCCCGGGATGCTGCACAGCCTTCAGACCTGCTCAGCTCACCAGGGCTGGGGCTGCACTGCCAGCCTGGGCATCTGCAGCAGCCCAGGGAAACACATCAGCTCTCTGCACGTGCTGGGTGTGAGGGGAAGGCCTGGCAGTGTGATGGAAGTGCTCGTGCAGGGCTGTCAGGAGGGGTTTTCCACTTGGCTGGCCTAACCAGCTGAAAGGGAAGCATGCATACAGCCATGTGGGCATGCACTTATACCCAGCTATGTGTTCTTATTTTTATGGCTGAAGATCCAAATTTGAACAATTTGGTCCAAAATTAAGTATTTCATTTTATTTCCGGAATTATAAACACATCCTATTACAATTGCAAACCAAGGTGTTTAAAGCACAAGTAGAAGTCTCACTGAAAAATAAAAAAGCCATAACTTTTTCCTTAGAAAATAATAGAATGAAATATTTTGCATGATAGAATTAAATAGTTAATATTTAATAGAATTAAATATTTTGAAATTAAATCTTTTTCAATTAGAAAAAATTTATCACCATCTGAAGCCAAAACAGTTTTATCAAATTCAATCTGAACCCACGGGTGGCTATAATCTTACTAAAACAGCATTCTTGGCAGACTTTTTTCTCACCAATTTTCGTAGTCAAAATTCCCTTTTTTTTTCCCCTGACCCGAGTTTCCTGCTCAGCTCTGTCAGCATCCCCTGAGTGCTGTGCTGCCCTGCTGGGGCTTTCCCACAGCCCTGTCCCCTCTGAGTGTGGGAGCTGCTCTTGTGTCCCCTGCTCGCTAATCCCAGAGCCATTTGCAGGCTGCTCTGTGCTCCGGGCTCATTAATCTTGTGAGAGCTCATTCTCTGTGCTGTGTGGCCGGTCAGCCCAGCCATATGGGGCCAGATTGCAGCTGCTGGGCCCCAGCGTGGCCCCGCTGATGGATGGGGCAGCCCGAGAGGGAGGGATGGAGCCGCACACCTGGGCTTGGGATGGATGAGCTGGGCACAGGTGAAACCCACCTGTGAGACAAGCTGCCTTAGCTGCTCTGCTCATGTAAACATTTGGGGCGGTGTGAAGGGCCCCAGTGTGAGCAGGTGTTTGCAAACAGGAGTTAAACGGTGACCAGGAACAGCTGAACTGAAAACCTGCTCAGAAAACTCTGCATTTCTGCTCCTGTCACTCCCCAAATGGCTCCTTGGCTGGTTCTTTTACTGCCTCAGCTGAGCTGCAGAGCATACTCATGACTCCAGCTCCCGCAAAAGCTTCAACAGAGAAACAATATTATGCAGCAGTTGTCCTAACATGTAAAACCTGAGTAATGCTCTAAGCCATTGTTTACAGGGACTGGTGCGACAAGCATCAGTGATTCAGGTAAAGCTCTTTAAAAACTGATGCTGGCAGAGGCCCAGTGCTGTGGTGCCAGCTCACAGTGGGCTCTGCAGAGGGGACAGCAAAGTGCTGGCAAACAAGGGAACTTTTCCAACTTTTCCATGGTGTTATTCAGAGCTGTGTGGGCAGCAGCAGCTAGGTTCAGCTAAACAGTCTGCCTTCATGTGAGTGAGCTCCAGAGAGATTTCAGACTGAGTGCCCAGCTCAGGCCCTTACTGAGGTGTTGGTGTGTGAGACCTGAATCACTTGGGCATCAGGGCACCTCCATCAGGGCTGCTACCTGGGACTGAGGCTGCAGAATGGCAGAGACATCTGAGAAGAGAGGCAGTCCTTCCTTCCTTCCTTCCTTCCTTCCTTCCTTCCTTCCTTCCTTCCT
>LTAT01000007.1:1194885-1205978 GCA_003286495.1 Chlorodrepanis virens | reverse complement strand
CCTTCCTTTCCTTCCCTCCTTCCTTCCTTCCCTCCCTCCCTCCCTCCTTCTCTCTGTGCTCTGCCAGTCTCCAGCACCACCTTCAATGTGACAAATGCCAGCACACCTGAGGCCACCTGACCCCATGATCGAGGGCATCAGTTTAGAAGAGCTGAAGGTGGAAGATTTCTGTTGTTATTGATTGTTCCCCATCCCTCTGTGCCTCTTCCCCTAACACCTGACAGGCTGGCAACGACACAGGAGGAGGTGAAACTTTAGGAAACTTAATGGCTGGATCTCCAAACACTTTCTAGCTGCTGACTGGCACAACTGGTTTTCTAGTAAACTGGGGAAAAGGGAATGGCTTTAAACTGGCAGAGAGCAGAATTAGACTGGACATTTGGAACAAATCCTTCCCTGGCAGGGTGGGCAGCCCTGGCACAGGTGCCCAGAGCAGCTGGGGCTGGCCCTGGATCCCTGGCAGTGCCCAAGGCCAGGCTGGACACTGGGGCTGGGAGCAGCCTGGGACAGTGGGAGGTGTCCCTGCCATGGCAGGGGTGGCACTGGGTGGGCTTTAAGGTCCCTTCCCACCCAAAGCATTCTGTGAGTACATTAAAATAAGGACACTGAGCCATCAGGTATTTGGGGTCTGACCATGAAGTCTTGCATTTCCCGGCCACTAGAGATGGATGGGCTCAAATGAAAGGAATGGAGGATAGATTTTTTAGAAGTCTTTCTGCATTGCTTTATCCATCATTATTGTCTTAAAAACATGCAAACCTACTGGCAGCCAGCTCTGCATCCTAATGCTGGGGGCAGGGAACACGAATTGTATGAGGGCAAAAGTCCCTGGGTTTTGTTTTCTGCATGCATCTAGTGCTTCAGGGCACCCAGAGTTAATGAAGCCACAAAAAAATGAAATGGCTTAAAACAAACTTCTCCGTAAAAAAGTTTCTTTTATTTTTCTTTATAAAGTTTGGACGTGTACCTGTTTTGTTTTGTGTTTTCCTTAGATAGCGAATCAACGGGGCTTGAAAAGAACTGGATCTGTAGAGCTGTCAGCTGAATCTATAAAAGAGACTCTCTGGGAATCCCATCCACCTCTCCACTTGCAGGCACACAGAGGAGGAAAATAACACATCAAAACTATATTCCTTAAATATTTCATACATAACGTCCAATGTTCCAGCCCTCTCCAGAACGCGGAGAGTGGAACTTCCTTTAGTGTTTTATGCATGATACTTTACATCTGAAGGAAGTTTATACCTTGCATGAGCTGCCTATAGCAAAGCCTCTCACAGACCATGTGTGATTCTGTTCTCTTAAAGGCAGAGGAAGGTAAAGCCTCTCTCTGAAACACCTGGTCCTGATCTTTACAGGGCAGAGCTTGTGTTTGGGCTGAAATTCCAGTGGCAAAACCACGACCAAATATCAGATGAATCTGTGATTTACAAGAACTGATCGAGCAAACAAATATTCTGAGCCTTCAGGAGGTAGAGTAGATTGAAAATGAATTGGATGTAAGGTTAATGACTTGGCAGCAAATGCAAGTGTCATCTAGGAGGGCTGGCATCGTGCCTCTGGTGTAATTACCAGTCCGTAGTGATCGTGCATGTGAATGGCTGAAGCTAGACACAAGTTTGAAATATGGGATTCCTTACTCAGGAACTGGTGGAGAGCAGAAAAACATAACCCTGCATTTCAGCTAAATTGGCAGCATAAATCCAGATTAAATCTTTCTGTATTTCTTAATTAACTGCAAAGTTGCTTTATGCAAATAGAGTTTGGTGTACATATTTGTGTGTGATTGGCACAGAGATCAACCATGTCAACTTTAAGTAAACACGAGCACACAAACTCAAACAGCAAGATGTTTGCCCAGCAAGACGGCATCACTCTTGCAAACAGAAAGTCATTTCCTCATCTTCCCTCAGCACATCTTGTTTTGTAAGTGTCTTCCTTCACGAGGAGCCCTGCAGAGCCAGGTCTTGCTGCACCAAACAATTCTGTATGGATGCAATCAAGTGCATTGTGAGGCACCTCAGTTCCACTTACTGCTACAGAGATCCCTGCAAGGTGCAGCCTTTGAGATCTGGCAGCTCAGAAAAAAAACAAACTATTGCAATTGTTCCTCAGTTAGTAGGCAAGATCTGCTCCAGAGCAAGCCTTGGCCTTCTTATTTCCATTATTTGAATTAATCTGATGTGTCTGAGGGGTGCTGGAGAGACACCAATGCAGCTCCAAGTCCGCTGTCCATCCCATGGTAGAAGTGAATTAAAGCTTTTTCCTTTTCTCGCTATAAAACCTTGGGGTTGGATATTAGAAAAAAAAATTTCTCTGAAAGAATAATAAAGCACACTGGGAATGCTCTTCCCAGGGAGGTGGTGGAATCAACATCTCTGGATGGGTTTATAAAAAGCCTGGACATGGCACTGGGTGCTATGGTCTGGTTGAGGTGTTGGGGCACAGGTTGGACCCGATGATCTTGGAGGTCTCTTCCAACCTCATCATTCTGTGGGGTGTGTTGGGCAGTGTGTGGCTGGATGTGACTCTGGAATACTCTTCTTTCCTGAAGAAGGTGCAGCCAGTCAGGTCTGATTCCTGAGATGCCCCAGCACGTATAAGACAGGAGGGGTGAGGGTGGCAGAGCACCTGTGTGGCCTCTGGGCTGCTTGGAGCAACTTCAGAGCCCTCGGGAGGCAAAGGAAGCACCTGAGAGCAGCAGTAGAGCTAATTAAGGTGTTAATTTTCCTTGTACTTGTGCCTAGACCTCAGTAGCTACTTGGAGCAAGCAAGAATTGGCAAAGGCTTTCAGTCCCTGAAGGCTTTGATGAGATCCAAGCTCAAACTTCTGAAGGAGTGAATGATGCAGGGAGCGCTAAGAAAGGTGCAGAGAGTTCCTGCCAAGCACCTTTCATCATCCCCTGCTCTCTGCTCTCCCTCTCACTGTTCCCCTGGCTCTGGCAGGCTGGGTCAGGAGCCCGGCTGGGGTTTCTGTGGACAGACATCACAGCTCCCAGGACAGCCTGACTCCCCTTGGAACGGGATCCCAAGCACAGCCCTGCTCAGCAATGGCTCTGTGCTGCCCAGGCTGTGGCAGGCTGCTGCAGAAATGATCCCTGCTCTGGGGAGCTGGGCAGGAGTGAGCAGATGAGAGTGTGCAGCGTTTCAGGGATGGATTTTCTCCTTTGTGTCTGACTTCCAAGCCTGCCCATCCATCCCTTTGGAGAAAGGCTTGCAGGAGTGGAGCAGCCAGGGAGGAGGTGAAGGATCACTGTCTGCTGAAGCTCTTTCAGCTTTCTTTCTAAAACCCCGAGGGAGGCAGAGGGGAAGGTGATGTGAGATCAAAAGCAATAATGGAGGAGCATTTGCAGGGGTGATATTTTAAAAGATGAATTGTTTGGCTAGAGATTTTTTTTTTCTTCCCTTTCCTAATATCCAGCTGCTGAACTGAAATCTAAATGTACCTGGTCAGCACAGAGCACTGCAAACCTACAGCCCAGACACCCCAGACATTTCTTGCCTTTTCTTTTATGACCCTATCCAGAGCAGGAATGCTCCCCATAAACAAGTATAGCCTTGCCAGCCTCTCTCCCAGCCACTTTTAAACCTCTTTATAGATTTAAGAGCACAGCATCCAAGAGCTTTAAGACACTATTGCTTCAGAAGGAAGGGAAAGCTGCCATCTGTCTCTTCCTTGCTTCTCACTCCAAACAGCAGGAGAATACTTCTTCCTGACCCAGCTCTTCCCATCTTTTACCCCCTAAAGCATTAGCTAGAATTAAATGTCAGTGTGTTATTCCCGTGGGAAAAATGAGGTAATTTATTTACATGCCTGTGCAGTGGAACAGCGTGTTAGGGAAGGCAGCTGAGGCAGGGGCACAGTCCATGTCCTCCCTGCAAGAATAGGCTGCCTATTGAGCACTGAAAGCAAAATAAAAACCTGCATTCCCCTTCACACGCAGCTTTGGGGAGGTGAAGTGTTTGATGTTTTAGAGTCGTTTTGTCAGCTGGCTGGCAATGTGTTAAAGATGCTGGAATGCAGAGAGCAGAGCTGTGGTGACTTTTCCCCTAATCAAATGGCGTGGCAGGGAGAAAAGATGCAATTCAGAGGCTTTGGAGCCAGCAGAGCTGTGACAGCAGAGGCTGTGCTTTCACCTGGAGCTGAGCAGGACGCTCCCGGTGCTGAATTCCGTGTAGGTTTGTACAAAACTGCAGCTGCAGCAGTCTGACCCAGCCAGCCCGGGCTCTGCACTGCTGGGGTGCTCCCACACCACAGGGATGGTGTCCACCAGACCCATTCCTGGGCTTTCCTCCAGTTAGACACTCTTGTAGTTACAGTCAAGTCTTTTATTACTCTGGAAGTCGAGTACCTGCACAAAATAGCTTGGATTTCCACTGGACTGAGAGAGGGAATTTGAGAGGGAAAACAGCTGAGTTTGCCTCATCATCTCTGCCATGGGGTCTTTTTCTGGTTTTTGCGACTGCACCGGTGGCTGTTCTGATTGTGGGATCAGTCCTTTGGGGAATTCCTGCCTGTGGTGTCAGAGAGAAGCACACCCAGGTCTTGGGCAATTCCCGCCTCAAGCTTTACCCTCTAAATGTCAAAAACTGCCCTTGCACAACAAAATCTTTAAAACCTGAAGGTGGGCTGAGGGGAGATCAGAGGGTAAAGGTTCTCCTAAAACGTGTCTCCTTTGAAGTGGCAATAGGACTAATTGTGTGGATGAGAATTGTCTTTAACTTCGGGAGCTTGGTGGGTTCGAATTTAATACAAACAAGCAGCGAACCTGGGCTTGCTGAGAGCTGCCAGTATTCTCTTGGTGCATGGAAAGGACAGGAATTGTTCTTTTCATACATCATTTACAAGTAACTGCAGTGACTCCACAAAGTCGGTACAAGTCCCTAACACAAAGCAGGGAGAAGTACAAAGGAGAGAACAGGCTATTTTGTTGCTGGTTTTAAATAGAAGTTCTCTGTAGGCAGAGTTCAGCTGCATCTGGAATCAAAGGGCCGATACGGAGGAATGTTTTTCACCTTGTGGAATTTGAATGTCTGGCTTTAGTGCCAGCTATCAGGGCTCTGTATTGACTGAACAATGCCTCCTATGAAGATAGCATGGTAATTTGATATTTGCTTATGAAAAGCCCTTTTCTAAAGCAGTGGTACTGCAATTTCCAGCCGTTTTCACAGGGACCTTTTGCCAGAACTTCAAAGAACTCTGCTCTTGAGCAAACGGCCGATTGGAACAAACCTGTGTTTCCTATAAACCAGGGAGAGGAAATGTTCACCGAGAGGTGAAAATTAGCCAAGCAAATCCTCAGACCTTTTGTGCCCGGTCCAGGCACCAGAGCTCTCTCCTTGCCCCCTCTCACATGCCAGAGCCGCATGCAGCCAGCCTCCAAGCACTGCCCTTCCTGCAGCTCAGAAATTATTTTCAGATCAGCCCGACAGCCAGTTTTCACACCTATCCTCCCTGTTTATCTGCTGGAGTGATGACAGGTCCATCCAGTTATGGAGTAAAAGCGTGGTTACTCCTTCCATGGGAGACAGCGTTCATCAGCTGCGTGGGAGGGCTCCAGCTCTCCTCCCAAATATCTCCATTATCCCTCTTGGATCTGGCGTTCCAGGTGGACAGGAAGGCAGAGGAGAGAAGCTCTGATCTCCCCCAGAAGTGCCCTGAGCTCGGTGCACTGTGATGGAGAGAGATCAGTGAGCAGAGCTCTGTCCCTGCAGCTGAGGCAGTGGGCCAGGCAGGGAGCAGGGCTTTGAGAGGGGCCAGGTACAGAGCTGAGCAAGGGGGAGATACAAGGGATCATGGAGAAGAGAGAATAATAGGAGAATGTGACATGTAAAACTCTGCAGCTATAGCAGAGGAGGGTTTAGGAAAAAAATCCTTTGTGCTCGTTAAGATTTTTGTAAATCCCACTCTTCTTGAACATGGGATCGTCCTTCAGAGGGCAGGAGGGCTGGCAGAGGAGGAGGAGGTGCTCAGAAAAGTATCTTTCTACATAATTCCTTGGGTAGAAAGAAATGTGCTTGCAAAGGTATATCTTACAGGCCTTATCAGCCAGAGCTCTATCTACAAGATGTGGAAGCTGTAAGGATTTTTAATCCTTTGTACCCCGAGATTCATTGTCAAGTGCCCACACAGAGTTTAAGGATCATTTATCCCTCTTCCACCCTGTTGCTGTGTTCTCCCCTGGATCCTCCTGTCCAGGTGAAACTCTCTCCTCACCAAGTGTTGTTGTCTGTCTCCCTGAGCAGCTGGGTGAGCTGGAGCAATCCCAAAAGGTCACAGCGTGGGTGAGCCACCTCTGCCCCCTGTGCCCTGGCACCTCTCCTGTTTCACTGCCTGGATGTTCACATATGAGCTCATTATGCAGCTGATATCAGCAATCAGTACAAAAATCACCTGGCTCTGGCAGTCAAGTGGTGCTAAACTGCCTGTGGTGGGCTGAATTGAAGGCCACATCATTTCTGTTCTGAATGTCTGAGACATTTAATGCTGGCTGCATTAAAACCTTAACTCTGCACACCACTCATCTTGGAACAAGCTGCTCGGGCAACCCTGACCCTGTGGTTTTCCAGATTTGCTGGTTTCATCTTAGTTAAAGCTTTATTGCTGCAGCCCAACAGTGTGAGGTGTATCTAAGCTCCCTGCATATCAAAAAGGATCTGCACAAATTGCCAAGGAAAGAAGCGTTCAAGGGGCAGACTTTAAAAGGCATTTAGATGGTAGAGGGGCACACAGAGGGAAGAAGTGATCAGAGGAATTACAATCTGACACATGTTTTGGAATTCTTGGTCTTAAAATTCTGCCCGGAGCTCCTTAATTAAGGAACAGGTCCACAAGGAAAACTGTAACCTATTTCCCTTTGTTCAACTCTTTCTGGTTGGAAGGATTTATTAAGCCAATGTCAATATTCTTCCCATCAATTTTGGAATGTCTGACTCTTTGTTGAAACAAGCTATTAGCAGCAATAAAAAGACACAGGACTGGAATAATTTGTCTGGAGTTCTCTTGTGTGAAATATTCACAGCGGTGTGAAGAAGCCAGCAAGTAATATTATATTCACAGCTTACTTGGGCTCACAGGTGGCAGCAAAATCAATTAACCATTGCTATCCATAGGAATTTATTGACTTCTACCCATTTTAGAAAGAAATGCCACTTTCAGCTGGTAAAGTCACCAAATGCTGCTCTCACCCAGTTTTGTGATGTGTTGCAAGGTGTTCTTTCCCCACCAACCAGCCTGGCTGCACCTGCTCATTCTTCCCCACGATGCAGATCCTGCAGCAGGGCTGCAAACCTTCCTTCCTCCAGCCAGCTGCTCATCTGTGCTCTGCTTTGAATTCTCTCAAACTCCTGCTTGGCACTGCCTCTTGCCTCTGAGTGCCTTCCCACAAAACTCAAATCAGCAAATCTCCAATGACTGGTGTGCATCTGGTAGTGGCAGGGGCGGTGGGACAGTGTGTTTCTGCAGATAAGAAACCCCACTCTTCTCACCTGACTCAGCACCACCCCTGCTCTGAGCCTGGCACGGGGCCTGAGAAGGACAGGGAGGAAAAGGCCAAGCTCCTGGAGCAGGGGGATCAGAGCACACAAATGCAGGCAGTCCTTCAGAGAGGGCTCAGCCAAACAAGCTGGCCCTTACCTTCAGCTCCTTTATAGATGCTTATGCTGCTAATTAAGCTGTAGGTTTAGGTCTGCAAAGCAATGAAGCTCTTCCAGCTGCTGATGTCAAAATATCTGACTGTTTGCAGATACTTGAAATAAAAGCAGGTAGCAGAGATGCTGCAGGAATTGACTGGCTGCCTGCAAGAGTAATTTGGGGAGAGTGCTGGAGAGGCTGCACTGCTGTAGAAATTCAGAACGGATTACTTTCCAGAGGCTGGTGGCTGGGGTGTTTTCCTGAGAAGCCTTAGAGGCTGGCAGTGCTGCTCACTCTAGGTGAAGCATGTTCTGAGCCTACAGCTGGGTGCTCACAAGGGAGCAGGTTGTGTGTGTCTCTCCTGCATTGTCCAATTAAAATACCTTGCATACATATGTCAGTGTTCCCACTGAGTCCTATGGTATTTAGTTAACTGGGTTTCATTTTGTTCAACGTAGGCTGGGATAGGTTTGTGTTTCTAAGCTTTTGTGGCTTCCAAAGTTTTAATTGAGTATATAATGAGTGTTGTATTCAGGTAATTATTTCAACCCTATGGCAGTGACAAACCCAAAGGCAGCACGCTCTGCTGTTCTGCTTTGTGCTTAAATATTGCTGACTGAGCGTTTTGAAGACCTCAAGCTATATTTTGGGCTGCATATTTTGATCCTGGACTACCCCTGAGTGGCAGTATCTGAGGGTCAGTGCAGGCCTGCAGAGACAGCTGGCAGTGCTTCTCAGGGCTCCTGTCCTTTTCTCCTGGCTCAGCCTCTGACCCTGAGCCAAAGCCACCCTTACAGGGCACTGAGCACCCAGCCACGAGGGCAAACCCCAGTGCTGAGCACCTGCTGTGAGCTTTCCCCAGGGTGAGGCCATTAACCTGGCTCTGCTGGCCAATTTCCAGTCTCTGCATTTAGCTGCTTCCTTGAGTTCCTCTGGTAGTTTCAGGATCAAGATCTTCTTCCCCCTCCCTGATCTCTGCTGCTCCCATGGGACATTTCCTTGCTTACTTCAGCAGCTCTGCTTTTAACTCATCCTGCATTTTGGAAAAACTCATTGCTGCTGAAGGATGCTCACATTACCTTAATCATAGGTTAGGTTAGAGTCTGGATCAACACATAGGAATGAAATCATGTATTTGCATTTCTGGGAAGATAACTTAGGTTTTTGCTAACAGCTAAACCCGACTGGGAACTGCCAGGCCAAAGCATCTGCAATGAATGGCTGTAACAAAGTTATTCAAGTGCTGTGTAATAAAAAGATTTACATGTCCTTATATAAGAAGGATTCCAGCAGGGTTGGTATGGTCTGTATCTACTGCTTAAAGGTAGATAAAATAACACAGAAAAAATAGGAGTGACACCAAGGTGCCCTCTCAGTGACTCGGGGTGAAAGGATGTAACAAGTGTGGGAAATCAGCACCACAACACTGAAAGGTTAACAGGGGCTCCAGAAAGGTGCTGGAGCTTTTCTGAAGAGAGCACCTGGTTCAATTCCAGACCACAAGGCAGGGTCTGCCCTGAGACAAATCTCTGATTTAACACCACCGACCCTGGCAGGTAGAATTTGGCCCTGGCTCGGTGACAACTTAAATCCATTGCTGCACACTGGTAGAAAAATGTGAGTGGATACAATATCTATCCAAATTCTGCTTATTTTACAGTCACAAACCAATTAAAATTGATTGTTTTTCATAGTCCCCCATCCAAAGCGCTTTTACTTGGATGAAAGGAGCTGTTTTTTCAGTTGTTAGCTTTTACAGTCAATACCTGTTCCATGGCTTAGGAGAAGTATGAATTTAGTGGATTATTGAAGGCTTGCCTAGACCTTTTTGAAAGCTGCTGCTCTCAGGAAGAGGCTGTGAGCACCAGAAAGCTCTGCAGCACTTTTGCCAGCTGCTTCTGGCTCTCATCACTCATGTTCTGGGTTGTGCCCAAAGACTGAATTTTCCTTCAAGACATCAGAAAGTTTGGTTTGCTGCTAAGCTCCTTATTCAGCCCAAATCTGAGCGGTCAGAAGGAATTTTGTGGTTCATGATCTGTTCTGCATAGGGGTGTACTTGAACACAGGGTTGAATTTGGGGATCTAAGAGGGAAGCACAAGGAACAGGAAGGAGCAGGAAGAGTGAGATGTGTCATATCCAGGGCTGCAGCCAAGTCCTACCCCAGCAGTATAAATAGCTGAGACTGAGCTGTAGCATTGATCTCTGGGCCAGCTATTTTACACATTGAGACTGAGGAACCTCAGAGCCCCAGAATCCCTGGGCTGGAAGGAGCCCATGAGAATCTCCAGCTCCAGCTCCTGGCTCTGCACAGGAGCACCCTGAGAATGCCACCATGTGCCTCAGATGCTGTCCAAATGCTTCTGCTTCATCCAACTTTTCCCATCCTTCATCCAACTCTTCTCATCCTTAACCCAAATCTTCTCATCCTTTATAAATAGAAACTTTCCACCTCAAGACTAAGACCTGTATTGCTTATGTCTGCTAGACAGTTAGAAAAGTCTAACTGAATTTAGTCTAAACTGAGGTGTACTGAATTTTAAAAGTCGGGCTGAAAATGTTCAGTTAGTTCAGCTTAAAATGACTTAAAAACTTGGTCTAGTTACTGCATTTTTCCCCAAACAATGCATTGCTTTAGCATGTAAAAACGAGCTGCAGCAAAGCTGCCACTGGAGCACGATGCAGGAAATAGACCTTAATCAATATTTCAATCAGCCACCTCTGGGTGACTGAGAATTGCTAGTTAGAGGATCTCCCAGGTAAATAAAAACCTACTTGTTTTCCTTTATTGAAGGAACAGCTGTTAGGAAGTTTACTTATTTTGGAATTTCTTTATTTACAGAACCAATAGCATTCTTTTTTAAAAAAAATAAAGTCATCAGTGAATTCAGTCCCAGCTTTCCAAAAGCCCAGGGTCCTGTTTAATTCTGATTGCTGAAGGGAATGCTGGATGTTTATGCATCAGACCCGAGCTGGCATTAAATGAGTGCAGCCCCATCAATTATGCCAGGGCTGAGCTGAGTGATCCACACCATGAGATAATCACACCCACACTTCTGCAGGGAACACTGCTCCGAGGAGTTTTATTCTTTTGCTGTTCAGAAAAGCTCATCTGAGGTAAACAAGGTAGCTTTGGTTCCCTGGCCCTGCCCCTGCCCTGCCCTCCTTGCTGGAGCTCAGGTTTGAGTGTTTGAGTGCAGAACCTGCTGGGTGATGGATGTGGCACTGCCACTGAGCCCCCCTCACCTGCCAGGGAGCACTGGGGGGCACCTCAGTGCCCATCACCTGCCAGGGAGCACTGGGGGGCACCTGCAGTGCCCATCACCTGCCAGGCAGCACTGGGGGGCACCTGCAGTGCCCATCACCTGCCAGGGAGCACTGGGGGGCACCTGCAGTGCCCATCACCTGCCAGGGAGCACTGGGGGGTACCTGCAGTGCCCATCACCTGCCAGGGAGCACTGG
>LTAT01000007.1:1183046-1194875 GCA_003286495.1 Chlorodrepanis virens | reverse complement strand
GGGAGCACTGGGGGGCACCTGCAGTGCCCATCACCTGCCAGGGAGCACTGGGGGGTACCTGCAGTGCCCATCACCTGCCAGGGAGCACTGGGGGGTACCTGCAGCCCCCCACAGCTCCCAGCCCATGTGGCAGCTGCCGGTGCTGCCCTGAGAGCCCAGCAGTGCCCTCACACTGCCCTCATTTATTTATTGAATCACTCTGGTTCTCGAGTTGAGCACCAAAGTTAATAGGATGGTTTGCCACTGTGGCTTTCTTCTCACAAGAGTAATTGACTGGCTTGTCCTTTGAAATGTGCCAAGCTGTAATTGCAGGCAGGCTGCAGCTCCCTCTCCCAGGGACCCTGCTGTGCCCAGACTGGGGTCAGAGCTGCCCTGGCTGGGATCCTGCTGGGCACAGTGGGATGGCAGTGCCCATCCTGGAGATGGGTCTCAGCACTGGGGTCTTATTTCCTTCCAGAAAGTTCCTGTTGGCCTTTTTGCAGGCAGTTGTGAGGAGCACGGGGGTGCTGGGGACGGGCCAGAGCCTCCTCACGCGGTGCCCACCCAAGGGATGGCCAACACCAACATCACCCCGAGAGCAGAGCTGTGAGCACCCCCGGGGCTGGAGGTGACCAGCAGAGCACCAGAGCCCAGCCCTGTGCAGTGCCAGCCTTGGCAAGGGGCAGACGTGGCCCAGCCCTGCGATGCCCCATCTCCTGTGCCCTTCAGCAGGGCACCAGAGGTGGCACAGGAGGGACAGGCACAGAGGTTGTGCCCTGCTGCGCCCGGGCAGGAGCAGAGCCCAGTGCTCAGCCGGGTCCTGCGAGGAGGGACAGGGGGAGTGCAACAGGCAGGGCTGTCGGGAGGGCACTGGGAGAGAGGCAGGAACTGGTTTGTTCCACCACCAAGATGTTTCTCTGCGGAGAGGAGAAATGAAAATATGTTTCCTCTAATGCAGCTAACAGACACCAGGGATTGCCCAGCTCTTTACTCCACACTGAGTTTTGCCATTGTAAGTTTATTTAAATGCCTCCAACCTAAAAAGCTTTAATTTCTTCTGGCCAGGTGGTGTGTAAGGCTTTCCTTGCGGGTTCTCTGTGCTCTCTGAAGGCAGCAGAGATGCCATCCTTCATATCCTGGATTTGTGCTGCTAAGATCAACCTGAACTGGCATGAGAGAGTGTATCAGCAATGAAAAAGTCCTGAATCCCCGGGTTTAAGGTTGTCAAATCTCTGAAACTCCTTCAGGGACCTAAACAGCACAATGCTGCTCGTGTGTGCTGTGTGCACGTTAGAGAGTTGCTCCCAAATTTCATGGGGCTTTCTCTTTCAGCCAGTGATGTGTGCATCCTACATACAATGGATATTTTATTCCTTTCCACTAAATAGACAAGGCAGGTAGAATGCTATGGAAAAATGTAATTGTCTAGTCATTTTACTGCACCATATGCAAAAGTCAGCTGGTACATGCAAAGATGCAGAACAAGAAGGGAGGATGAGAAAGGGATTGTTTCTGAAACTCTATTTCTCCAAGGATTTGACAAAGTTTTATTTTATTTTATTTTTCCTTAAAGAAAATTCGATACATGTCCACTACATTTTGCCAGTGAAAAGGGCTGTGCTGATCCTTTAGTTTTAAATTAAGTAGAAATAGAAGGGTTTAGTTATAAAATAACAAGGGTTTTCACTGGTAAAGAAATCTTGTTTTCTCTGTTCCTGCTCTCTGACAGTTGGTTGGCAGAGAAGGGAGGAATAATAAGTTTTAATTATATCTTCCCCAAACAAGCAGATTTGAAAGCAATGCAGGGATTACATGAGAATAAAATCCCTTCAAGCATTAACTGTCGCTGGTAAAAGGATGTTAGATATAATCCTATAAGGTTAGATGTCCAGACATCCTGCTTTAACCAGGACAGTCTAATTTTTAATTTAACGTTCTGTCATCCTGATTATTTTCTTTGGGAGACTCATGTGTCATGTTTGCCTTTGTGCCATACTCAAGAGTGGCACAATCATGAAAATAACACTTTAAATCATCATGCAGCTTTTCTCCTCCAATTTCATCAACCAGCATCACATGTCAAAATGCATTGAACATCACAAGCCAGGAGAATAGGAATTGTATTATCTTCTGCATTAAAAAGGAATAGATAAGCAAGAGAACAAAGGAAAAGTAATAAAGAGGAGTGGGGGAAATAACTCCAGATCCATACATGCCTTTCTTGCTTTATGAGGAAAGATGCCCGTGACAGTACACAATACACTTGTCACTTGCTTGTTAGGTAGAGCTTGAACCAAGCCAGTTCCAAAAAGCTTCAGGTGCTGTCCCCTTCAGACACTTCTTAGTTGGCAGCAAACTCGTAAGCAAATGCCAGTGGAATAGTTAGGGAGATGGAAAGGTTTTTTTATTCCACCCATGAGCTTTCAAACTCCCTCAGACAACAGATGGGTGATCCAAATTGGGTCTAATAAAGCAAGGATGAGTATTTTTTCTGAGGCTAGAAGTTTGGTCAGACTTAACAGAATGTTTATTGTGCTCTTGCAATTTTTGCTTTTAGGCTGAAAGCAGAAAAATCTGCTGAAATATGGTGTAGTTTCCAGCCGAAACCAGAACAGTATTGTGATTCACATGAGAGAAGAAATCCTTTGTGATTTCTAGGCAGAGCAGGTTCAGAAAAGCATCTGAACTCCTTCAGGATTTTCTGATCATCCAAGCCTGAGGCTTTGCTTTTCTAATTCCTCCATCCTCTGTGTGAGTTTTATTGTGAGAGCCACCGAGCGCTGCCTTTGTCCAGCTTTGCTCTCAGGTATGAACATTCATTACCTTTGAGAAGGTACCCGTGCTTTGTAGGGTGAAATCTTAAAAATAGCATGGTCAAGAGGTAATGCACAAGCTTTTAATAAGCATCTGACTAAACCAACTGCTTGTTTTCTTTTCAGGCCAGGCTTTCTTTTATGGCTCGTTTAAGTCTGGGGAACGCGTCGCCCGTACGCCCACATGTTCATCTTCACTTCACTTAAGGCAGGACTTAGCCAGGCTGTTGCTGCCAGGAATTTGCCAGGTGCTCAGTGTGTGTGTGTGCCCGAGCAGCCTGCAGGCTTTCTGGAAGGTCTCTGTGCTCTACAACGTGCTCTCCCCTTAGGGCAGACAACGGGGAGTTGAATCCATGTCTCCTTGGATGAGCAGGACGTGTCGTGCTCAGAGCTGGGCTGCTCACAGCTCTGTCCTTGTCACATCCTGGCTGCTTTGCAAGCATGCGAGGCCAGATGATGTGCTGAGGTGCAGTGCAGCATGTTAGTCGTGCCCAGGGAGGCTCCTCTGGGAGCTCCAGTGGCAGGAGACGCTGCTGCAAGAACTAAAGGTGAGGCGAGAACCAGCGCTGCCGCTCTGAGGAGCTAACACAGCCCCTTCTTGAGTAAATTTCAGAGCCTTAGAATGGTCTGGCTTGGAAAGGATATCGAAGATTATCTCATGCCAGATCCCCTGCCGTGGGCAGGGACACCTTCCACTGTCCCAGGCTGCTCCAAGCCCCATCCAAGCTGGCCTTGGGCACTGCCAGGGATCCAGGGGCAGCCACAGCCATGGATCTCCACTGTCCCTCTCCAAACAGGACATAAAATGGATACATGGTGCTGGCATCCATTCATCTCTGTTTCTCTTCTTTTTTCATCTCTTCTTTTTTCATCTCTTCTTTTCTCTTCTTTCTTTTTCTTCTTTTGTCAGACTCTTGATAGTTGAATTTTTCTGTCAATTTTCATCATTTTTGTTTTACATCAAAGAATGGGAGGACGAAGTTTTCTGTGTGAGAGGATGAGGTGATAGGTAAATGAGTAAAACCAGGCCACGGAAATCTCTGAGGTTTGAGGCAGCCAGAACAGCAGGGACAATCTCCCAGCTGGGCAGGACACTCCCTACCACCCACCACCAATCACGGAATTCAGGAATATAACTCAAGCTGCTTTGGACCAGACTGTGATTTGAAGTACACCTATTTAAATCTGGCATCAGTCGTCCCTTCTGCTTCTGTATCAATTGCTGTCTGGTGGGCTGTGTTCTGAGGGTAGGCTGCTTTGGATCCGACCCACTGGATCAGGCAGTTTGGTTCTCTTTGAAGTTCCCATTATGATTTATATTTGGATGTGCCTTTATAGAAGCGGAATTAAAACTGGGTATTTATGGCTTTTTGTTGTTCTGATGTCTCTGTGATTCAGTGCCTGTCTGCAGGAGCAGGGTGGCACCAGGAAGGCCTTTCCAGCCAGCCCTGCACTTCCCCAGCAGCAGGATCCAGCAATGGGGCTGCAGGCAGAGCTCGTGGTGGCACAGAGGAGGTGGCACAGAGCAGGGTGGCACAGAGTCTGTGGTGGCAGAGAGCTCTCTGTGGTGGCACAGAGGAGGGTGGCACAGAGGAGGGTGGCACAGAGCAGGGTGGCAGAGAGTTCTCTGTGGTGGCAGAGAACAGAGTGGTGCAGAGCTCTCTGTAGTGGCACAGAGCAGGGTGGCACAGAGCTCTCTGTGATAGCACAGAGCAGGGTGGCACAGAGCTCTCTGTGATAGCACAGAGCAGGGTGGCACCGAGCTCTCTGTGATGGGCTCTCTGTGATGGCACAGAGCAGGGTGGCACTGAGCTCTCTGTGGTGGCACAGAGCAGGGTGGCACTGAGCTCTCTGTGGTGGCACAGAGCAGGGTGGCACAGAGCTCTCTGTGGTGGCACAGAGCAGGGTGGCACCGAGCTCACTGTGGTGGCAGAGGAGGGGACAGTGTTCTGAGGTTTCCCTGAGGTCCCTGCTGGGCACTGGGGGTGTGCAGGGCAGCCAGGGCACAGCTGTCACTCCTGCTGCCCCAGGACTGCCCTGCTGCCTGCACTTTGCTCCAGTCCCAGTTCCTCTTCTGCCGTGGCCAGCACTGAGGCCCGGTCCTGGGGCAGCACTGAGGACAGCTTTGTGACCTTTTAAAGGCAGAAGGCACTGTGCAGAAAGCCAAAGGCAAATCTCCCAGCTACAGGCTGGGCTTGGGCATTATGTTCTGTATAAGCACCAGCAGCTATTTCTCTGCTGGCTGGGGCTCAATCTTCATGGGAGGAAATGGAAGGAGAAGGATTAAGTAATGCTGCAGGCACAGCTGCATCTATTTTTTCCCCCTGTGGCATCACTTGCCACTTGTGAAATGAAAAGCTTCTGCTCCCTCCTTCCCCTGCTGCACACACAAACACAGGATGGGCTTGGGCCCTGCTCTGCACCCCAGAGCAAAACAAACACTCCAACAGCCAACAAACTAAGCAAGGCCACAAATTAGCCTGTTTTGCCAGCTAACTGCATCTTGGGTTATTAGAGCATGGTCCATTTTACATCTGAAAAGGGCAGGCAGGCTCCCCTCCCTCAGCTCAGCCTGTCCATCCCAAAGCACTCCAGTTACACTTTATAAATATGACATTGGAGCCCAGCCTGTGTCTGCAGGCATTGAGGAGAGCTACAGCCAGGACTGACATCACTAAGGCATGGCTCTGAGTGTGCTGGGTTTGACAGTCCTGAGAGAGAATCCCTGTGGCATGTGTGGTGCAGTTGGGAATTCACCTGAACAGTCACATTGCAGCTTGTTCTCCTCACCTGCTGCCTCCTTCCCAGCTCTGTTGTCCCACATTGCTCCCAGGGACATGGCCCAGCAGCAGCAGGAGGATCCTGAGCTCTTTGTCCCCTCTGTGCTGGCTGGGAGGTGCAAGGTCATCGCTTTAACAGGAACCAGCAGCATTCGTCAGGAGAAGCCCACAGAACATTTTGTTACGTACAAGGAAACCTTAGTGCAGCCTTTCTCATGACAATCCTTTGGCTGGAGCCGTGGAAATGTTCTGGCAGGGCTGGAAGGAGCACTTTGGGCAGGCTGATTTCTGGCTCCTCAGTCAAGGTGAAACTCCCTGAGTTGCTGGCCAGGGTAAGCCTCCCTTTCTCTCACCCTTTCTTTCACCCAGAGTCCTTTGAGATGCTGCCCTGATCCTCACACCCCAACTCATCCTCCAGGAACCAAAAGCCCAGTGGAGCTGTGGCACTGCTAGAGCCTTTCCTGAGCCAGCATTTCACCCCCGGGGCTCACAGGCTCCCAAAATATTTGCTTTACAGATGAGAGCAGCCTTTCTGTCTCTCCCCCACAGGATGTTGTCTCTTTTGCCAGCAGACCACCACTCAAGCTCCCGTGGTGCTTTGTCCTTTGCCAGTTTGTTTTACCCAGGGGAAACCCCTTGGCTGTGGGAGCTGCTGCTGTTCTACCCTGGAGGAGGTAAAGCAGAATCACAGGTCATGCAGCATGAATATTTACCTAGAGAATGTTGGGCTGTTTAGGTGCTAAATAACGAATAGAATAAAAAAGATGCACAGCTTCAGCTGGCGAGGTGTCCCCAGGAAGAGAATTGCACCAGAGAGGCTCAGAGGATGGAGGAGCAGGGCACTTGGAGCGTGGCAATACCTGGGATGATTAACTGGTGCTCCAGAAGGTCGTGGCAGCAGCATAAAGAACATGCTGTGGAAAACAGTGATTCCTTTCCATAAATAAAATAGCACCGAGGTCTTAAAGGAGCAGGGCTTGGAAACAAGCAGAGGATGTAAATAAGTAAGCAGCAAGGGGAATGTGAGAATATCAATCAAGGAATTAAGCCGACAGCATAAATAAGCAGGCAGCCATAGCCTGGGGGGGGGATGGAAGAACACAGAGTCAAGCAAAGATGTCAGTGCAGCAGTTGAGAGAAAAGAGAATCTGTGCTGTGAAGACAAATGGTGTCTGAAGGAGTCTGAGGAAGAGCTCCACCTCAAACACCAAAGCCCTGATAAGCAGGGCTGGCCAGCACACAGATTAATAAAAGTGAAGCAGAGGTCGCAGTCCGAGAGAGAGCTCGGGATCCTTGGCACTGATAAAGCTGCATTAGCCTCAGAAAGTGATTTTCTGTGGAATCACTGCGTTTGTATCTCAGGGTGTTTTTTTAAACACCACAGACTATATAGGCTGTGAATGTGCCTGGGGAGGAATGCATTATGGATAGAAAAAGTGTCAGTTATTCTTTCCATTTCTAAAACCCTTCACTTTGAAAACCCATAAATGAACTGTAGGAGGGCATCTTTGAGGCAGACAGCTGAACGTTTTGATTTTGCTTTTAAGCTGTGTCATTAGCAAATGCTTTTCTTTTGTAGCTAATAGTCCTTGTGGGATGTTTTGGAATATTAAAAAAAAACGGGGAGAGAAGGTCAAAACATGTGTGGTGAACTCGGTTTTGTCACTTGATGTATTTTCTTCAATAGACCATCAAAGTTTCTAGTTCTAGCTTGTCCTGTTTGGTACTGTGAGCCCAACTTAATTCTCCATCATTAACAAAAGCTGTGGGTAATATCACCAGTGCCAACTTAGGAGGTGTCTGAAAAGGTGTTCTGTGTTCCTGACAAAGTGCTGTGCGTGTGAGAGGACAGTTTGGGTGTGAGACTTGATCTGCAGTCAAAGAAAAGAAACCCTCCCTGTAACAAAGCAAAGGTTGTTTCTTCGAGATTAACACAGAAATTTGCTAAGGACAGCAAAAGTGAGGGTCCAGCAGGCTTGACTGGCAGAGAACCCCCACGGCCACTGGAAGCTGAGAACAGCATTCAGGATTTGTTCAAACTTTGCTGCAGCCCTGAAGCACGGCTTGGTGGGTGTTGGCTCCATCACTGTCCCCTCTCTTGCAGAAGCAAGTCCCTCTGTCTTTTTCCAGACCAAATTTCAGCTTTTTTCCTCTTCAAGGTCCCATATCATTTGCAACTCTGCTCAGAGACTCTAAAGAATGAGAGAATTGTGGTTTTTCTTTAAATTTTTCCCCTTACAAATCAGTATTTTCCTGCACTTGCTATTGGGAAAACCTTGATTAGGTCTAGTTTGAGCTGAGAAAACTTCCTGACCTTTCCGGGCTGGGCCCCCGGGTTCTCTTGCTCAGAAAATAAAGGCTGCTAATGGGTTGTGAGGGCATTGATGATGTCTTTAGCTCTTGGAGGAGCCGTGTGTGTTGGGGGTGAGTGCCTGCGATCCTTGCTCTGGAGGCTCAGTGCTGCAAGGCCAGCAATCTGCTCCGTTTGCAGGGCTGGATTCAGGTTTGGGCTTTTCCCTGAAGAAAAGCAAGTGAAATGATCCCATTAAGTGACAACAGTGTGTTTGAGTTTCCCAAATCAATGCCAGCCTCCCCTTGGAGGACCTTGTTGTCTCCCCTTTATTTTTCCTGTGGCTTTTCCCTCACGAACTCACATGGCAGGGTTAAAAACCTTCAGTTCTTCTGCTCTGGGTTTGGTTCCGCTCTGCAGAGCAGGCAGAGCTCGGTGCTCACCAGAGGATGTCTGCTGGCCCGTGCAGCCCAGCCTTGTGTCTGCAGCTGCATCCCCAGGTACAGACACAAACGGAGGCAGGAGATGGGATATGACACAAATTCCAGCAAACACCCGCCCAGAGATAACACTTGGGAGGAACAGGAAGAAGCAATCAGTCACCAGGCTCAGGGTGAGCTCTCTGGGACACAGCTTTCCCTGTCTTCAGAGCTCTGTTCACTCAGCAGCAAAGCCCTTGTCCACGGTGGGATTTCTAGGCATTACTACAATACAAATAATAATAATTAAAAAAGAAGGTGTTTAATTCACTGCAATTCCGAACCAACTCTGCAGAGAGTTCTGTAACAGCAGAAGATAAACAACTTAAAAGGGAAGGCACAGGATGCTTGATTCTGCTTGCTCACAGCTGTGATAAAAGCTATTACCAATTTAGAGTGGCTTATCAAAGAGGAGTATCTGGTGTATCAATAAGTAATTGGCAGAGGGACGCCAGCGCTATTTATTAATTAGCGCCTCTCACTTGTGCAGGGCTGGCTTTGTTTGCAGAGCACAGCCTCAGGGCCTGCCCAAGCCCTGACATTCCCCACTCCAGATTCTAGGTACTGTTTTCTTGCCTTACCTGAGTGAAGTTTCTAGGGTGCAGGGGGATTTTTTCATGAGCAATCCCAGCTTTTTCCTGCTCTGTTTGCCACTAGGTTAGGGCTGAAGGTGTGTCCACGAGCCTGCTCTGGTACTGAGGGGTCTGAACAGAGCAGGGATGGGAGCAAACCCTTTACCAGGGCAGTGAGGCACGGGGTGATGGATGCAAACTGAGGGAGGGTGCAGTTAGATTAGGAAAAGGAAGTGTTTTGCAAGTGGGGATGGTGAAACTGCATTTCCAGAGGGATGGTGGGGGCCACAGCCCTGGGAGTGTTGGAGGTCAGGTTGGAGGGGCTGCTCCAGTCTGGGTGTCCCTGCTCATGGCATTGGGGGTCCCTCCCAACCCAGAGTGTTCTGTGGGTGTCTGCTCCATGCAGGAGCCAGCCAGAGCTGTCCTGCCTGCTGGAGCAGCTGCAGGCAGCACACTGATGGGTTATTGATGGCTTGGCCCAGGGGGGGACAGAGCACCAGGGGCTGTTTCAGTCGGGGCTTGGGCCAAGGCACCAGCTCTGAGATGACACTCATCAGCATCTTTGCACTTCTGTTGAACACAATGATGCTTCCATGGATTCAGCCAGACAGAGGATTTATTTTTTTTATCTTTAATGAGCACTTAAATGCCCCTTCTCATTGCAGCCCAGTCACTATGAGATATGAGCTTTTTTAATAAAAACACAGTCAATTCTCCTTCAATGTTGCCAGCAAACAAAGATTGACTGTTTTTAATGTACATTTCCATTTCCAGTGCTTTTGGAGGCCATGAGGGAAATACACAGTCCTAACAGCTTAGCTCAGAGTCGTTGTTCTGTCAATACAAAATCATTATAATAAAAAACTCCTGTCGCCTCCAAACTTAAAAAATCTAGAAATAATTTGATACGTATTTTATACAAATCCATAGATTACCTCAGTTGGAAATGGAATTGTGGTTAGCTCCATTATCATTATTGCAAACTTATGCTGATAATCATGGCACCCCTGCAGGAGGAGCTCTGAAAGGCTCTGCAGCCCTCGCTGCTGACAGGGCATTTCTGGGGAGCCTTTCAGCAAGGAAATGGATCTGGTTCGTGTGAGCTGGGCTGGGCTGGAGCACCTGGGCTCTGTACCTGGCCTTGCCGTGCTCTGACTGCTCTGACAGAGCAGCAGGCTCCAAGGGACCGGAATGCCAAAGGTGGGACAGCTCACTCGGGCTGCTCAGCACCCAGGATGGAATTTCACAGCCTCACTGGGACCTTCCAGTGTTGGACTGGTAATTTTATTTTTTTTTTTTTTCCCAAGCATCTGCTCAGAATTTTTTTATCACAGCTCTTGTCCTCTGCCTCTGATTCTGTCCCCTCTCTACGTGCAAGGGCCCAGCTCTGAGCTCTCTGCACTCTGCCAGGCAGCACTGGGGTCCTCCCCTTCTCTTTTCAACACTGGCCATACTCAGCTCTCTCAGCCTTTCCTCGTGCACCCCAGCCCCAGACTGATGTGGGGCTTCCCTGCTCCTTTCTCACCTGTTCCAGGCTCCAAGGTTTGGGCTAGAAATGGGTGGTTCCACAGAATCCTGGAAAAGGCAGTAGGGTTGGTACAGCTCCTCACCCAGAAACTTTCCCGTGTCCCTGGGTGCTGCCTCTGGGGGTGGAGAGCTCGTGCCTGCTGTTCCTGGAGGTCTCTGGCAGGTGCCTAACCCCTCCAGAGACAGTTCTGACAGCTTTGGGAGGTGATGCACACAGCAGCAAGTGGTTTCCAGGCTGACTGGATCAGGTGATGGGAGAGGAGGGTGATGATGACCTGCCAGTTAAAGAATGGAACAGGAGATTTTCAATACCTTTGAAAGGTGGGCAGTGAGGAGAGCCTGGAGCACACGGTGAGGAGAACAAAAGTCCCCTCTACTGATGAGCTCCTGGTGGAGAAGGAAACAGGGCTCTGGTAATGAACTCCTCAAAGAAATTAAGGAATTTTGAAGGCAGCATTTTTGTGTCTCTAGATTCAGCTCCACACGTGACAAAGGCTTCTGCTATGAGAGCAAGCATCTGACCTTTTCCTTCCCATCTCTCCTGCAGCTGCAGTGCTCAGCCTGCTCATTAGCAGTGCCTAGGAATTAACCTTGGAATAATCCAAGGGAGCAGCCCAGGGGAAGCTGCAGCCTCTGTTCTTAGCTGCACCATTGCAGGTGGGGTGGATGGAGCAGCTGCAGGGCTCCTCTGCTCAGGGCAGCTCCCACCCAGTTCCCAGGGTCTGGGAGCCTCCAGTGCAACCCCTCTGAAAGCCCTGATGTGAGCACACCAGGAGCATCCTGGCTGAGCCAGTGGAGCCTGTCAGACTGCAGATACACAGCTCTGTGTGTGGCACAAGAGGAGAGGAAATCACATCCTCCCACCTCCCCATTCCCTGCACCGGGCAGGCGTCTGCACATACCAGGGACACGAGGCAGGGTTTGAAGGGAAAGGTGCTGGCAGGAGCCTGCTGCCAGCCCTGATGCTCTGTGACATCCCTGGACACCGTTCCTCACCCTGGCTGCTGCTGCAGCTGCTGCTTGTCCCACTGCTGTCAACAGCCCTGCCCTGCTGGGAGCCACCCAGAGCCACTCAGGCACTGAGCTCCCCTTGGGCTGGAACCCTCCTGAGCTGGGCTCAAACAGCACCTGCAGGCAGGGCAGGCTCCCAGAGCATCAGGAGCAGGGCTCTGCCCCTCCCTCAGAGGGAGGAGAGCTGGAGGTGAACCCTGACAGCTGCCATTGCCTCCAGGTCATCACTTGGAATTTTAGAAACACTTCTGCACTTAGCCTACTGCTCAGTTGTAGCCAGCAGAGTACAGGGAGCTCTCCATTGCCTGTCCCCAGCTCTTGCAGAAGACCTGCTTTGTTTTCCCTTCCCTTCCCTTCCCTTCCCTTCCCTTCCCTTCC